>JAEVFJ010000029.1:0-345108 GCA_021029105.1 Cristinia sonorae | reverse complement strand
CCAGTTGGGGCAACTCGCGGATGCTCCGTTTGCTTATCCTGCGATAACTCGGTGGCGCTAGCTTCGTCGTCATCGGGAACACCGTCGAATTCGTGTTCCTCCACCTCGTTTTCGTCACCCGTGAATTGGAAGGGGACTTCGTCGTCGTCATCTTCGTCATCGAGTCCATGCGGCCACATACCTAATAATACACCCTATCAGTTGTCATCTTTGAAGTCATAGTGCGATAGTAACTTACCACCACATACAGGTGACGGCAAACCGTTGGTAGAGTCTGAGATGAATGTTGCTGGGTGAGACGCTAGACAATAACATTAGAATTGGAAAGCAGATGAAGGTTCAGTTCAATAAAACACACCTGGCTGGGCCGTGGCTGCCGTTTCTGTATCATCCACGTCCTGTAACGTACACTGCAGCCCAGTGACCTCTGACGCGGAGATCATGGTGTCGGAATCAGGATCAGGTGAATCCACAGCTTGAGGATGGTCTAAGAATTGATATAAGCTTGAATTTCAAGCAAAAATCAATGCTATGCAAAAGTACTAGTGCTTACCTGAGTTTGCAAGCGGCTGCCCAGTTTCTGCAATGCTGCTTGTCGTGGTTAAGGCACAAGACTTGTCTGTCGGTGTGTCTCCATTGTTTGAGGCCGTATCTTGCATGGAGAAACAGACGGTCAGTAGCAGTTTGTGCGTAATAAGAATGCGACGTACCGCCAGTGCCAGTGCCACTTGAATGTACCGAGTTCCTCAGCGCGCCAAGGCACGCGCTGGATTCGACCGCGGACGCTCGACCTGAAAATCTGATTTAACAGGAATTCGCAAAAGGAGAAAACTCTGACTCACTGGTGCCGCGACTATTGCTCACCGACTCAACTCCTCCTGACTTCAGCTTCTTCATTGGAGGTTGCCCATCCTTGCGAGGACGGCCTACCAATCCGGCGTTTGGGCCATTCTTCGAGCCTTTGGGTCGTCCTCGTGGTTTCTTCTTTGCTGCTGTGTCATCAGGCATGCTTGATGGGTTGATATTTCGTTCGGAAATGATATGAGGAGTGTCAATGGGTCGTGTGAGCTCGGTTGCCAGCAAGAGATGAGCGTCAAACCTATAATTGTTTGCTTGTATTTAGGTTTTCAAACTCAGATAGGTCCTACAGGCGCAACACCTACAATAGGTCCGCCCGAACGGCAACTCCGAAAAGGGGGTTACTGATGGAATAAAATACAGCACGATCAACAGTGGTTTAGCGTCAAAGGACACCTGGGGAGGAACGTACCATGTTGATCGCCCGCCAGATTGTGCAAATGTGAGATGAGGGACGAGAGTCTCGATCTTCAGGCATAAACGAGAGTACTGTTGACCACTCTCCTACGGTGGATGACATTACACAGTGATATGAGCGATTAAATACCACTAACACGGGCAATACGTCCATCAAGTCGAAGATATGGCACAGTGTACAGCGATTCTCACTCGAAAGGACAGTGATGGTACAATGGAAAGCAGGACGACTCGGACGGCTCAAGTTGAAATGAATGATTGGCAGCAAAAGATTACGTAATCAAAGCGAAGGAGCAAGACAACACTTCCATGCGAACATAGAAGGAAGATCAAAAAATAAGGGGATGAAAGAATGTGTGTGGAAAGGTTGCATCCCCTACAACCCTATGACCTCCGCCCCCCCTCACGACAGCAACAGCACCGCCTCCGATGGGTGTCGACTCGCCCACCAAAGGAAACACCGAAACTGCGTGGGAGGAACATCACAGGTCATCGCACGAGGGTGGCGGTTGACCAACGGGGCCGGCACTCCGAAGTTCATGTTACCACCCTCGCACCTCTGAGCCCCCACCGCCTACTGCCAGTGAGGCTCCTCGCCGCCGCCGCCACTCAACGACCCTCCACGCGCACCCCCTCCGAGTCGTCCCCGGGCCCGCCTGCGAACGTGAGCGAGCATGCTGGTAAGCCAATGCGGGGTGGGGAGCATGAACGAACGGAACTCACCACCACCACGCGGAGGAGGAAGGGGTCTACCTGCAAGAAGAACTCAGGCTGGCAGGTTTAGCATATGGTATGGCACTGAGAAGGATGGCTGAAGGGAAAAACAACCTCAAGTTTACCCGGAAGTCAGCCACCAGGGCGGACGCACAGCCGATCCTTCACTCAGGGTCCGGGTCCAAGGTCTTGATCCACGCACGCACACACAACTTGTCGATGTCGCCCTTGGGTAGTCTGCTGTGACAAAGGCAAGAGAGATGATCAGCGAACAAATGGGTACTCGGCCCCAACGAGCGGGCACGAGGGTCAGCACGGTCCAGCCGCCATAACAACACCGGACATGGGAGGAGCGAACTCACCGACGCTTCATCGAGCCAAACCTGTAAAAGAAAGCTCAGGCTGACAGGTTTAGTATGATGTTCTGAAAGCACGCGCGACAGGCGAAACAACTTTACGCGGAAGTCAGCCACCAGGGCTGACATGCCAATCCACATCCTTCAGCTCCGGGTCCGGGTCCAGGTCCAGGGTCTTGGTCCACGCACGCACACACACTGTTGATGTCCTGGGGTCGGCCAGTCTAAGCTGAGAGGGCAAGAGTAGTGAGCGCACAATGGGCCGACCGGTCCCAACGGGGGGTACACGACGGTGTCAGCACAGTTCCAGTCCCAGTGCCAGTCCAAATGTCCACCCGTGCCCAGCAAGAGACAGCGGCCCAGCCGCCACAAAGTCCGAAGATCGATGTCAAACACCGCGATACTTGATCGCGCGGGACAGACGAGCACCTCGCACGACATGAGCTTGACATCGAACATGTGCACGATGGACTCGGGGGCCGGGGAGGAGGCGCGGGGAGGAGGAGGAAGGGCGGATGCGTCCGCGGCGGGGATGAGGCCAACGGAGCGGTAGACAATGTCGGGGCGCGAACGGGCATCTTCCAGAGTGACCACGTTGCGCTTGAGGTAGAGAGAGGAGGGGGACGGGATGAGGAAGAGCGGGTGAGGAGGGACGGTCGCGACGGGTGCACGGCGGCGGATGGCGTTGGTACGGGTGAGCATGGTGATGGAGGCAGGCAGAAGGTAGGTTAGAAAAGAAGTGTTCAGGGCTGGGATGCAGTAGGGTGGTGCAAGTACGAGAAAGAGTTTGGTGGGGAGCAGAGCTCCAAGGCGGGCAGCTTATATCAACACCAGAACTTGGCGGCTGGCGTTTGGCCCTGTTGTTCGCAGAGGCTGTCGTGAACGCGTTGGGACAATCCGACGTGAAGCAGACCGCCTCTAGAGTCCACGAAAGGGTGCCGACATTGAGGCAGACTTTGTGATACTAGTTAGGGCATCCCAAGGCCGGCAGGCTCGCCCCAGACCGTGGAGATAGACATACACTGGCAGGCTGAAAATTGGTCCAGCGGGAGACACCGTGGCACTCATAGAATCGCTATGACAGTATTTAAATCCTTTCCGAGTATCAGTGTTTTGTACGAGTGCTCCGGGATGAACGTACCTAAGCTCGAATACTGCCGAGATTTGAATTCTCAAGTTTCAAGCCCCAAGGTTAACCTCAAGTCATAAGGTACTGTCCCAGTAAATCCAAGCGTCCCGCACTCCGAGTCCATGCGCTCAGATTTGAACTTGAAGCTCGAAGCACAGCCGATAGCAAGTCACGGTGACTGACCGAGACTCGATATCGATGGAACGCACAGCATGCACAGCCGCCCAGTGGCCGATCGTCCCCCGCCCAGTCCCCTTCGGGAACAGAACTGCCAGTGCGCCATTATGATAACCGTTCGAGAGTCCTGAACGGAGCTGTCCACCTTTTTGACCACCATGGACGGCTCTGGAGATGCCTTCCCCAACTCCGAGACGCTTTTCCGCCAAGCTCTATCCGAAGCCGATCCAGTCCCCTCGTTGCTACAGCTCCTCGACGCACACCCGGGATGGCGCTCCATGCGCGATCTCGTCTTCGCCTACTTCGATGAAGTTGAGCAAAACCCATCACGCGCACAAAAGCTCGCATCCGTCCTCGCTCGATTATCTGAGTCGCCAGCGAGTGCCTCCCAACCGATCAAGGAGATTCTGTGCCGCGAACTTTGCGATAGTCATTTCAAGCTGCCACGAGACGACGAAGTGAAGGAGTACGGACCCAACAATACGTGGCTCCTCGAATCCCTGCTCTCCGGCATGTCGCTTCATTATGGCTTGGCATGTTGCGCCGATCAGCTCGGGTCCATCGACGACGGATTGAACCCGCCCATCTTTGGGGCAAGGGATCCGGAACTTGTGATGGGGACATGCATCCAGATACTCCTTGGGGGACACGTGCTTGTGTCGGAGATGGCGGGAACATATAGGAAAACGGCAGAGAGCATTGCGAAGAAGTTGAAAAAGCACAAGGCAGCTGGCGCGGTGACAGAGCCGAATGCACTCAGAGTTTTGGAGGTAAATGATTGTGTTCAGCATGTCAGAATGAGCCGTATGCTGAAGCCTTGCCCGTAGCTTACTATTACCTACGCCGAGGCAGGATTGAAGCCAGAGCACAGTCGCCTTGATGTCTGGGAGTTACTCTTCCCAGCAAGCGCATGAGGAGAGTTCCGAAGATTGTGTTGAAAAGGAACAATGTATCCTGCGGTATCGAAAAGCATCGAAGATAGTATGGATAGTGTCTAAACGTCCCAAATCTGCATGTCGCGTTGCCTATCAGAGAGATATGATAGCATTGAGGACGGATGCTCACGCCCCAGCGACCCACTTCCGTGACCATATACACGACACTGTACAGCGAATCAGTGTGCCTTTCCGTTCCCATTCGCCTTCCCGTTCCCGTTAACCATTTGGCGGAGCTTGAAAAGATGGGTATGTGCCTTTCCGAGCATCCAGATGGTGAACGAGAACTTGAACAACGGATATGCGATGGTCACTGTTTTGTTGAAGATGCCCTCTAGAGATTCTTGAGGCCAAGAACCGTCCTGTTTGACAAGTATCAGTCCATGGCCGTTTGGAGAATAGAGCGACCTTGAAGACGTACAGGAAGTTGGCGAGACATCACGAGCTTGACGGCTCTCTCGATAGGTTCAGGATGTGGGTAGTCCGCATAAATCAGAGCCATTGCAGCCCAGGCAGTTTGCACTACTTGCGATGTTTCATGCTCCACATACACAAGATCCTCGCAAGACTTCAAATAGGACCGTCAGTCGCGTCCACCTAGACGATGAACAGCAATTGTGCATACCTTCCAGCTCTCGCCCCACCCGCCATCCTCCCGCTGCTTACTTAACAAAAATTCGCAAGCCCTGCGAGAGGCGTCGCTAGTAGCGTAGGTCTCGCCAACCAAAGAAAGACTCTCCAGCGCGAATTGGGTCGCGTACGTGAAGCATATGCCCCACGAGCCATACCAGCCGCCTTCTGGTCTTTGGGCACTGTGAAGCCAGTCAACAGCTTTGCGGATGCAAAGGCTAAGTAGCACTTCATTAGCAATGATAGAGATGAAAGAGTTTCGCGACTCACTCAATGTCGGAAGCACGGTAGCTCGGGCAGTGCTGCCGGAAGATGGCGAGAGCGGTGATGGAGGACGTCGTGCATTCAGGATAATTATGTTCGGTCATGATGTCACCTGCACAAGCAGAACAGTCAGAACAATGGGAAGGTGCACAAGAAGCAACTATGCGGCATACCAAATACTTCTGCGGGATTGAGCCATTCAAAGAACTTGTATCCACGGACGGGTTCATAGCTAGCAAAACCACCGTCACTATTCTGGAGGCCGAGGATAATGTCGACAGCGTCGCAGAGCCGGCGCTCAGAGATGAGTTGCGGCGCATTCCTACGAAATCATGAGGGGGGATTGCAGTATGTTACGCAAGCGGCTTACTTGACGTGATTTTGAATATACAATACTGCTTTCAGTCCTTCTCCGGTACAGTCGCTGACGGTGTAGCCCTGGGTCTTCGTAGAGAACGGCCAAGCACCGTTCGTGGCGTATCTGTACGTCGGATGATGATGCTTGGGGTTCTCCCTGATCTGATTTCGTTCGAGCCACTTCAGTGCGTTGACCATGCATTCCCTGTTGTTATCGTCCTCCGCCAGGCCAGATTCCACCAGTGCCTGTGCGATAAATGCAATGTCCCATAGCTGCGAGCCATTTGTTCCAGTCATGCGCATTCCTTCTGGACCAATCCAGAGGAAGTCGTCCCGGGTACGCATGTGCTCGCGATAAGCCACGCTGTCCGTACCGTCAACGATAGTTCGGACGACCATGTTCATGATCTTGTTGACGGGTGCCAGGCCTTGGTAGTGAGTGTTTTCGTCCTCCATGCAGATCAGCTTGTATGCCTCTTTGAGAGCCATCTGACGAACAGGAGGAAGAGCACATTGCTCATATACACCAAGGACACTGTAGAGGGTGTCGAGAACTGTGGTGTGAGCAACATATAGATCAGACTTCGCGACATTGTTTCGCTGAGCTGGCCAATCTATGGTATCGTAGTCCCGAGGGTAAAGTTCCTGTTCGTGCAGGCGTAAATATGCATACAGTGTAGTTGATTGATTTACCCACCTGCCGAAGAGACAAGATCAGGTCATTCTCCTCACACTGCCATTTGATCCCGTACATGTACGACATCGGGATGTAAACCATCCTACAATGTATCCACCACTTATGCGGTTGTATCGGTACCCAATCGGGAAGAAGCCTGTTCGTCGTGAGTGCACGTTGGGGGAGCAATACATGAAGCTACTTTACCATAACTCCGGAGGTATGGGATTACAGCCGTCCCAGTCATAGACATTTAGTACTGACAACCAAAATTTTCCCCATGATGGTGCTGCGGCTGCGCCCCCGAGCTTATGCAAAGTTGCCCTCGCTTTTACACAAGTGGGATGTTCGGCAGAAACACCAAGGATACGTAGCACGCAATAGTTCAGCGCCGTACCGAACACCGTTGACGGCCCTTCGATATGTCTGGACCAGAAGTCAGGGATATTGAAGGTGAATGAACATGCGAGGCACTCACAAACCCCAACCGCCATCCTCATGGTGTACCAGATTCATGAGGTAACGGATGATCTCGATGCGCTCTTCCTCTCGTAGAGGCATTCCAGTGACGTAGGAACCAATGACCAGACCAGGGAGAAGGAACATGGGCCCACCATATTCGCCCGCCCAATGGCCATCCTCTGACTGAATGCGTTTGAGGTATTCCAGTCCGTTTCGAGCGCATGAAAGTGCGTCTTTGGCTGGTGGAGGCAGCGGGTTGTTCTGTAGGCGGGTCAGGATGGGAACTCAGAGGTCGGGGTAGAAGCGACGTACCAGTGGCAGACCAAGCCAGTACTTGTCAACATCCGTCTGAGGCCATGCCTCGCATTCCTCGTCTGACTTCAAGTATTTCCACCTATGATCACCATTCTCCGACAGAGATAGCCTCCAACGTGAGTAATCGGTGAAGGGGACCTTGCTGTCTGAGGGAACGTCCACCGGGTGGTAAAATGGCGATATTGGCATTCGGGATGAGTGTCAAGAGCAGGGGAATGAAATAACGTGGAGAATATGAGCAGGTCCTTTATAGATCCATGAATGGTGGTGGTTCGAGAAAAGCTATCAAAGTTTAGTCAACGTCTTGAAGTGGTACGATAGTACTGGTCTATTTGCCGGTAGGGTCATTCTTGAATCATTGCGACGCGCAGTATGGTTCCATCGTATCCTTGTTCGATATTTTCTGTGTTTTGGATTTGATTGGCCATGGGCAGTATATCATGTTATGAATGGGAGGTGGAGATGGAATATTTCTAAGTCTGTATTTGGCCGCAACAAATAACGCGTCGCCTTTCGCGTTGTCTGAAACTCACACTCATTCCAACCATATCCTCAACATGAGCGGGGTCACTTTTCGCGAGTCTGTCGTCGTCATGATCGACACGAGTCGCACTCTTATCCGTGCTGGCATTGGTCTCCATGACTTGCTGCGAACACCAGCAGTGGTCAGTAATCCCCTCCATGAAATACATCATGTCCGCTGAGGCTATACCTGTAGGAAGTCCCTGCGTGCGTCGGCCTCCGTGCAAGTACACTCAATGGAGATTTCAGTACTCAACCACAGGCTTCATCCTCCAAAACTTTCACCCTGTCCCCAAAGGTGACGGACTATTTGGTGGGATCACAGTTGGACGATGCCATTGCCTCCGGGCAGGATGTCACTGTGTATTGGCCATTTGCGGATGGGAATATAAGTGATTGGACGCAGGCAGAGGCTCTTTGGTGCGTATGCTATCAACGGAGCTAGTCACTTGTTTGCTGAATGTGCCATCCAACAGGAAGTATGTTCTCTTCGACCAACTCCAACTGCGACGAGTACAGATGGAGTCTCCTGTTCTCCTGTCTATTATGCCTGGGCTCTCCCGCGACGCCTACGAACGCCTCACCCTGACGTTCTTCGAGCGATTCAACGTCGCTGGCTTCGCCGTTCTCGATCGACCTATGGCCCAATTTTACGCTGCAATAACAGGTCAGGACCTCAGCGGAGTCGTCGTCGACATCGGACAAGATTTCACCGACATCACTCCAATCCACGATGGATTCCCCGTACACAACGCCCGAACGACTCTCAAGTACGGAATCAGCGACTGCGAGCGTTACCTCGCATTCCTTCTCCGGTCAAATAATGCCGTCATGGCCGCCCTCTCACCTCCGGACAACCCACCAGCTCCAGAAGAGCTACAGAAAGCTCTTGTCGACTTGTCACGTCAGGTATGGAAAGAAGGTCTAGTCAAAGTTCTTGCGGAGGGAGAAGCAGCAGACATCGAGGAGGAAGGCGTAACCGACATCGCTGCTGTACTTGTTGCGGGCAAGGAAAAGGCCGTCATAGAGTCAGGAATGAAGAAACGAGCGAACGCCAAGGCATCCGCTGCGGAGCAGGCTCGTGCAAGGGAGATTGAGGCTATGGACCTCATCACAGTGCAGTTCAGAGGGCTGTCTTTGACGCTTGGGAAGGAGAGGCATAGGTTCTGCGAGCCCTTGTTTGACCCAACGTTACTGTTCGATCTGCCGGGCTATGAGGGCAGACAGCTTGGCGAGGTGGACACAAGGGCTCTACCCGCCACTGTAGGACACGTAGTTGGGCAGATTGAACCGGATTATCGACAATACGTGTGGCAAGGCCTCTTTGTGACTGGCGAGCTTACCAACTATATCAAAGGTGGGCATGGTTTCACTCCTAGGAGCGCACTCTGACGATAGTTTTCAGGCATGGGATCTGCACTGCAAGCTCGCCTTGCACCATTCATACTATCAAATCCCGACGGACACAACGAAATCCAACCGAAGAGTATCAAGGTGCTCAAGATCCCAGATCACTTTGCAGAGTACAGAGAAAAGGGCGATGGCCTGGCGTCATTCCTAGGCTCCAGCATTGTCGCTAAGGTATTATGCTCTCATTTGAAGATTTCGCGGCACTGAGACTCTCGTCGGCAGATCTCCTTCACGGATTCCAGTGGCAAAAACTTTGTATCAAAGGCGGACTACACAAACCTTGGCCCGGCTGCAGTACTAGAAATGTCACCCATGATTATTTGATGGGCCGTATTACGCTTTCGTACGCATTGTTCATGTCTTTTCACACCTGTTGTTGTTTGCGAGACGCAGATCAAGTTTGTCCATGTAACCTATGCTTAATTCGTGCATTACAGATGGGTGGTGTCATACAATCATATTGCGTGTGATGATGGGTGGACATGGGAGGCAGTCCTTTTTACTGGGCAGCACCCTCAGCAACAGAGAGGAGATCTGAGTCTCCAGCATCAGAAACAGTCATGACACTGCGAAACAGGAGTCTTTAGTAAACGACGAAAACGGAGATTGACACATGGGATCGGACATACCCAACGCGGAAGAGCTTTCCAGCAGCGGTTCCAAGCGCAACGTTCGTGCCAGCAAAGTGGTGAACAGAGGTTTTGGACAACATGGCGTAGTACTCGAGCTCAGACTTGCGCAGGGGTGGGCAGTTACCAGCGATCAAGACAAGCTTAGCTGTTCACGTCGTGCACACCAACAGGAAAAGGGAAAGAAACGATAGTCAGCACAAGGGACCTTCTCAGCCTCACGCTCCAGTCCCCGGAGAGAGATTGTGCTAGGAACGGGACTCACCCTTTCCGCTGCGCATCTGCTTCAACGCGGACTTGTAGCCCAAAGTGTACTTGCCCGACTTCACGACGAGGGCGAGACGAGAGGCAATGGACTCGGAGGACTTCGCCGCCTTGGACTTGGTGGTGGGGGCCATTGCTGATGATGTCGGGTGATGGGGTGTCGGGGTCGGAGGGCTTGACGACGGCGGCGGGACTTGCTGAGGGCTGCTGGAATTATTTCCGAATTGGCTTGTGGATGGCAATTGCAGTTTATCAGTAAGGTTCGAACTCCGACGGGTGTCGCCGAAGAGCTATTTCTGGCAGGAGCTTCGTCGGGCCGATGCCGTGATCGAGATCGCGACGCCAACTTGAACAAGCTTTGGTCAAACATCTCTCAACGCACTCAGTCTTGACTCAACCACCCTGGTGATGTACGCCACGCTATCTGACGGATATAACTAACACTCAGTCATCGTGCTGTTGGCATCGGCAGTGAATACAAGGTCTGTGGTCTCCCAAATGTACTATTGCCGTCACAGAGACGAGATGACTCGGACCCCCGTGGAAAATGGGACGTGGGCAGCCTCACAACTCGGACACGAAGCGACGGGTTTCATGTTTTGTGTTCGCCGTAAATACGTTTCTTGCTTGAGTCTCCCGGAATAAGACACGGTTCCTCTACAGTGTCCTTGGTGTATATGAGCAATGTGCTCTTCCTCCTGTTCGTCAGATGGCTCTCAAAGAGGCATACAAGCTGATCTGCATGGAGGACGAAAACACTCACTACCAAGGCCTGGCACCCGTCAACAAGATCATGAACATGGTCGTCCGAACTATCGTTGACGGTACGGACAGCGTGGCTTATCGCGAGCACATGCGTACCCGGGACGACTTCCTCTGGATTGGTCCAGAAGGAATGCGCATGACTGGAACAAATGGCTCGCAGCTATGGGACATTGCATTTATCGCACAGGCACTGGTGGAATCTGGCCTGGCGGAGGACGATAACAACAGGGAATGCATGGTCAACGCACTGAAGTGGCTCGAACGAAATCAGATCAGGGAGAACCCCAAGCATCATCATCCGACGTACAGATACGCCACGAACGGTGCTTGGCCGTTCTCTACGAAGACCCAGGGCTACACCGTCAGCGACTGTACCGGAGAAGGACTGAAAGCAGTATTGTATATTCAAAATCACGTCAAGTAAGCCGCTTGCGTAACATACTGCAATCCCCCCTCATGATTTCGTAGGAATGCGCCGCAACTCATCTCTGAGCGCCGGCTCTGCGACGCTGTCGACATTATCCTCGGCCTCCAGAATAGTGACGGTGGTTTTGCTAGCTATGAACCCGTCCGTGGATACAAGTTCTTTGAATGGCTCAATCCCGCAGAAGTATTTGGTATGCCGCATAGTTGCTTCTTGTGCACCTTCCCATTGTTCTGACTGTTCTGCTTGTGCAGGTGACATCATGACCGAACATAATTATCCTGAATGCACGACGTCCTCCATCACCGCTCTCGCCATCTTCCGGCAGCACTGCCCGAGCTACCGTGCTTCCGACATTGAGTGAGTCGCGAAACTCTTTCATCTCTATCATTGCTAATGAAGTGCTACTTAGCCTTTGCATCCGCAAAGCTGTTGACTGGCTTCACAGTGCCCAAAGACCAGAAGGCGGCTGGTATGGCTCGTGGGGCATATGCTTCACGTACGCGACCCAATTCGCGCTGGAGAGTCTTTCTTTGGTTGGCGAGACCTACGCTACTAGCGACGCCTCTCGCAGGGCTTGCGAATTTTTGTTAAGTAAGCAGCGGGAGGATGGCGGGTGGGGCGAGAGCTGGAAGGTATGCACAATTGCTGTTCATCGTCTAGGTGGACGCGACTGACGGTCCTATTTGAAGTCTTGCGAGGATCTTGTGTATGTGGAGCATGAAACATCGCAAGTAGTGCAAACTGCCTGGGCTGCAATGGCTCTGATTTATGCGGACTACCCACATCCTGAACCTATCGAGAGAGCCGTCAAGCTCGTGATGTCTCGCCAACTTCCTGTACGTCTTCAAGGTCGCTCTATTCTCCAAACGGCCATGGACTGATACTTGTCAAACAGGACGGTTCTTGGCCTCAAGAATCTCTAGAGGGCATCTTCAACAAAACAGTGACCATCGCATATCCGTTGTTCAAGTTCTCGTTCACCATCTGGATGCTCGGAAAGGCACATACCCATCTTTTCAAGCTCCGCCAAATGGTTAACGGGAACGGGAAGGCGAATGGGAACGGAAAGGCACACTGATTCGCTGTACAGTGTCGTGTATATGGTCACGGAAGTGGGTCGCTGGGGCGTGAGCATCCGTCCTCAATGCTATCATATCTCTCTGATAGGCAACGCGACATGCAGATTTGGGACGTTTAGACACTATCCATACTATCTTCGATGCTTTTCGATACCGCAGGATACATTGTTCCTTTTCAACACAATCTTCGGAACTCTCCTCATGCGCTTGCTGGGAAGAGTAACTCCCAGACATCAAGGCGACTGTGCTCTGGCTTCAATCCTGCCTCGGCGTAGGTAATAGTAAGCTACGGGCAAGGCTTCAGCATACGGCTCATTCTGACATGCTGAACACAATCATTTACCTCCAAAACTCTGAGTGCATTCGGCTCTGTCACCGCGCCAGCTGCCTTGTGCTTTTTCAACTTCTTCGCAATGCTCTCTGCCGTTTTCCTATATGTTCCCGCCATCTCCGACACAAGCACGTGTCCCCCAAGGAGTATCTGGATGCATGTCCCCATCACAAGTTCCGGATCCCTTGCCCCAAAGATGGGCGGGTTCAATCCGTCGTCGATGGACCCGAGCTGATCGGCGCAACATGCCAAGCCATAATGAAGCGACATGCCGGAGAGCAGGGATTCGAGGAGCCACGTATTGTTGGGTCCGTACTCCTTCACTTCGTCGTCTCGTGGCAGCTTGAAATGACTATCGCAAAGTTCGCGGCACAGAATCTCCTTGATCGGTTGGGAGGCACTCGCTGGCGACTCAGATAATCGAGCGAGGACGGATGCGAGCTTTTGTGCGCGTGATGGGTTTTGCTCAACTTCATCGAAGTAGGCGAAGACGAGATCGCGCATGGAGCGCCATCCCGGGTGTGCGTCGAGGAGCTGTAGCAACGAGGGGACTGGATCGGCTTCGGATAGAGCTTGGCGGAAAAGCGTCTCGGAGTTGGGGAAGGCATCTCCAGAGCCGTCCATGGTGGTCAAAAAGGTGGACAGCTCCGTTCAGGACTCTCGAACGGTTATCATAATGGCGCACTGGCAGTTCTGTTCCCGAAGGGGACTGGGCGGGGGACGATCGGCCACTGGGCGGCTGTGCATGCTGTGCGTTCCATCGATATCGAGTCTCGGTCAGTCACCGTGACTTGCTATCGGCTGTGCTTCGAGCTTCAAGTTCAAATCTGAGCGCATGGACTCGGAGTGCGGGACGCTTGGATTTACTGGGACAGTACCTTATGACTTGAGGTTAACCTTGGGGCTTGAAACTTGAGAATTCAAATCTCGGCAGTATTCGAGCTTAGGTACGTTCATCCCGGAGCACTCGTACAAAACACTGATACTCGGAAAGGATTTAAATACTGTCATAGCGATTCTATGAGTGCCACGGTGTCTCCCGCTGGACCAATTTTCAGCCTGCCAGTGTATGTCTATCTCCACGGTCTGGGGCGAGCCTGCCGGCCTTGGGATGCCCTAACTAGTATCACAAAGTCTGCCTCAATGTCGGCACCCTTTCGTGGACTCTAGAGGCGGTCTGCTTCACGTCGGATTGTCCCAACGCGTTCACGACAGCCTCTGCGAACAACAGGGCCAAACGCCAGCCGCCAAGTTCTGGTGTTGATATAAGCTGCCCGCCTTGGAGCTCTGCTCCCCACCAAACTCTTTCTCGTACTTGCACCACCCTACTGCATCCCAGCCCTGAACACTTCTTTTCTAACCTACCTTCTGCCTGCCTCCATCACCATGCTCACCCGTACCAACGCCATCCGCCGCCGTGCACCCGTCGCGACCGTCCCTCCTCACCCGCTCTTCCTCATCCCGTCCCCCTCCTCTCTCTACCTCAAGCGCAACGTGGTCACTCTGGAAGATGCCCGTTCGCGCCCCGACATTGTCTACCGCTCCGTTGGCCTCATCCCCGCCGCGGACGCATCCGCCCTTCCTCCTCCTCCCCGCGCCTCCTCCCCGGCCCCCGAGTCCATCGTGCACATGTTCGGTGTCAAGCTCATGTCGTGCGAGGTGGCTCGTCTGTCTCGCGCGATCAAGTATCGCGGTGTTTGATATCGATCTTCGGACTTTGTGGCGGCTGGGCCGCTGTCTCTTGCTGGGCACGGGTGGACATTTGGACTGGGACTCGGACTCGGACTCGGACTGTGCTGACACCGTCGTGTACCCCCCGTTGGGACCGGTCGGCCCATTGTGCGCTCACTACTCTTGCCCTCTCAGCTTAGACTGGCCGACCCCAGGACATCAACAGTGTGTGTGCGTGCGTGGACCAAGACCCTGGACCCAGACCCGGAGCTGAAGGATGTGGATTGGCATGTCAGCCCTGGTGGCTGACTTCCGCGTAAAGTCGTTTCGCCTGTCGCGCGTGCTTTCAGAACATCATACTAAACCTGTCAGCCTGAGCTTTCTTTTACAGGTTTGGCTCGATGAAGCGTCGGTGAGTTTGCTCCTCTTGGCATGTCCGGTGTTGTTATGGCGGCTGGACCGTGCTGACCCTCGTGCCCGCTCGTTGGGGCCGAGTACCCATTTGTTCGCTGATCATCTCTCTTGCCTTTGTCACAGCAGACTACCCAAGGGCGACATCGACAAGTTGTGTGTGCGTGCGTGGATCAAGACCTTGGACCCGGACCCGGAGTGAAGGATCGGCTGTGCGTCCGCCCTGGTGGCTGATTTCCGGGTAAACTTGAGGTTGTTTTTCCCTTCAGCCATCCTTCTCAGTGCCATACCATATGCTAAACCTGCCAGCCTGAGTTCTTCTTGCAGGTAGACCCCTTCCTCCTCCGCGTGGTGGTGGTGAGTTCCGTTCGTTCATGCTCCCCACCCCGCATTGGCTTACCAGCATGCTCGCTCACGTTCGCAGGCGGGCCCGGGGACGACTCGGAGGGGGTGCGCGTGGAGGGTCGTTGAGTGGCGGCGGCGGCGAGGAGCCTCACTGGCAGTAGGCGGTGGGGGCTCAGAGGTGCGAGGGTGGTAACATGAACTTCGGAGTGCCGGCCCCGTTGGTCAACCGCCACCCTCGTGCGATGACCTGTGATGTTCCTTCCACGCAGTTTCGGTGTTTCCTTTGGTGGGCGAGTCGACACCCATCGGGGGCGGTGCTGTTGCTGTCGTGAGGGGGGGCGGAGGTCATAGGGTTGTAGGGGATGCAACCTTTCCACACACATTCTTTCATCCCCTTATTTTTTGATCTTCCTTCTATGTTCGCATGGAAGTGTTTTCTTGCTCCTTCGCTTTGATTACGTAACTCAATGCTTGGACTTCGTGGATTTTGCTGTTTACGGGAGGCTGGCTTCGACGTTACACCCGAAGGTTTTCCTCGACACCGTGATATAAATTCGGTTGTGCATGGTCCTTCCAAATCCGCCAGGTATATATGTGGCCTGTCACAAACTGTATTAGATTACCAAAACCCACCCGTAGTATCTGTACAATCCAAGTTTCTATCCTTCAACAAATCGTCTTACGATACCAGCCAGTGCGTTATCGACATCGGTCAAGGTGCTCTCCTTTCGTGCAATCTCCATGTACGCCTCCCCAGATGTCGAGTCATCAACGTCGTCTCCACCGGGACATCTTCGTGATACGTACCAATGCTGAGGATTTGCGCCTCTGGAAAATACTTCTTGTGCGTCCAAATCACTGAAGGATTGCGGTCACTGGTCATCGTAAGCGCTTCTTGGAAAAACGCGATAAAGGCACACCTGCGAAGAATTTGTTGTCCGCTGAAGAAATGCTCCGAACGGGATGTGAATCCTCCTTGACTCGACACAGTGAAAGGCCCAGTTACAATGATATGTTTGTCTTGCGGCTCGAGAAGCTTGGTCACGGTGGGTATAGAGGCCTCGAGGACCTTCGTCTCTTCTGACTTGATGACAAACTCGACGTCGCGGAAGAGCTTGGCCACGTCAGTCGTCGGTGGAAGTTGCTCTTGAGGGTGATCATAGTCTACTACCAGAGCAAAAGTCATAGTGTGAAGCTGTTAAAATACGATGATCAGTACGCTGAGCCATCGTAACACAACAAAGGGCTCACCGTAGCATGCCAAACACGCTTCTTCCTAGTCATAGTAGCATCATCACCGGAAGATAAATGGACAGTGGTAGGAAGGTAAATTGGTAATGGAAGCTCTTCGTCCCTAGCAACGACAGCCTCCACCTCCTCGGATGGAGTATTGTCTTGCTCTTCCGCGTCTGCAGAATCGTGTGTTCGCCCTTGCGAATCGTCTGAAATCAGTTCATCTTCTTTCGAGGCTTCGCCATCGGACTTCTCGCTCGGAGCTTCTTCTCCTGCTTCATCCGACGAAGGCACTGACTCCGCCGTCGAAACGGCGTGCTCGTCATTCTGAGAGGACAAAGGCGCAGTATTAAGGGATGGCGTAGGTGGCTGTGTTGAGAGCGCATGGTCGGACGAAATCGCATCCTGCAAAGACTCTGTATCGATGGCCATAGGGGGTGTTGCAAGAGGACTGGCGGCTGCTTCTTCCTCCCCTGCATGTTCTTCCTTTGTACTATCCTGTGGTACAGAATGAGCATTCGTCTGCGAGGTCTCAGGCTCTGCAGGAGTTGGCGGTATCGACGGGCTCCCGCCAGATTTGGCCCGTCCGAATGTCAGGTACCCAGGCCAGCTCCACTTGATATTGCGCATATCCAAGTTCATGTGAGGCATTGGCATAAATGATGGCTTTGCGTCTTGCGGCTTCTCCGAAGATTTCGGCCCAGATTCTTCGGGCGGTGTATGGGTCTTTGGGAGGACGACTGTTCCAGTCGATGAACTGGCCTTCAATACTGGTGGAGGAGAAGGCGGGATACGAGTCCCAATGTGCCCTGGGAGTGTTGGAGCGTACCCCGACTTGAGAAGACTGGTAGATGGAATGACTTGCGCAGCGTTGATTAGAAAGGTTGTGGTGTCGAAGGACAGTTGAGATGCAAATTCATCGAGAATCGTTGTGAGCGAGCGATAGAGGGGATGCAAAGGCAATCCTGCAAGGTCAATTTCTTATTAGCGACCTGGAAAAGGCTGGAACGGTACACGGAATTACCAAGATGTAAAGAGAATGTGGTGTCCTCATCTGCGTCCCATTTCCATGCCCATACGGTGAAGAATCTCTCCAGCTGCAATTCGAGTGCTTGTTGTCCTAGTGTAGAGATAATTGATGTGAAGGAGCCATGGATAAGCTAACATTGGGGAGAAACCTTCAGAAGAGCACCGAATCACATACGATTCCCTAACATACTTTGAACAGCTCATATCCTCTCTGAATATGGGTCCGCAATGCCAAATCGCTCAACGACCCATCATGGTGATCGTACACGACCTCAGGCTTCGCAACCGGTTCCTTCCCTTTCGTCTTCGGAGCATTGCGTTTCGGGGTCACTTGTCGCGGTGTCTTCGCAAGCTCAACGCACTGGCGAAGTTCTATGGAATCAACTACCATTCCTTTCGTACGGCGCGCGAGTGGTTGGTAGTTGAGAGAGTGCTCACTGCATGGATCCAGAAGTTGGGTTCGGGAGACAGCATGATCATCCGCCGGGACTGGGAATGCACGTTCTCACATGGTGTTTCAGCACCGAGCATACTGGGAGCAGTGCAGAGTTTATTATAAGGTCCCTTCATCGAATGCGTTGATACTCACCTCGAGAAGTTAACCAAAGCCTTGGCCAAACCTACTTGTCTCAGTATCTTGTCTCGAGAAACCGCACGCTCCCTAGCAGTGTAGAACAGAACATGAGCCTGTTCTTCCGCATCTTCGTCGTCGTCATTATTTGGACCGGTCGGTTGTAAAGTAGGGTTGTAGATGGTCAAGTATAGCAAAGCCGGAGGAATCCTGCTCATACTAGGTCATGAGAGTTGTAATTGACTTTCAAGTTGCCACAAGCGCGGGAACCCTGACTCTTTCGTTCCTGACTGACAAACCACAGACTTGCTTCAAGGAAAGTTTTGATTCCAATGTAAACATGTACAATAATTGCTTATGGTACAAGTGAAAATACAGCAACTCTACGCTAGAGAATTAGGGTGCATTCGTCAAGGTCCTTTCCAGTCGTCAAGTAATCATCAAGGCGTGAACGCGTGAGCAATGCATACAACCGCCCTACACTCGGTTCATCTCGTCGTCATCATCCATGGGGTCAGGATTCACATAACCAGGCACTGTGAATGGAGGCGGCGACCAGCGCTGCCTGTGCTTATCGGTATTCGCAGCCGCCTCCAGATCCGAGTCCATGTCAACCTCCAAAGAAGACGAAGGAGAAGGTAGCGACGGTGACGGTGCGGGATCGGGCATGTCGAAGCGCTGGGATGAGAGAAGAAGAGGGTCAAAGCCAGCCTGATCGAAGGCCGGAGGATCTTCTATGTCGTCTAAAGGAGGCGGAGAGGAGCCTCGCGAGGCAGAGGACGACCGGGTTGGTGGTGTGATCCATCCAGGGTTGATATCGCTAAGGCCCGGAAGAGGAATCAGACGAGTCTCAGAAGGGGGAGTTGGGAGTTGTGTCTCTTCTGCCTCTACTCGCTGAGCTGGGGATGGTGCCCTGGGACGTTGTCGAGCAGCCTCGATCTTCTCGTGACTTTTGCCGCCAAGTGGGAAGGACGAACGACGCTTGTAGAACAAGAGATACGCATTCGAGTTCTGTGCCAATCTCAGTTCATTTCCGCTTGAAGAATTTATTTGAACACTTACTATTGCATTGGACGGTAGGGATGGCGTAACATGCGAATCGTCGAAGTGATACCACTTGTCCGTCATATGGTTGTGCGCATAAGCTCGATAGTGACCCCCTCCCATGCCACCAAGATGCTCATCCACAGCATACAGATCGTATACCAGTGGTTCGCCGTTGCCATCGATACCAAGACTCGTGATGTCTACCCCCTGCTCAGCCAACCTCTTCGCAGCTTGTCGTTCACCGATCATAGGGGTGAGGTCGAGGCCTTCCAATGGGAAGTCCACGAACGCATCGATCTTGTCGCGCAATGAGCGGTTGTTGCTGAAACGCTTCAGATGGACGACGAGGATGTCAGGTACCTTCCAAAGGTCGAACCGTTTCGTGGCCTGCTGGTGTTTCTTGCACCGGGGGCAATACCAGAGATCGTCCTCCCCAAGCTGCTCCTCCTTCGTGAACTCGTCCAAGCAGTCCTGCAATGAGATGCTCTTCTTCTTCGCCGCCTTTGCCGCTTCACGACTGGCCTTGAACTCCGGATGAACGAGCTCTTCCCATTTGTCCCACCTCGCAGAGTCCAAGAAATAGAAAGTCTTCATGCCACTGTCGAACTCGCAGACGAATACGTCATTCGGTTCGATAAGACTCGATGAGTTCCCGTCCTGGGCCCGCTGCTCTCGCATCCCCCAATCGATGAAATGCGTGGAGCCGAAGGTGCTAAACCCGACACCGTAAGGGGACGAAGCAGACGCAAGATGCAATTGGAATATATCCTTCTTGAATCCTATCCTGCGCGGTTCACCAAGCTTGATCTCTACCGCGTCCTCTTCAGCGTCACGAATGACTGTGCCTTTCTGATCAGCGATATCGCCTTCTTCTGGAGGCGATTGCTCGA
Organism: Cristinia sonorae; assembly: GCA_021029105.1. NCBI lineage: Eukaryota > Fungi > Basidiomycota > Agaricomycetes > Agaricales > Stephanosporaceae > Cristinia > Cristinia sonorae. The sequence continues at coordinate 325,194 of JAEVFJ010000029.1, read as the reverse complement.
CTGGAACGACGTCTCCGTTCTCATTGATCTCCACTGTTGAGTCTGGAGCACCGCTTGAGATTGGGATAGGGACTTCTTCCAGTGAGCCCTCCAGCGAGTCGTATGGCGAACCTTCCTCCCATGTCGAAAGCTCTCGTGCATTCTCAGTCCAACGCTCGAGACGCTCCAGAATGAGGTTATACATCGCTTCTTGGTCCCTTGCTGCCTGTTCATCGACCACGATGAAGAAAGGATAACCAAACGGCCCATTGTTCATGAATGTCCGTGGTGCCGGACGAATGGTGTCACACATGAAAACCGGAACAATGTAAGGATCGCCTTCTTGCCTCTTGCGCTGTTTACCCTGAAATGAAGGGCACGGGAGTTCGTAGCACACGATAATGTCGTTATCCTGCATGTCACCCCATGCAACATGGTCGGTCAGATCCTTGTAGAACCGATTGCTGAAGATTTCGAGGGTAACCAACTAATCAAAAGATATCAGCCACGTATAGTGAGTAATGATCATGGACATACATGATCGGGATTGGTGTCCATCCAGCGTGCCAATACTTGGCGAACCTCCTTAAAAGAGGCCTCCCGATTAAGTTCTACGGGAATCTGGGAAACAGTAAATGGTCAATTCAAAGAAAGTCAACACGAGAGATATAATAATACCTTGACGTGCGGCTTGGTAATATCCCAGGGGATATAGAACACGTCATGCATCCACTTCTTCTGGATAGGAAGAGGGAGGGTGAGGTACATGAACGGGTCAAATGTGATTGAAACCTAGCACCAGGGTTAACAGTGGGAATGGACCTATTCACAATGACGTACCTTCTGACACTCGGGACAGACTAATGTACTCTGGTATTGTCCTTGGAAGAGATCAACGATGACACTGTCGTTTCGCCTCATATATCCATCCCAAGACTCCTTCGCAAGTGTAACCAGTTCCTTATCTCCTCCACCCTCCCAGTCCGGTTTCTCCACGTACGGCTTTTTCAGAACACGGTTGAGATCCTCGTGTAGACCATCCAAGAGAAAGGCTACAAACTCTTGAGTGTCATGCTGCTGATATCCGCCGAACTGAGGGGCGAACTTTTGTAGGACCTGCTTGAACTCGCGAGGGGAATAGGATGAATTCGGCGCGCTGGTGTCCCAGATACGGCGCGACAGTGCACCAAAAGTCTTTGCAATATCTCCATGCATTCCAAGCGGGTTATCAGGATTGAGTTCCTCCTCGAATACGCCAGCTACCATGAATAAAACGTTAGAGCGTACAGATAAGAGGGGGTAAGAGGGCGTACTGAGAAAATATTCCATCAGCTCCTTCGTGTGTGCAAGACACTGGATAGCAGAGTTCATAAAGCACGTATTGCCCCTTTTAAGAGTGTTAGACCTCCTGCTATCATTGAATAGTGCGATCACTCACAGATTTGACAATCCAAGCGTCCCTGGATCAATCTTAGATGCTTTGACCTGGACATTGTACTTCGATTTCATCGCGCTAGCAGGCTTGAACGGGCTTGAATCTGGTTTGGAAAGTTCTACACTGCTTGTTGGAGATGATTTGGCTTGAAGTTGATCGAAGAAGTTCGGGGTGCCAAACAACCTGGTAGATTGGGGGGTAGATGTCTCACTAACTGGGACTTGAGAGTCGGGGTCGGGTGCGAGCCATCCTTGGTCAGTCCTGATCTCAACAACGAAGGCGTCTCCTGAGTTAATGAGAGCATCTTCTATACTCTTGCGACCATCTGCGTCCAAGAGGGTCCCGACCTGTTTGAGTTCCGAGACAGGATATTCCAGACTCGGATAGTCCGTCTCTTCAGGCAGCTTCCAAAGACGGATCGGTGCGCTAGAGTCTGCAGCACCGACAGCCTTAGCCATGGTCATAGAAAGAGATCTAACCGTGTCCTTTATGGATACGGTGACGTATGCTGGTGCCGGAGGTGGGGAGAGCTGACTCTCGCGGACGAGAAGGTGGACTTTCAAGCGAGGTGGCATGATCTCTAAGCTTGCCTCGTTCATGAAGCCACGTGTGATCACTTTCCGAGGCAGAGGCCACTCTGGTTGGCCATACCTTCAGAAGGTCAAAGGTTCAGCGCGCTATTGGCTGTAAGGATATGGAATAATGCACACACCAGCTCACAAGTTTCCCCCATGCTTGTTCAGACACGAACTCGACATCAACGTGCTCAGTGGGAGGTGTAACAATATTACCAGCACTATCAACGAGGTTGGAATTGTCGACGGGTCCGAGCTCTGCTTCAACGACAGCACCCTCCTTGTCCACCTCTCCCGTACACGCCTTACGCCACCGCTTCCACCACCTCCGGGAAACGAGATACCAAGTGGTCCCAGCGACCATAGGGTTATTACATAGGCCATCTATGAGGGCCAGTTTCTGTGCTCCGGAGAAGTCGGAAGAGGTGACGGAAGAGTCCTGCTGTGTGGACTCGTCGAGAGTGGCGGGAATCGTGGCTTCTCCCTGGACGACCATGTAGGCATCGATGTCAGCATCCAGCGTGACTTCGGCGAGGGAGACGGAGACGATGTCGTGAGATTGGGAGGGAGTGAGTGATGGATCGACGGAAATGGAACGCTTCGAGGAGGAGGATGGTTGAGAGTCCATTGACTCTGAGCGTTGTCTTTTTCGTGAAGCTTGGTCGTTCGGGGTCAACGAGGGTGAGCGTGAAGGAGAAGGAGGGGTGAGCATAGCATTCGTCAACGTCGGAGGTAAAAAGAGAAAGATGAAGAGAACTCTGCTATGACCCGGGCCACGACGCGTCCTAATCGATAACCATCATTACAACCAATTTCTTACTTTCAATACAATGCAATTCTTATTCATGATCAAGCCGAATACAACCCATTTCTTATCTATGATCGAGACTCTGCCAACTTGGCCTCGTCCTCCTGACCTCGTCCGCTCGTTGGAAAAAACAGAACATATATATAGTCTCCACAATGCGTGTTCCTCTTGCTTTCAAACCCCCATCACTCCCTCATGTCTATCCAGTGTAAGTAGCCGTTCGCACAAAACCGTCCCGGGAGCTTACCTTCGGAACTCAGCTAAGCACTTTCTCAATACTCCGGAGTCTCTGGTCCTCGACTCTCTACAGGGGCTGGTCACCCAGAATCCCCATCTTTCATTGGATGCACAGAACAAAGGTGCAAAGTTTGGCCTCAACGCTATGCCGATGATCTCTGATCGTGCCCCCTAATAATAGTTGTCTACCTCACCTCCCGCGATCGTTCAAAGGTCGCCCTTATCTGCGGTGGCGGATCCGGCCATGAGCCTGCTCATGCAGGTTTTGTTGGTAAGCACTTTTTGCACCGCGCCATTGACTGTGCTGAAGTAATGTGTAGGAAAGGGCATACTTGCTGGTACGCCATCTGAAGTCTTGGACTTACCTTGAGCTTACATCCGCTTGACTGAAGCGGCTGTCTGTGGTAACGTGTTTGCTTCTCCGAACCCATCTCAGGTGAAACGCGGTATCGAACTTGTAGAGAATGACAAGGGGTATGTTCTCCATACTTGACAGCTGAAGGCCGACTTTGATGACAGTCTTTCATTAAGTGTCATCATTATTGTGAAGTAAGCAGATGCATTAACTTCTTCGTCTTTCCTCGAACTAAATGATTACAGGAACTATACTGGTGACGTTCTCAACTTCGGCCTAGCTAAGGAGCAGTACGCCGCCCAACATCCCGAGAAGGCTGATCGCGCAAGGTTCTTGATCGTTGGTGATGACGTTGCCGTCAGCAAGTCTCAAGGCAAGATTGTCGGCCGAAGGTATGATGTTGAATCATTCGTGTAACATACGTTTTGACATTCGCCCTATTAGAGGTCTTGCTGGAACGGTTCTTGTTTACAAGATTGCCGGTGCACTCGCTGAACGAGGGGGTAGCCTTGATCAGGTTTACAACGTCGCCGATTGGGTCTCAAAGAACGTCGCAACCATTGGCGTTGGTTTGGAGCATTGTCATGTTAGTCTCCTTGTGATGGTACCTACCATTGGTCAAATGATTCTGATACTTTCTCCCGTACGGCATTCGTGTCGAAGGTCCCAGGTACTGCTGCGACGCAGTCCCATCTATCGGACTCCGAGATCGAGATAGGAATGGGCATCCACAACGAACCCGGCAACCGTCGCCTCTCCCCCGTGCCTCCCCTCGGCGAGCTCGTCAAGCAGCTCTTGGAGAACGTCATGTCGACCACCGATACGGAGAGGTCCTTCGTCCCGTTCAAAGGAAAAGGCGATAGAGTCGTCTTGCTGGTGAACAACCTTGGCGGTATGAGTGAGCTTGAACTGGGCGGTCTTGTTGGGGAAGCTACCAAGGGTCTGCAAAAGCGTGGTGCGACCGTCGAGCGGGTCATCGCCGGCACCTTCATGGTAGGATTTTTGATATTATTCGATAGCAAATATCTCATTGGCATGGTATTCTTGTGTGATAGACGAGCTTGAACATGCCCGGCTTTTCTCTCACCGTCCTTCTCCTCCCTGACGGCCAAGCTGGTGCACCCACCGCTACCGAGATCCTCGAACTTTTAGACGACACGCCAAACGCGCCGGGCTGGAAATGGTCTGCAGGTTCTACCCCTGGTCAACCCTCGGAGGAAGCCACCACACGTAACCAGGCTGCTACCACTGAAGGAACGCTCAAAATCAAGGCGGAAGACCCCAAGGCTTTCATCTCTGCCGTACAGCGTGCATGCGAGGCGTTGGTGAAAGAGGAACCTGAGATTACTAGGATGGATAACATTGCCGGAGATGGTGACTGTGGGTTAACCTTGAAGGATGGAGCGCAGGGTGAGCACCTTCCATGTGTTTGCTCAGTCCGTGACCTTTAATCAATATCATTTCAGCTGTCCTTCGCGAGGTGGAGGCCGGTCGTATCTCTGGAGATGACATTGTTGGTTCCTTAATTGCTATCTCCCGCGTCGCAGAGGAACAAATGGGAGGGACGAGTGGCGCCCTCTACTCGTACGTTCATTCTTTTTTTTTTAAAAAAAAAAAAGGCAGTGAACCTCCGCAACTGACATTCCCAACGACAGAATTTTCTTCGCCGCCCTCGCCCAAGGTTTCCAACTCAACAACCCCAACCACTCAACTCAAGCCAACCTAAACCTTTGGACCGCCTCCCTCACCTCCGCTCTCACCAAACTCTACACCTACACTCGTGCGCGCCCTCCCTCCCGCACGCTCGTCGATCCTCTCGACGCGTTTATCACCACTGTGTCCGACAAGAAGGACCTCGTTGTGGCCATTCAGGCGGCAGCAGATGCAGCGTTGCAGACCAGGGACTTGGAAGCGAAGGCTGGTCGCAGTGCATATGTGGAGGGTGATAGGCTGAGGACTGAGAGGGTTCCTGACCCGGGTGCGTGGGGAGTAAGAACTATCCTAGATGCCTTCCGGGTTTGAGCGATGGTCGATGTGTGATGGTGGACAACGAATGTCTTGGAAGGGGGTCGAACTGAGTAGAGGACTAGGAACTATTGAAAGGATGTTGGAAGTATACAAAACATGTACGAGTACGCCCGCGGACCACCAATGGAATTAAATGGTAAATCCAACGAGTAATACACTCTTTCGAGTACTATTTTCTTTGTGAATCCGTACGACAACCCGGAATGCTGTGTACCCTAAGTCACTGTACTGTTAACCATGATCCATATGAACTTAGATTTCCGGGGTGACACCGTTCGATAGAAAGAGCAACATACAGCTTGCGTTCAGGATGACGCAGGGTTGATCAACTAAAGAGAAGTCTGTGGACGCACAATACCCGCCAGACCTCTACCTCGTTGTCTCATCTTTGAACGACTAATTTCCTCCTCACTCTTCATCGCTTCTTCTTCTTTTTCCCTCCCCCATTCCCGTTCGCAATTGGCGGCTGCGAGACCTCAAGCGATCCCCCAGCAGCCTCCCCAGCCGTCCCCTCTCCAGCTTCGATCTTCGTCCTCGCCTCCAAGAAGAACATAAGATCCCTCATCTGATCCTCAAGATCACCAACGCGGCGCTTCAGCTCTTCCCTCTCTTGCTCTACCTTTTCGCTCTTCTCCTTTAATGTAGTGAGGTTCTTCATCAGCCCCTCGCTGACCGCTCTCTCGCCCTTGAGCTCCCTATCCAGCGCGCGCGCGAGCTCGTTGGCCTTCTCCGCTCGCTTCTCCGCCCTCACCCTCGCCCTCTCCATCTCCGCCACCTTCTCTGCCTCCTCGTCCAGCTTGGCCTGCTTCGCACTCTCAACTTCGCGGGACAGCGATTGCACCAATGCAGTCAACTGCTCAATTTGAGCCTTGTATTCCGCCGTTTGCTCCTCGTAAAATGTCCGTTGCGAATCCAATTGCGATGTCAACAAATATGAATACTCGATTCCAATGGCCTCGATCTTCTCCGCGCTCAAGGCATCGGCTGCTGAGGGACCACCGCCAGCTTCCCGAGTTATCCCGCCCATGGTCATAGAGGAGGCTGCAGAAGGAAGTTCAACAAGTTTCCCGTCCGCTTTGTTCTGTATCAGCCGATGCACATATCCATCTCCCGCGTAGTCCCAGACACGCTGTGTATCAAGTTCCAGTGCGTATAGATGAGTTGTACGCTCATAATGTGCTTGAGCATGGGCTCGGCGGTAGCGACCGCAACCGATGTTTCCACAAATGAGACAGATCCAGAGGTTGGACGTAGAGGGCGAGTCAGGCGTGCAGTCGACACAATGCGATGGTGAGGTTGAGGAGAACGGTATCGGGATAGTTGAACGTGAAGTATTGGCGGACGTTGGGTGAGAAGAGAGGAGGGTTTGTGAATACCGACACACCGGGCATCTGGCAATGGGCTCTTAGTTCACCGACAATCGTGCGAGGTGCCGTTGCACCTACCTGCTGTCACCCCATTTGCTGAGACACGCACAATGGAATGTATGTGAGCATGGCACAGTCACAAGACCGGTCACCGCAGCGTCCATTCGCTCTAAACAAACCGGACACGTCGGGAGTTCATAGGAACCATGGGGAAGACCAAGACGAGAGATGGATTGGCTGGCAGAATCCACCGTGTCTATTTCGACAGACAAGACGCGTACGACGTGGCAGATTTCTGGCTAAATGGACTTCACGTCAGTGGATCATTATCACCATTACAGTTTACTGACCTCCATGGAGTTGAACTGCTTCCCATTATATACCTCAGCAAAGTCAGAGGCGTCGGCATCATCACGAAAGGCGATAACCACCATGGAACGATTGGGGGCAGAGTCACTAATAGTAATTATACCATTGTAGTATCCGCCAAACACATCGAAGTCAAACGTACCGAATCATTCTTAAATGTGCCATCCCCTCCGCAGCAGGCGAGACAAAGGTTAAAAAATCTGAAGGGGTCATCCATGCCGGAACTGCTAGTACCGCGAGGAGGGCGCCAGCTTCGGTGTCCGCGTCTGAAGTGTTGACCTTCAGACCAGGTGGAGCAGCGGCAGAAGAGGAGGAAGCTATCGGCGCATTTGGCTGCGACGATTCTGGATGTGTCTCTGGCGCAGAGCGATAGATGTGAACCACTCCCTCCGGAAGGTTTGTGGATCCAGACTTTTCACGCACTTGCGTGAAAGTGGCTGTTGCAGGACCTGTATACATTCGTAAGCAATCCGATGCATGAGCATACGCACTTGTGAGGGAGGACAGGGCAATAAGCAACAAAAGTGGGCGAGAATAGAAAGGCAACAGTGGGAATTAGACGGACCTTTTGAACCTGCTCTCTCCTTTCCAAAGCTCATGTTTCTAGTCAGGGTCGGACTGCCCAATCTCCCGCTGTCTAACATGACTTGCGGCTCGAAGTCCACCCAGTCAACTCTCAGAGGACCAAGTCTATAATCTCGCGACGATGGCTTCTCCTGCCTGGAACTGCTCGCGTTACCGTGGAAGCTGTAAGAGCGAGAGTGGTTGAACGTATTTCTCCTGCCGAGAGGTCTTTGTGAGTGGGAAGGCAGAGGTTCAAAGAGATTGTAAGGGATGTGCTGAGTGTTGTGGAGGGCGGAGTGCTGATTCTTGAATGATGAAGACGGTGAGCTGAAATCTGGTTCTGGTGGTTTAACGACAGATATTCGGATATGATACCCCCCTCGCATTGCTTTCAGGTTGATAATCTAGCAATTGGACATAGTCCACGGGCGATGAAGAAAGATATGAATTTGAAGGGATAGATGGTGGTGGTGGTCAGGAGTCAAATGGGTTCGTCGCCTCTCTGCACGCTGTTTTCGCCTTTTGCTCTCAACGTCCATGTTCCACCCTCGTATGGCTGTCCGACCTGCTTCCAGCATCATCTCCCTCACAAACCCCCTCACTTCCTCTACATTATCTCACATCCGGCACACACTCAACGCCGCCTATTCGAGCGCGGAGCACAGCCCAGAATACACATATGACCCTGCGGAAACTCACGCCGCAGTTCTACTGCCATTATGCAATGTCAACAACCAGCCTGGAATTCTTTTGGAAGTCAGAGGAAAGCTGAGGACTCATTCCGGAGAGGTAAGGTGCGACTTCTCGTTGTCAATACGTTCCGATAACAGTGCTCACTCCTCTGTATGTCCACAGCTTCCCAGGTGGTCGCGTTGACAAGGTCGGTTTCATTCAGGACCCTCCTCTTCCTCGAAAAGTCTATATTGACCTTTTCGTGCGCGTAGACAGACGCGTCTTCATTAGAAGCAGCCCTTCGTGAGACCCATGAGGAGGTCGGCATCCACCCCGACCAAGTGGAGATACTAGGCAGGTTCGGACCACCGCAGCTTTCACTCGGCGGAATGAGAGTGTGGCCTTACGTTGTGAGTCTTCTCTCCTCGTTTCATCTTTCTATTCCGGAGAGAAATGTCCTGCTCCCTCAATGACATTGCTCATATGAGGAATATAACCCGATAGGGCTTCATTCACCCGCAACCACAGCGTCGCCGCGTGACAGAAGTGAATACCGGTGGTATCGTGGAGGGGACTTCGCAAGTTAACGACCATGAGCCCACCGCCACTGCACAAGGCAACTTGGATGGAGATGACCACACCCCATTACCCTCCCTGCCCATGTCAAGTCTGGCGCTTTCCCAGAGAGAAGTCGCCTTCGCATTCCACCTGCCTCTTTCCGCAGTTGTATCGCCTCCTCGATTACACGCGTACCAATTTCGAGGGACCGAGCCATACTGGGCTATTGACGTATCTGACATCATAGCGTCGGCTGAAACCAGCGACAAAGTGGACGTGGTGAGCAGCAGCCGTGTGCTTGGAGAAACGGAGTATGGAGCGACCGAGGATCCGTTGAAACGGGACGAGGTGGGCGGGGGACGAGAAGGCAGGCTGGAGGCTTGGGGTCTGACAGGCTGGTACCTGAACTGTTTCTTCAGGACAATAGGTGTGTACCGATAAGCAATCCACTCTTTTGGTCGAAGTTGCGTTTGAAGTGCACTGGACAGAACCGGGGCATGTCGGGTCTGCGATTGAGCTGGACGATAGCATGTTGCTGCTAGACGTAATTGTGCACAGCTGAGTCAAAGTCAACGAATAAGTCCGAGAGTCAGCTGCTCACTTTGCGTGAATGCGTAACCAGGGACACCGTGACAGCTCAGATCTGAGACAGCAGTTCCCATTCAGTAGTATCCAGTCTTCTACAGTTCCGCTGGCGACCCGTTATCTTGCTCCGGAGCGCCATGCCCCAAAAGAATGGGACATCCGGAACCCAACAGAAGTATGCAGGTTATAGGACATGAGGTGCGCAAGAAAACTTCACGGCTTGGTGCGAGAGCTCTGGCAGAACCCAAAGACATCTCAGAATGAACGAGGGAATGAGAACATTGGAACGAGGCAATCCGAAGCAGAACGATAAGGCACACGCTCCAGTTCTTGACAGCCTCGAGGATAGGAAACAAAAACAGCAAATGCCGCTAAATGTCTTCTGAACAGCAGGAAGAAAAAAATCGCTTAGCGTGACATGATAGAAGAATCATATGGCACAACCACACCTGTACAACGGGTATTGAATGTCCAGTACGTCGATAGGATTCATTGGGCCGTTCCAACAACTTTGGCATATATGGGCCAATAGGCTGGATAGGATGTACATTGAACGTCATACATACGCAGACAAGATCACATCGGTAACATTGGTCCCTGCTACGGGGCCCAAACTGGAGGAAACTTGAACCTAATACATTGTATATCAGTGATTTTACAAGAGAGTATGTGAGAACGCCGATGGTTCACTACCTGCACTAAGCGAATGGTTCGTAGATCAAAATTTCTCAGCGAACCCAGAAAGACTGGACGTAAGGGTTGTGCATTATCGTTGGCGTACGACACGTTCCCGAAGACCCTCCTTCATGCCATGCACTTCCAGACTTGGTTGTGCGGTTGGCACGGTTGTTGTGGACTCCGAAAGTGAATCTGTGATCGGGATTGCCTGCCTGTTGTCCTGGTGTGATGACCCGGCCGAGGGATTGGCAGTGGTGTCCATAGATAGTGGCTGCAATTCTGTCTTCGACGATTCAGTGGCTTCCTGGATCCGACGTGGCGTCGAAAACTTGTGGACACGACGGGAATTTGACTTGGTCTTGGAGCGACGCGAGTCCCAAATGAGATACAAGACAGCTTCGGAGACGGCCACAACCACCGCAGCGAAGAGTGCCAGCAAGACTTTCTATTGCGTGTTCTTAGCCCGGGGACGGGTATTACGCGTACACCGACAGAACCAAAGAAAAAACTCACCCATTCGGGCTTCCAGCCTAGCCTGTCGGCCGCCCACCAGGTGGCAACTCCGGAACCGATGATGCTGAGGAGTGCATTCAGCAATGCAGCGATAGCCCGTCTATCGCTCCTGTCTCGCTGTGCTTCTTGTTCCGGATCCACTGCCGCGACGATATCTTTGTCTGGGAATTTACGTTCAGGCGAGGTCCGGGTACCTGCAAGCAGTGAAACCATGGTATATGCACTGGGCTGCAGTGGAGGCGAGACGCCAGAGAGAATGGATTGGCCTGAGGGTGACCTTGTCCATGTTGAGATAGATGAGAGCAGCGAGTAAGGGACTGTAGGCGGTGTCGCCCTCGAGGTTGAACGCTGGAGAACAGCCGCAAGGTCGTCATGAAGCGGCTTGGGCAGCACAGGAAGCAGAGGCTGTAGCAGCTCCGCGAGATGCGTCTCTAGAGATACATTGAGGTTGTCCCCCGCCCCCTTCGGCGATGGTGTGGACGTCGACACGACGCTGGTTGTCGACATTGCTGACGGTGAGGACGAAGATGAGAGGCGCGCATTGCCGCGACGCGTTAGATCTGGGTGGCGCGGATCTGAGCATCGCTTAGCACAGCGAGCAAGTTGATCTTGACATTGTTTTCATCGCTCCCGGCGTTCTTGTCGTTGTCCTCTGAATGGTATAGCTTGTCCTCCTCATCACTGATATGTCTGCATCTGCTCGTCTAGCAAATGTCTGTTCGACATTCGACAGTTCTCAATACCCTGCCTCTCTGATAAATCTGCTGGACGAGCTCTCAAAAGACCTCGCAAGGAGCCAGGGCTTCAGGTCGTCCATATTTCCCTCTCTACGCCTCCAACAAATCTAACGGCTGCTGTGTACGCAGGGTGGAACTAGGCGATGCCGACCCTCCAGTCTGGCCTCATCTGCGACGATTGTGGACCGAAGTGGTGTCAGCGCATCAGCTAGCGGATGGAGACGACACGGAGGCTCTGAAAGGCTTCTGTCTTAGCCTCGCCAGGTTTACACGCAATCTCGCCGCGGCAGTACCGTCGAACCAAGCCAGAGCCATGTCAGCACGTCTTCTCCAGCTCGTGTTGTCCACCACTGATACCGATCGGACATGGCTCCTCATTTCCACATAGTACATATGAACCGGATATCCGGTCTCTCCTGCACCACTACACATCCTTCTTTGCATTAGAGGAAAAAAGCTGTGAAGCCACCCGTTACTTCAGTTTTGGATCCAAACACTGACGCAGCCTCGTCAAGGTCTGCCTGTTACGCGAATGCTCATACAGACATTGTCCAATCTCGTGACCGCGAATGAGCAACTGACAAAGCAAATATGGGACCAATACATGTCTCTTCCTATGGAAGAGTTTATTCTCATGTACGTACAAGCAAAGGTCCGCCGCCCTGCACCACCGTTTGGCTAACAGTAATCCTATTAGCCGGCTGCTCACAGTGCCCGACGAGACCACCGTCCTTGCCACCCTGGTATTCATTCTCAACTGCGTGCATCCAGATAAGGGACAGCTGTAAGTTTCTGATCCTTCCGCTCCATCTTGACCAACTAGCGTATATGTTGTGAGCACACACTTCCTTCCGGATCCGAAGACCTAGGGGATGACCAAATATATTCTGTCTTCTCTTCAGATGTTCATACGAATATTGTGTCCTTCTTCAGAGACCTTCTGACCAGGAGCAAAAACGGACCCCGCTTATGCGTCTCATTGCTCGACCAGATCGGAGCACTTTTTGACAAGGAGGAATCGAGTGACGGTGGCCGGGCTTTTGAAATCGGGTATGTAACACTGCACGAAAATCACTCCTTTCGGCGATTTGTCTTCGAGCTAGAAGCGGTCGTAATGTATACAGTGCGAATGTTTTCTGACTGACCTGTTGCTCCATCTTTTGCAGCTACACAATTGTGACGCGCCTGATTGAGGAAGGTCTCGTTCCTGAACTCTATCTCCAGATATCCGTGTAAGCATTATGTTTTGGCTCTTCGTTTCCTTCACCCTCTTCACAGGACGACCCTTGCCGCGGCGGATTTTCTGTTTCTTCCCTACTTGCGGTGGCGTGTCATACAGTTCAGCTGACCATCTGAATAGAGAAGATGAAGTCGTCACACCGCATCAAACTATCTTACTGAAGCTGCTGGACTCGTACTTGCATTCCTCACAAAGCCATGGGACGGCTATGCCGGCGCACTATCGGACGTTGTGCGACCTCCTCGTATCTGTGTTTTTTGCCCTGTCGTTGAATGCGCAACACTCCATCCGCCGGGCTCTTGGCATGAATGACGAGGCAATTTCAAATCCTCAGTCATCGTTTGCAGCCGCAGCTGCGGCCGAGCCTCCTACAGCGAGCCCGAGCGGGGACAGTCAGGCCGCTTCCCTCCAAGAAGTCGACCTTCTTCTCCCAAAAATCTGCGAAGCTCTCGTACTGACAACTCAGTGCCTTGTTTCACTTTGTCTGCTGTCCGAGGAAAAGAGCAACACAATTCACGTCGCGTCGGAAAGAAGAGAAGATCGCTTGCACACGACAGATGGAGCAGCCAGCGCTGGGTCGTTGAAAGGATTCGTGGGGATCGCTGTGTCCACGAATGGCTGTGGATTCATAGAGACGCTGATAGGTGAGAGGATGTGCACTCTATTTGATTGTTTTTGCGTAATCGTTTCACCGTGGAGTACTGATTCTGCTCGTTGCACTCGTAACTGACATATTTTCCCTCGTTTGTTGCTCTCGACAGAAACTCTACAATTATTCGACCTTTTTCTTCCACGCATCACTTTTGGCAAGGTGGCACCTTCTCCCGTCCTCGCCGGCGGCGGCGACCCTTCACTGGTACAAGGTTCGAAGACTCCATCCCCGACACGCCATGAAGATATCTTGGGCGGGAACGTGGCAGATCCCTCGCCACCAAAGACGTTATCTGTTGATCCCAAAGGTTTTCTGTACCTGAAGCGGGACTTGGTTCGTCTTCTGGGCATCCTCAGCTTCGGGTCAAAACAGATACAGGATCGTGTGCGTGCATGTGGCGGGATCCCTGTCGTGCTCAATCTCTGCGTAGTCGACGAACGCAACCCATGTAAGTGTTTCATAGTAGCTTCTTTCTGAAACGTGGGGGGCAGTGTGGATACGCCCCCTTGCGTCCTTGCCATCCCTGCACAGGATCAGAGCCTATCGCAACTGCTCATATGATTGACTGTGGCACCCCTGTCTAAACTCGGCCGAACTCTCGTTCCGTTACGCTTTACTGAATTCATTCATTGACTTAGATCTACGTGAACATGCGATCTTTACCTTGCGAAATTTACTTGACGGGAATGCCGAAAACCAAGCAGTGGTCGATGAAATCCAGCCTATACGGGATTGGGACGTGGATGGGGAGTTGCAGGGACGGACAAGGATCTAAATGCATGCAACAAAGAAAGCGTTGCGAAAGCCAAGTGTAGAATTACATGTACCAAAAAACAGCAGCATCGTGTAACGTGAATCTAGTTGGACCCTAAGCACACACCTAATCCTCATCCTCCTCGTCGAACTCGATGGCGCGTTTTTTCCGGTGGCCAGGAGCAACTCCGGCTTTTCGGACACCGTATTCCTCTTCCTCCTCGCTTTCCACGTCCATGGCATCGCCGCCATCCTCAGTGTCCTCGTCTCCACCCTTATTTGTGCCACCGGATGAGCCACCAGCCTCGCGCTGCTTGCGCTTACGCTCCTCCGCTTCCTGCTGATCGATTTTGGCTTCCAATTTTTCCAGGTCATCTTCCTCGTCCTCCTGCCTCCGACGTCGCTTCTTCCTGCTTCCCCCCTCGTCGCCATGGCCGCCATCTTCGTCGTCTGAATCTGAAACCACAAAGTCGTCCGTCTGATATTCCCCTGGACCCTTTCGCGTATTTTCCTCCTTGTTTCTTTTGCCTCCTCTATCCCCACCTTCCATCCCATATTCATCTTCTGAGCCACCGTTCCCACCCCTTCCATATCCCTCCGCATCGTCATCGTCATCAGACCACATATCCTCACCGCTTCGCTTCCTCGAGTATCCGGACCGCCGCTTCCTCCCTCCCAAAGCACCCATGCCGCCGAGCCCATTATCGTCACCCCTTGACTTTCGTGGCTTCTTCGCAGCTTGCTTGAGCATTTCCATCTTCTCACGTTCAGGGTCCATCGTCGGGTCCGGGGCCATACGAAGCCTTGCCACCTTGCTGTGCTTCTGGCCCACCGCGCGGACTAGCATACGATGTGTCTCGGACTGCATGCCTGTTGGCCGAAGGGACATGTAGCCGGTGACGACCGCTTCGCATTGCAGGATCTCGGCCCGCTTGTGCTGGGCGACGAGGTAGGTCAGTCCTTGGGCCGGGATCTTGCCATTCGACGGTGTTTGGGATTGAGACGCGTTCAGAGTGCCTTGACTTTGTGATTGGGAAGGGCCACCAAACGACTGCCGCGGGACAGCACCGGATGTATCTACAGTTTGCGTAATGTCGAAGAGTTCCTTGCCTAGTTTCAGACTCAGGGTGCCATCGGACCACCTGATAATCCGACTATTGGATTGGCGTTTCTGCGAGGAGAGAAATCACATCGTGCCATGTTAGCTGGATAAATTTGAAACAATCGTAAAGTGTAGCTTTGTGAAGGGCGGTGATGGCGTATGTGTATTCGTGGACTTACGTCTTGCCCATGTGCGTCCTTCACCCACCGCCACCGTACGGTATTTTCAACCTTAAGTTTTATTGACATGCTCTTCTCGCGTAAGGACTCGGTTGGTGCGTCTTCGTCGTCGTGCTCTGGGCCGACGTACGTATCTGGGTGGAACGGCTTGGAATCCAACTTTACGAAATTCGGCATGCGAATAACCCAGTGCTACGGAGAAAGGGAAGAGTATGAGCGCATGCGAAGGTAAGAGGTAATGAATAGGAAGGATGGTTCGAAAGGGCTCAGTCAATAGAGGAGAGAGGGGAGGTAGCGGAACTTACATTGCCATCCGAGCTCTTCGGGGTCGGAATGTTAGGGATGGCAGCATTAGCCTCGAGAACTTGTTCGACAAGAGGCTCCTGCTCATCCTCTTCCGGGTACTCCATGGCATCACGGTGCTTGCGCTCCGGAGAGGAAATGCCATCTGGGGGCTCTGAGGAGCCCGGTGTGGTTGGGCTTATGGAAATAGAGCATGAGTATCATGCTGTCCTTGTGATAGCGGTAAAGAAGCGTACTCATCATCCCTCCCATCTACGACGTTTGTGTTATCCTCTCCAAAGAGATCCTGCATGTCCTCGTCCTGAGCGGGAGCATCGTCAGAGTCCTCTCCCCCGGCCTCCTCGGAAGGAGCCATTTCCACATCCTCTGCGTGTGTTTTTGGAACGAGTAGCGTGTCCTTAAGCGCGTCGGCGAGAGACATGTCGCGCAGCCGTTCCCTTTGAAGTGAGGGAATGTCGTTGTCGTCGGCGACGGTGTTGAGGACGTGTTGAACGCGAATGGAGAGTTCGGCTAATTGTTACGTAAGCATGGGCGTCAACATGCACCCACACTGTTGCGGTCGTCGTCCTCGTCCTCGCCGCCGTCGACGACGACACTCTGCCCACTCCATTCCTGCAATTTTTCGGATTACTTAGGCCAACGCAAAGACAAATGTCCCTACCATTCCAGTCTAGCCACATCAAGAAACGCAAGACAAACACGTTTTGTCCGCGTCCACGTTACACAGCTGCAGCGTCTACCTGCCATCGCCATCCGAGATCCCAGGAATGAGCAGATCATCTCAATGGTGAGCATGAGAGTTTTTTCATGGCCCAATATCTCGATAATGTGCCAAGGTTTGCCCCACGCCCCCTGGTTCGGACCCTTCACTCACAACGTGCAATTACAGCTAGTTACTCGACTCTGCTCTCGATCACCCCGTCAGTCCCACCGCTACGGTTTCAGTCGATTTACTTTTGCCAATATCAAATCGGCCATTCCGATATCCATCTATTCAGCCACGCTTTGCCCCTCCCGGCAAGGCGCCTCCCCGTGCTTTCCATGGCCAATTTTCAGTCGGAATATCATCGTTGAACCCAATCTAATCTCCCTTCCGCGCGGAACTCGGAGGGATAGCCACGGTTCCATGTCCTATTCCATCTCTCTTTTCGTACCCAGTTACATCCCATCCGTGACATGCGGCTGCGTGTTTCCGGCGTCTGCCACCGCCCCTTCGAGTCATCAGGGAGCTATTGAACAGGTATGCAAACACTTCCTGCACCGCCAACCAATCACAATACTCACCCATATTACCTGCACGGGTCTCCGACAGTCCCCCTCCCCTCCTCGTCTCGCGTCCCCATACCTTTTTGTCAATTCGGCCTGACACCACTACCGTAAGTCCAATCTCGGTCATTGGCTCGTAAGGGTCCTGATTATCCAGGACTTCTCAGCCACATTCTCTCCGAGGCAGACCGACCACAATTCTGCACAAACTCATCCAAATACACCTGTGACGCGTACACACCTTCTGGGAACTCACACAGTGACACTGAACCGGCGTCTGGCACAACCGCCTCATCCTCTTAAGGGCAGACCTCCCTCTGCTTCCCCCCCTCCATCTCTTCCCTTTCACCATCAACATGTCCTCATTACCCTCAAGGTAGGATCCTTGTAACACTACTATGCTTTGACTGTTGCTCAATACTCTCCTGCTTTGTGCAGCACATCTCGCCACCACGAAGCGTCACCCCGCAGCTCCTCTGGTGGCAGCAGTCGTCACTCTCCAGTGAGCGCAGGCGTAACGGAACCGATGTCGCGTCTTGGTAATGACTCACAGTGTTCTGGTGATGACCTCTCGGTGAGTATCACTTATTAGACTTCCCACATCGCGATTCGCTTAACCAACCCCGCCCTCTCCTCACCTAGTCCGGCGGCTTAGGAATCCACTCCGACTTCTCATACTCGATGACTTCCAGTCCCAGGGGCAGCACCAACAGTTCGTTCGGCTTCGATAACTCTTTCTCTCAAGGCGACATGCCTCCATCCGACTCACTACTCCTGGCTGCGAGCACTCCATCCTCGCCGACGTCCTTCAGTGCTCCATACCACTTCGCGTCCCCGGGCGAGCCATACTTCACTGATGATATGAGCTTCAATCACGGCAACTTCTCCCGGCCTGACATCCCGCGCATCTCGATTCCCTCCCCGGTTTCTGGCCTTCATCACCTCGAATCAGCATCGCCATCGTACATGGGACACCACTCTCTCACCGGTTCACCGGCTTCGGGGGGCAGCAACCATTCTCCCTACACACCCTCTACGATGGTCTCGCCGACAATGCACATGCCGCACCTTTCCCCGCACTCGCCGTACGTGACTCACATGGATCACTTCACAGGCCTCCACCCCTCCCCAATCTCTTCCAGCTTCTCTGGTCTTGGATTATATCACAACCCCCCTCCAAAGAGCCCTGCTACTTATTCCTATGTACCGACGTCGCTGTTGTCACCTTCTCCCTACTCTCCAATGATGGACTCTTTCGACAACATTCAGCCTGCTGTTACATATAACACGGGGAATAGTCTCAACCAGCCCCAGACTGTCATCGACATTGCTCAAAGCTTTCCCTCTATCGGTGTTATGCTTCCCCAGCGCACGTATCGCCCTCATACTCAAAGCGATCGCCGCCGCTATGTCGAGGAGGTGGAGCTTGAGCCGCCTATCATGTTCTTTATGCAAAACCCTGAGGGTTGTGGCATCTCCTGCAAAGATGCATTGAATAGCAAGTTCATGCGCCTGGTGGGCCGAGACGACCAGATGTTCAACAATCGCGGCCCTTCCGTCTCCATCAGGTTGATGTGGCCTGGCTATGCTCCCTGGAGCCGTCAAATCCCCACTAGAGATTTTAGAACGCCCCCTGGACCCATCACTCGCTCCAAGCTTGCAAAAAACGTGGCCAAAACTGTTCAGCGGTTCCTTGATGTAAGTATCTTGTTTCTATGTATGTCACTTCGCTCTGACCAAGGAACATCCACGTTTCGTAGGATATGACACAACACCGCCTGGAGGAGGATGCTGATCCTCGCTGGCGCGTCGGAGCTAACTTCATTACCATTGAGGATTTGGACATCGTGGGTCTCCAGCACGTGAGCATGGGCAGCTGGCAAGTGCATCTCCGTGTGCGCTCCTCCAGGTCGAGGCACCCCCACTAATCGTCGCGCAACCTCGCACGCGCGTCGCCTCTGTACTCTGTGCTCCTTGGCTTACGGTTGCTTTTCCGTCAAACTCGATATCTCCTGTTTCCCCGACTTTCCCCCTCATTCCTTGTCGCTTCCTCCCCAGCGCATTGTCTCTACCCGGTCTCTCCTCGTCGTCCATTCCATGCTCCTCTCAGCGATGTCTTTTCTCTCCGCCTATCTTCGTCCTCCCTAGGATATGGATGGTACGCTTGTTACGGGTAACGGCAACAGAGCTTACTTGTACGAGCGTACTCATCGGCGCATGCTGGCTCAGACGCTCTCTACCGTGTCACTCTCGACACCCTAGTCCGCCGTCATCGGAGCTCGATGGAATCTGCCAATCTCTCTCAAGCTCATTTCCATTCCCCTCCTCGACTGCAATGAGACCGATCAACCGAAGTACCTCTGCTTCACCCCAATACCCCTCCCACGGAATCTTGGCTTTTGCGTCTCGCACGAACAAAAAACCACTTACTCTGCGAGAACCCTTCATTATGCTCCCTTTTCTTGTGTCTACTTCGTTTAGAGTTTCTTTTCCCTTTCCCCTCATCTTTTATTTCTCTTTCTTTGACCCTTGCTTGCGATGGACGAGCAGCTGTGTGTAGACCGTCCTTGGCTGCTCACTCATAGAAACGCTTAAGCTCTTAGCTGCTGGGTCGGTCTAGTTTGTTGATGCTAGAGGATACCCTCTTCGTTATCTCCGCTTCTCGGGGGCATCACTGCTTTACATTAATGCCCTTTACTGCACTCTTGCTGATCTCATCGCTAATAGCTACGTCACCTACCACGCTGTCCTCTCGTCGTCTTTCTCTCCTGTCGCTTTGTCTTGTTTCATCAACCCCATCTGTCTCCATCCCCTTCTTGTTGCATTGGACCGTTACCCGCCCCGTCTTGTAAACACTGGTTACTCGTATGTCTTCCTTAGCCACCCCTCCGTCTCCAGACACCCACTGTATCATACCCCCTCATGCCACAATGCAATACACATGCACTGTCGAACCCCCTTTTGAACCGTGCCACCGCGGTTCCGTCTGTTCACCCTCAGTCACATCAAGTCTAGACCTGACAGGTCAGAGCACTGCTTCTGGAGCTGTTTGGCGACGCCTTGTTACAGCTGCTTGCTGAACACTAGGCCCCTCAGAAAAATGGTGCACATTTACTCCAACCTCGCTTGGATTGCTGAATGACTCGATTATGCAAACTTCCGCAATGCCGAAGAGTCAATCTTGCTCCAATGCTGTAAGGAGGGCCGAGGAGCGAGGTACGGCAGCTCCGGCGGGCGGCATTGTGGGGTCCACTTCTAGTCCGCCCTGTGTGCACCACATTATTGAGGGGCCTCTCGTTCAGCAAACAGCTGTAAAGTTACCAAAAGCCTGTGCATCTTCATGCTGCGGCCTTGTGCTGCCGAGCAGGAAAGGCTCAATCCTCGTCCATCTGGCGGTGCGCTTCCTGCACTGGCCAAATGCGTTTTACTGGGTGTTGGTGCTGTCTTGAGAAGGACGAGACATATGTGAGTTCCTCCGAATTTGGACGCACGTAATGTTTATTCTTGGTAAGGGAGAGAGACGCCGTTTTACATGTGTGTTGGGCTCTGGGCACAATGTGCTCATGGCTGTCACACCAGAAAGCCGAGAAGGGGACACCTTACTTTTCCGTCCACGAGAAGCATCCTGCTCCATTCTTGCAAAAACTGGTAAAAACTTGGACCGCTTCAACGAAGACTCTGGCAAAAGTGATGACATTGGTCCGCAGTAACACACACGATCATTCATTGCACAATTAGAGGCAAACCACCATCATCGATGTATGATCCTTCACGCAGCTGTGGTCTGATCTCGGGACGCGCTTGGGAAATATCGAAGTGAAAGGAAGGGCGGCTGGTGTCAAAACCCGGCTGTCCACTCGTGAAGAACCGGAACCCTCAACGCCGTTACTAACAACCGTTTGACAGTGGCCTGGGCGGGAATGCATTGAGAAGTGACCACGGGGGCTGATACGACGACTTTGCTCGTGGAGGCGTTTGGTATCTGTATACGTATGTGACAGACGGCACCTCCGGCATGGGCAGAGGGATTGAATGGGTTCTTCGTGAACCTATGCCACAAGAGGTCCCAAAACCGTCCCACGAGCCAAGTACAGCCTGTACAGGACCATTGTGGTGTTACGGTTGATGCCACACCTGGATCGTCCCGTGTGGCGGACGGCGTACATTGACCTCAGGATGTATGAGCCTAGGACACCTCACGAGTACGCATTCAAGTTGTAGATGGATGTCGACTAATTCTAAATGAACATTCTATAGGGTCTTTGACCTTTCCACTTGACATGAAGCCCTGGGGTTCACGCAAGTTTCGATGCCGAGTGGCAAGCTGACGAAGCCGTGCAGTGGTCACGGTATGAGACCAGTCACTTGGCTCCAGCCAATCGAACACCAATCCACAGGGTAACGGGAGAAACCTAACGCTGACGTTGCGTAAATCGCAGATGGTTCCGCGATAACAAAGACGATCGTCTGGAGGCGGAAGTGTGAGACGAGGTTGTCAATGTCAGGGAAATGATGGTGATTCCGACTTACCGCCTATGTTCGTCGCCCAGCTATTGTGGCCCAGGAGAGCCATCGCAAAAGGCCCGCATCAACGTCTTTGATGCGGGTGGGTCTGGGGCCGGGAGGGTCTTAGGCGCCCGATCGGATCTCCGCCCCGCCACGTCATCATCCCGCCCACCATCCTCCCTCTCTCCGTCTCCGCTTTCCCGCCACCCCTCATCGCCGGCGACGTGTACGAGGTAATGGAATGGTTTAATAGTGATTAGATTCATTTCCCTCGTACTGGCCGCCCCCCAAATAGCGGGAAATCGATAGTAGATTAACTTCTGTTTTATGATGGGGTGAAAAATATGGGTGACGGCGTGACGCAAGGTGTGTGCAAATCGCGATCGCGACGTCGGGGATTTCTGTATTGGGAATTTGACCGATTCTCGAGTGTGCGGGATAGGTATGCCAATCCCTGTGCTTTTCTAGGCAATGCAAAGGTCAAAAGTGCATTTTGATTGCAGAATGAATTGCTATAGCAAGATAACCTACAATTAAAGTGTCTAGAATGTACTTAGGAGGCGGGGAGTGCTGGATTTTGTGTTGGGGAGGGAGGCGAACGTAAGCGCCTACCCGATTGGGAGATTGAGGGCGGGAGGGGCGGGGTGACGTCGACACGACGGCGGGGAGCTAATCGACGATGAGGAATGCTCAATCAGCGATGAAGACGTCAACGAAGGTGATGGGAAAGGTACAAAGGCTCGGAAAACTCACCCGAGATCAGATCTGGCGCTAAATCGAGCCCTAATCATCCCCCGAAGGCATAGGCGCCCATATTCTGCTCGCATCAGACCTTTTCGCGCCAACATCCTGCCGCCGCACAGCCGTGGCTCTCCTGGGCCACAATACCAGCCCCTTCTAAGAAGAGTTTCAATATGCGCTGCCGGCCACAGTACTGTTTCTGAGTGGAACTGAGATGGAGTCGTGGCGGTCAAAGCGGCGGTTACAATCGATGGCAGAAAACACAAGGATGCCCTTTCGTGGGTTTCGAGCAACTTGTACACTTTCCTTTTGCGTGCGCGGGATGTCCCGATCACACTTGATCGGCTGCTGCTGTCATCCCGACGATGGTTGGAAGCACGTGAAAAGCACCTTTCTCCTTTGAGGGCCCTTCACCGTCGCACCTCATCCAAAACAGAAATCCAGCCGGTGATATTGATCATGACTTGAAGATGCACGACCTTGCCTCATGTTGTGCCAGCATAGCGACCCTGCCCCTTTTTATGAAATTCATGAACTGGAATATGAAGCCAATATGAACGGTCAAGAATGAGATCGATTAAAAGGCTATGTTGGTACACACGAGCAATCTTCCGTCCTTCTGCGAATGCAACGACATCCTCTGTGTTGGGCCAGAAGAACATTAACGGGGGGTGGTTCCAGACCGAAACCCAATACGTCGGTAATCCCCACACCACAATGGCAGCGTTATGAGGGATGGCCGCGGCACAGTGCCAGTGGAAGGACAGCCGTGGCAGTCAAGCAAGCTTTGCGGTGATCATCATACGCTCAAAATCTGCAAGGCTCATGGATTTGTCGGCGGAAGTGGAGAACACTTCCAGCATCTCAATAATCTGGGTGGCGGGACAATTAGCAAACGAAATACGGTGACGCATTAGCTGATGAAATGACAGCCATACCTCTTCGGCAGTAATTTTCTCTTTCAGCACTTTCGCGACCCTGGTAATGTCCTTGATCATGAGTCGCCTGGTGTCCAAGTCTTTGTCCTCTATATCTGGAAAGAACAAGGCAAATGTTCGCCGACATTCCTTCCTTTGCCGTGGCGTTATCCGCGTCAATGAGTCTTTCAAGTCGTCGACCTCTTCCTCCGACCCCGACATAGTGGCCGTACGCTTCCGCGAGTAAGTCTTAGCTGTACTTGCTGCTCTCGCCTTTCCTTTGCCCTTTTCCCTTGACGGAGCGGCGTAGTCGTCGTCCGAATCGTTTGCATCGTCGTAGTCTGGGGAGTCTTCGTCCAAGGGATCTTGAAAGTCGTCGCCGGAGCCGACTGAGCTTTCCTCCGCCTCCTGACGCATATTGTCTTCCATATCTACATCCGGGTCTCCACCTTCTTCTTTCCCCCACCCATCGGCCGGTTCAAGCAACGCGGTGCACACTGCTTGCCAGTCCCTCCTCTCGACGAATGATTCGGACTGTGAGGCTGTCCCGGCACGTCCATCACTATTATCCCATCCCGCGGCTGCGTTTCGAAATACTGCAAGAACGTCCTCATCGTCAGGTTGGAGGTCCAAAAGTTGGAGGGCGGTAGGAATGAGGGACAGAGGAATCCTGGTGTGTACCGCTTCCTGCGCCTCAGGTTCGTCGTCCGTGTCGATGACGAATCCTCCAGCATTTGACGGAACGTCCGCAACAAAGCCGCCAGCAAGTGGTTCTTCCATTACAAAACCTCCCTGCTGTGGCTCGCCCACAATAAAACCACCTGGAGTCGTAGGTATGAAGCCCCCGTCATCGTTGTGAAGCTTCCGCTTCTTGGCCGGTCGGTCCGCCGCGGTGGATTGTTCAATAGCAAGGTCAAATGCGCGGTCGATGCGATGACGAACGGTTAAAGGGAGGACGGAGAATGCAAAATCGACATCGGTGTTGCTCATCGTTGTGGGCGGGTGGAGGCTGTTCAACTTGAAGTTCTGTAGATAAGATCACGATCATTGCTTGATCACTTATTGACGCTCATAGATCGCATCTCACGCCACAGTTGAACTTGAACAATCTCAAAATCTGAATCGTGACAGAATACCGAATACCATCCATAATTCACAGGTGGGCTACTGCAACACCCTGGAAAGAAAGACCATCCGGTACCCGGGATGTTATCAACGCATCTGTAAGGCAAGGATCTTAGGACGTAGAGGGGCGATCTTATCACTGACAAACCTTCGTCTTAGACTTTAATCTTAAGCTACCTTCTTCCCGTAACTGGGACTGCCTCGCACTAGCCACGGAGTTGCATTCTCAATTGAATGTCCTTAGCCGAAGTGGCGTGCCCGCAGAACAAACTTCACGCGGAGCCGTAAATCCTTGAGTCTGCAATATTCCAGTTTCCATCATCCGCAGCCTGAGTAACCCTTCACCCACTACAACCTCGTAAGTGAGTGATCATTAGATACCTAGCATAATCAGTCTGAGCGATTCACGTTAGCGTAAACAAGCTCGTCACATTCATGATGGCATACGTTCCTCCAAGTCGCCGCATGGCCAATGCCAGTGCCCACGGGGGCTCAACACTCGCAGGCCAAGGGGTCAAGCTCGCACCTGCACCCACAGTCCGATTCTACTCCACGAATGACATGCAAGAACACCTCGGACACAAAACGCACACTCTCATCCCAGACACTGCAACCCCTACAGACCTCCGCGCCATCATCCTCTTCAAAGACCAACACCCAGACTGGTCCGCGTCCCACAAGATCTTCTGCAAAAGCAATCTCGATCTGTTGCGTGGGCCACAGCTAGAGGAGAAGTCGATCCCCGTGTTCATGGAGTTACCTTTCGAGAAGAAATTCGAGTTCAATGGGTATTGGAAGGTGAAGCATGTCCGATGGGTACAGCCGAATAGCCCCGAGCTGGTGGGGTATCTGAACAAGAAGTTCAACCCTCCGACGACACCATCGCGTGCGGGGCGGAGGAGTGCTGGTAAAGTGGTTGCGAGGACGGAGGAAGCGTGGAAGAAGGCGTTGGAGAGAGAATGGGCTATCGTGACGTTGGAAAAGGATGCCTCGAGACTGCTCGAAGGACCGCCGTTCTGAACGATCGCACTTTTTCTTCATTTTCATTCAGGAACTCTCTTGGATCTGCGGCTCGTGTAATATCTGCATTCCATGTGCCATTATGCAAGACCTTGTATGATAGAAATACTGTACATGATGAATGAAGTCAACTGTCCAGAACCTGACTTGACCATTCTACCAAATCTCGTTCTCAAACCTCTCCAACGTCGCACTCACATCCTCCACATCCTTTTGGGCCTTCTTCCGCATATAGAAGATCGGGCAATCACGACTCGTACACAGTACGTCCTAGCCCAAATATCCTCAATCAGCAACAGAGTAGAATGCACGTAGGGGAGAGACGCACCTGGTGTAACGACCCCTGGCATCGCTGACACTGCGTCCACAACCTCGAGAAGCGCACCTGCATCTCAGAAGTCGCTGCCACCTGTTTGTGATACAACGCGCCGACCTTTGGACGACAGTTATTGCACACCGCGCCGTCTATTGAGCAAATCCACATCATGATCAGAAACTTTGATTGAAGGCAGTGGGGGGAGAAAACGTACTGGGAACGCTGTTCTTCTTGTTCAGAGGCGTCTTGCACCCCAAACAGGTGACCGTCTTCACTGCGAACTTCATCAACCCACCAACGGTAGGCGTCGCAATCTGGATGGTTCGTGTGTGGTCTCCTGATACTAAATCCCAAGAAACCTCATGTCAGCGTCACGTCACCGACTACGCAGAACGAGAATATACGTACGCAACGAAGATGCCTTTTCACCAAGGATAGGTTCGAAGATCCTCATGAGCGGATTAGACAATTGATTCTCAAGGTAATACTTCGTGTCGATCGGGATGTTATTCTCCAGCACGTAGATCGGGTCTTCAGACTTTTCGTACGCAGCAGCACCTAGTCGCATAGGGAAAGAATTCAGCAAACATGCCATAGGCCAGGGGGGTGAATGTACCTTTAACGCCTTTAATAATGACATATGCAACACGGTCACCAAGATTAGGTGCGGAACCGGCATCGCGCTGCTTCATCCGTTCCGCCAACTCTACGTGTGCTTGTTTTCCAGCATAATCTACGGCCCAGTCCCAAATCAGCATGGGATGTGTGCTTGTGTGGAAGAAAAGGCTAACCTGTCTTTGACAGTGCTTTGGTGATCACCAGCTGAGACATGTCTACTCTGTTTTGTAGAAGGTCCGCGATGGTCTGTTTAGTATACCTTCACATTCCTGTTAGTATTCCGAATGATCAGAAGAGTTAAAGACATACTCCTCTGCGCCCCTCACATCTCTATCAATGAGCAACTTATGCAAACACGTCGAGATCACAGTCGAAACCAGCCGACAATTATCTCGCCGCACAGTCTGTACAGACATGACACTGATCAGCACCATGACGCACGAAACAGAATACCAACGCACCTCGATACCCTTGGTATCCATCTTATCGTACTTATCCGGACGCGTCCAATACAGCCCCGCATACCGCTTCTTGCTAATGAGCAAATACGGGAAATACACCTTTTCGAATTCCAGCTTGATCGGCCGGACGAACTTCGCAGTCACAAAATCCGCCGCTTGACTGCCCAGCGCCATCACGGTTGGCAGGTCGTTCGGTCCAAACTTGATCATCACAGAATCAGTGTCACCATAAATAACCTGCGCGTCGTGCGAATGCCCGTTCGCCACGCAGTACTCCGCCTCGACTTCTTGTTTCGTCCGTTCGATCATCTGTCGTCCGTACGCGGTCGTACTGGAGGAGATGGGCAGACAAGGGAGTTTGCCGACCGTGGCTCCTGTGAAGCCGTAGACTGAGTTCGCGGAGATCTAGGGTGGGCGCAGGTGATTAATTCTTGGGGGACGAAAGAGGGCGATGAGGCGTACCTTCAGAGCAAGCTGACGACCGTCAAGCACCGCACGCTTGAACGGGTCTTTCTCGTTCTTCAGATCGTTCTTCGCGCGTTTACGCGCGGCGATCAGGTCCTCCAGGATAGTCGGCAGCAGACCTTTCCTTCGCTTCGACGACACGAAGAAATCTATCCATTTCCATGAGCACACCACCAAATACAACGCGGGCGAGGAGAGACGTTACCGTTGTTGGGTGTCTGTATGTAGTCTTCCCCGAGAACGTATCCGAGTTTGTCCATGACTGGTTTCTCAGTCAACGTGGTATAACACAGATTATGTGCCATCATGATCGACGGATACAAAGAGCTGAAATCTAGCGTGGCGATTGGGACGTCGTAATAGCCTTTGGTCGGCTCAATAACAGTGGCGCCTTCGTATTGTTCATCGGATCCTATGACGCGAAGCATTGTTAGCAGTGCTTCGAAGTTTAGTTATGTGACTGAATCACCTTCTCCCTTCAGCGCGGGAACGATGTAGTCTCCCTCGACGGCCTTCCTGAATAGTTGCGAGATAACACGGATGGACTGGCCACGGGAAAGAATGTAACTGAACGGTACACCGGTGACACGAGCCATCTCGGTGTAGTTAATGAAACACATGAGCTTATCCATCAACCGTTGTGGGAGGTATGCATCCTAGCATCATACATGTTTAGTTGAACATGCTACAACAAGAGCAGGACACTAACCTTTAAACAGTACACCGCCAACCTACGTCTCGACTCTGGAGTACCATTCTGCAACTCTGTAATCACCGAATGATGCACATCCTCCTTCTGCTCGCCCAAGAACTGGGCACAAACCGAGTTGAGGGTATAACTACGCAACTTGTGCTCTCGTTGCATGTACTGAAGAATATCCATCTGCAGACGGCCGTCCAGGGCAGTCTCCTTGGAATCACGATTCCCGAAGGCTTTGGAGGAGAAATGGGTATCTTTCGTGACAGCCTTGACACCTTTTCTGCTTGATGAACACCGTCGGTGAATTGAGAATAAGAAGACGGCATACCGATCATTCTGCCCAGCAGAGGAAAGTCTGCAACTTTCAACGCTTTAGCTCGGTCCATCAGGTACGGTATGTCGAAGTTGGACGTGTTGTAGCCTATGACGACGTCTGGGTCCACTTCCTCCACGAACTTTTGCCACGCTTCAAGCAGATCGCCCTCGTCGTCAAACGAGATGACCTGAGAGCCGACAATATTTGAGCATGAGTTGAGCGTGAATACGTTGCGGATAAAGGGTTTCGTTTCGCCTGTCGCGAATCATCAATAAGTTAGGAGACTGATGGTATCAAGAGTGGTCCTTGAACATTACCTTGGGTAGTGACCATGTTGGCGATCTGAATAACAGGATCAATCTGTGCTTCTGGGAAAATGCCCTTCCGGCCGGCGCACTCGATATCAAAACTGAGAACACGAAGGGGTGCGTTTTTGGACCAGGTACCTTCCGGCGCATGTGAGATGATGTGGTTGTATCTAGACCGACAGATTAGTAGAATTCAGAGGTGTGCACCAAGACCCATACCTGACGCTCAATTCTATTTGACACTTTGATTTCTTGTTCTTGCCTTCCTTCAACTGGTATTTGCCAGCAGGAATCTCAACCCAGTTCATTCCCACAATCTGTATCCGGTGAGCTGTAGTTCAATTGCAACGGGAGAGTTGCCTTACCTGCGTGTCAATCATGAACCGCAATGTGTAAGCAATATTGCTCTCAAATGTCTGAATTGGGTCCACTCCGAACAGATCCTTGAAGTGGCATTCTGCACGCTCGAATAGGCGTGGATATCACAAGTTTGGTAAGACCAGACTGCAAACACAAAGAAATAGGATAAACTCATCTCGTATCCTCGGGAGACTGCGTTGGTCCGATATTGTGATCTTCACAAAGAGAACCGCCTGGTCACCGTAGTACTTCATGAGACTCCGTTTCTTGACAAACTCCATGCGCCGAACAGGGTTGCCGTATCCAGATAGATTCTGTCAAGACATGTGAGAGAGTAGGCTGGGCGAGCATGGGATAAGTGCTCACATTCAAGTAGGAAATGAAATGCGGCAAGTCCGCCTCCAATAGACCACGAGGAACAGGGATGTAGAAGTATGGAAGAAAGTCGGTAACGTGTGCAAGCACGCTGTGGCCATCCTGAGGCAAAATTGACGTGAAAGGGACGAATAAACATGCAAGGGAGACATGCCTCGGTGACACCGAACATCCGTATGACTGGTACATTTCCGGCGTCTGCGTCCTCGACATCAATTTGCTGGAAGACTGGAACGCGATGAGGATGATAGCTGTTGAGATGCATTATAGACTCACTGATTGAGTCCTCCCTCTCGTTCACGGGCGAAAGCGGGGGGCGAGCCCAAAGGTCAGCACCACCCTCCGCGTCTTGGAGCAGCCAACTATTAACGATTGAAGGAGTAACTGCGACAATGCCACGCACCATGTGAGTCTCCGGCCTCTCCCTTTAGTCTTTCCAATACGTCTGCAAACGATGGCTGGGCCGGCTGTGAGGATGGTTGCGAGGACTGGTGAGTCGCGAGCTTGCGTTTCTTGAGTGCAGGCTGGGAGTCGTCATCTGGTTTGTAGGTTGAATGTGCGACACTACGCGTTTTGTCAGCTGATAGCGCGTATCAAATGAAAGAATGAAAGAACTGACGCGGCGAGAGGGACGTTCTCCTTTGTGGCGAGTGCAGACATGGCTGGGGTGACCACTGGCAGGAATTCGCCCAGACGCGTGCAAGGAGCAGAGGAGTAGCGCCCAGACGCGCTTGCACCTGTTTGGCACGGGCGTCTGCTGTGATTCCCGTTGTGTCATTGCCGCGGAAAGACCGGAGCCGGGGTGCTCTCTATTTATTGGATTTTATTCAGAGTGGGTCTCCAAGCTGATTCTTTCCATCCTGCGCAATGTCGAGACAGTCGGCCTACCACGTATTCGCCCTTCCTCGCGAAATACTCGACACTCTCATCCCGAGGGACATCGTAAACAACCCTCCGTCCCCCGAGCAAGTTCCCCCACCGCTGCCATCCGAGCAGCAGCAGACAGTCAATGGGGCCCGTGCATGCAACATCTGCTTAGGTGCTACCTTCCCAGACGTAGATGCACAGCGCACGCACTATCGCTCCGACTGGCACCGATACAATGTCAAGATGCGTCTCAACTCCAGCCAACCCGTAACGGAGGCCCATTTCTCCACTCTCATTGACCGTACGTACTCTTGCTCTCTGCCCCTGATCATTACTAATTCGAAACAATAGAAATTGACGACTCTATCTCTGGTTCTGTCTCCACATCGGATGACGAATCAGACGAGTCAGATGCAGTAGCCGCTCTGGTGGATAAAACACGGAATCTTGGTCGTTCACCTTCACCAGACGAGACAAGATCATCGGCTCCGCAGACAGCCCTCACCTGGTTTCACTCCCCACCATCAACACAACTCGGCATATACAAGGTCTTGTTCCCAAATGACCTCTCCTCGGGTTCATACCTGGAAGAGCTCAGGCACATGCAAGAGCCTGTACCGGAAGGAAGGAAATGGGCCCTCTTCATGACTGCTGGTGGTCACTTTGCTGGCGCTGTCGTTCGCGTGAGTCGGCCAGCCGGGGTGGAAAACGAGATGGGCAAGAAAGGGAAGCAGAAGAGACCGGTTCCCGACATTGAGGTGTTGAAGCACAAGACTTTCCATCGATATACCAGTACGTTCATGTCTTCATAGCGAGGACTCTCGTTGATTATATCTTTACAGCACGTAGGAAGCAAGGAGGTGCGCAGTCTACGAACGACAACTCCAAAGGCAAGGCAGTCAGTGCTGGAGCTATGCTTCGACGATATGGCGAACAAGCTCTGCGTGACGTGAGCTAACATTATACATCCATCATCTCATCTCACTTAATTACAAACAGGACATTCGTAACCTGCTGACGGACTGGTCAGAAGAAATTTACGACTGCGAACGAATCTTTATCCGCGCCAGCGTGTCGAACCGAAAGATCTTCCTTGATTACGAAGGTGCCATCCTCCAAAAAAGCGACGACCGCCTCCGCACCTTCCCCTTCCCCACGCGACGTCCAGTGAGTTCATTCTATTTTCTTATTACATCTTTCCGCTCAATCTGACACGGTTACCTAGACTCAATCCGAACTTTCCCGCTGTCTCCAAGAACTCGTCCGAGTCAAGATATCTCACTTAACAGAAGAAGCCCTCCGCGCTCAAGACGAAGCCTACCTCGCCTCCCTCCCAAAACCAAAGCCCAAACCCACATCCGCACCAACCTCAGCCGACGCGGCCGCTCCTTCTCCCAAAGACCTCCCCCCAAAACTCAATCCAGAACAAGAAAAACTCCGCGAAAAATGGATCCGCGTAGTCGACATCGTCTCCAAAGGCCGCCTCGACGCCATGAAAGCCTTTTGGGCGCGCGAAGAAGCGAGCATCGGCGGTGTAGATGCTCGGATCCCAGACTGGGTCGGGCTGGAGGGGAAAGGCGGGGGCGAGACGTTGTTGCAAGTAGCTGCGTACGCGGGACAGGAAGAAATGACGCGTTGGCTCCTCGAAGATGCACGCGCAGACCCGACGTTGGACGTCCCCACCGACCACCACCACCTGCCCTCCCCTCCGAACGACGACGAGGAAGAAGACACCACCCTTCCGGTATCAGGAGCCCCCCGCCGCACAGCGTACGACATCTCCAGCACCCGAGCCGTCCGCAACGTCTTCCGCCGGTGCGCCGCCACGCATCCAGACTGGTGGGACTGGCTCGGCGCCGCGCGCGTTCCCAGTGTGCTCACGAAAGAAATGGAAGAAGGGAGGGACGAGAAGAAGAAGGTGAGGAGGAAAGGGTTGAAGGACAAGATCAAGGAACGCGAGGCGAGGGAGAAAGCCAAGGAACCTTCGCCTGAACCGGTTTCTGCCCCTGCGCCTGCTCCTCGCGCGACGCTGAGGGAGAAGTCCCCAGGGACTGGACCGAGGAAGTTGGGTGGTGCGGCGGGTGCGGCGGACGGTGTGGCTGGATTGACCCCGGAGATGAGGGCGAAAATCGAAAGGGAGAGGAGGGCTAGAGCTGCTGAGGCAAGGATGCAGGCCTTGTCTGGGAGCAAGCAATGACTATTCTCAGGCTTGATACTTATTATTATCCTCGTCTGTTATTTTTCTCGTGTGTGTTATTGATTGATTATACAAATCTGTGGGGTTCGTAGATGCAGTTCATGTATAGATAGTCTTTAAGATACAACATAGTGTAGCTTGGGACGGTTTGTAGCACATAGCAGATAGTGGGAGGAACGGAATGCAACAGATCGATAACCAATGAATCAAGACGAACTTGAAGAGAGAGAGGAAAGAAAAAGAAAGATGTCGAAACTAAGAAGCATAGAAAGCTGAAAACCATTACGCTGAAGGCACCGCAGTCGGGTCCCGATACACCTTGAACAACGATGATCAGCCTTACCACCTCCACATCAATACAAGGAGAATAAGACATACCTTCAAGTCCCATATATTCCCGACCACCTTCTCCCCAGTCTCATCCTGTCCATCCTCCGCCTCGATTTTGAGCCCTTTCTCATTCGCCAGATGGAGCAAACAGATGAAACAGAAACTCGTGCTGATCTCCTCCATCTTGTCCTTCGGGTACGATTGCTGGAGTCCGGAGATGACAGAGTCGAAGACGCGTGCGTCAGTGGCAGATGTCGCGTCCGGGTCATCTTGATCCTGATCACAGAAAGACATCACGAATCTCAGCGTGAGGTGGCAGGCAGATTAGCGGAGAAGGACGCACCATGTCAACGTCTTCATCGGGGTTCTCCTTCGGTTCCGGAACGACGATATCCAACCCCTTCCAGATATTCTCCTTCAGTTTCCTCACGTCGACCCTCTTCGCCCGTTTCGCGTAGTTAACGTATTCGGGTCTGACACGTCTTGTCTGACCCGCCGTCGCAGCAAGAAGGTCCTGCTCTCCAGGTTCAATAGCCGAAGGACCGCCGTCGCCGTCGTAAACATCATCGAACCCTGGGGCGTCGTCGAAGTCGTCGTGGAAGAATTGTGTGTTGAATGGGACGGCGCCTGCATCTCCCGCTGTGGGTGTTAGTCAGCGCATGAGTACGTAGGGAAGAAATGGGCAGAACGCACTCTCGTCCCCGTCTCCTCCTTGGGCTTGTGCGGCGGCTTGGTCCGCTGCAGCCTGAGCCCAGAAGTTCTCATCTACCTCTCCATCGCCTCGCTCTTCTGCCCGTCCACGGGCGCCACGCATTTTCAGCTGAACCGTCGTCAGACTCATCGAAGATATTTCACCAAACTCTTGAACTCACCGAGAACTTCGGCTTGAGGAATAAAGTGATAAGTTGCCGACTTGAGAAGTGCATGTCGTCAGGAAGAGTCTGATCATTTCTCTTGTCCTCCTTCTCCTTTCCTTTCTTGCTTCTGCCGCCCTTGCGAGCTGTCTGTTTCCCCGGCGGTCCTGGCAAGGTGATACCAGCCCCACGAGTAACAGGTACAAAAAGCTCTGTGGCGAGCTCTTTCGGTGTCTTCTCGCTGGGCGTGAGGAAGTCAATCTTGAACGCTTCTTTCTTCTCCCGCCGAGGTTTGGGCTGCGTTGGATCCGTAGCTTCAGCTGTATAATTTTCGTCAGGTCAATTGGCACAAACGGTAATGACGGAGACAAAACTCACGTCGACGAACAACCTTCCGTAGCTTCCAGTGCTCGGGACCTGCCCAATTCTTGACGAAGGTTTGGTCAAAGTAATCCATCATCATCCCACCCTCTTGATCAGCGTCCGTCATGGCCAAGATCAAATCCCGCTCATTTGGACCTCTCCGTGGATCGAAAGGAACAAGCGGAGCAGGACGACCAGGCTGTTCGCCCTCAGGATCAGCGGAGCCTTGATCGTGACCAGCAAAGTCGTCGGGACCTTCGTAGTAATCATCACCTGCTGCTTGGTCGCCGATGAAGAAATCCTCGGCAGGTGGTGGCGCGTCAGCTTCGCCGTCGACATCCATGGGTGCGCCAAAGTCGGGTCCTGGTTCGAATGGCGCGGGCTCATTGTCGTCGTCGTCATTGTCATCATGTCCGTTGTCACGGAACATTGTAGTTTCGTCGAAGGCGAAGGAGTCCTTGGAGAAGGAGAAGCTTTGTAATGAATGTGAGATGGCTTTGTTTTCCAGAAGCTCAAGATTGGGAAGGAATTGTTCTGCAAAATCATATGAGTAAAGGCGTGAAGGTCAAGCTGCAAGGACAAATTCACCTCTCAGGTAACTGAGGTCGATGTCTTCTGGAGGCTCCTCAAGAGGAGTGTCATCCTCGTCGCCATTTCCCATCGAATCACCCGCGTCGAAGACGACACGCAGACTCCCATCAGTCCCCACACCGAGACTCAGATGGTTCATAAGCAATCCCTGAGCACCACCTTCGTCGAAGTCTGCACAAGTCTTGCGAAAGAGGGGGTCTACGCTGAACTCCAAGTCCAGTTTCTTGCTACGCAGCTGGGCCGCATCTTTGGCCAACGTTGATTCCGGACGACGAGTCTTCCGTTTCCGCTGTGTCTGACTTGGATCTTGACCGTCACCGTCAGAATTCGCGCCATCCTCATCCTCACCTCGACCTTCGCTGGCCAGATTACTCAGTAGCTTTCCGGTTTCGGTGCCCACACTGTCGACGCGACTTGTCCAAATCTTGACACATCCATCGAGGGTACATGAGGCGCGTTGAAAGTTGATGGAATTGTCCGTCTTGTCTCGAAGAAGAGACATGTCGTGGAAGTAATCAATCAGTGCGAAATTCCATGAATTTGCGGCGTTGATTTTCTACAGGGGGGAATGTATATAGCAGACGCGGTAGAAACAGTCAAGGGAACTCACATTATCCGTTGCCATCTTCATCCATTCTTCAAACTTATGGCTCATCACATCTAACGGTACGTCCAAAATCGGGGCCTGAGCAATTGAGAGTAATTGTTGCTTCTGGCGAGCCTGCGCGCCTGTCCTGTCCTCCACTTCATCGGGGTTGCCTGCATTAGCATCGGAAGAGGGGCCAGCCTCCGCATTCTCTGGCTGAAGAATTTTCGTGCTCTTCCGACGTCTGCGCTTCTCCGCAGCGTCGTCGTTGATGTTGACTGACTTCAGGGGGACGCGACCTGAGTCGGAATTGAAAGAGACATCGTAGGCATCACTTAGGCGCTTCTTGGAGAGAGTTCGGGCCATGGGCTTTGGGGTCTCCGGCTCTGTGTCGTTGTCGGTATCCGACCCATTTTTAGCATCCTTTTGCTGCTTAGATGCACGAGCGTGCGCTGTTCGGGAGGGCGGCATGTCGGGGAGGACGTCGGTGATGGTGGTTCAGGCTCACGGTTCAACGAACGCGTCGCGACCTGAACGCGATGCACGTGCTCGTGATTTTAGACGCGCGCAGCGATTGGCCAATGACTGAAGTCGACGTGATTCAATCAACAGCATTCCATGGCCCATGGCGGATGCCTCAAAACCGCTTGTAATGCAGTTCATAGATCCAGATGTTTGACTATTGTACATGACCATGAACCCCCTTCAGAAACGCTCACTTGCTCAAAAACAGCTCCTTCAAAATGCGGGCAGTATCGGGAGGACCCAAGACAGTGTGTCCAATGGTGCGAGGGTCAGAGTAGATCTCGTAGTCGTTTCCTCCCTGTGTCCCCGAACTGAGTAAACGGTCATGCGGGCGGGTCTCACAGCGTACCTTGTACGTCTTGTCACCGAAGAAGTGAATCTCGTCGAACTTCTCGTCTTCAACGTGACGCAGGCAGTACGTCTTATCCCATCCGTTAGGGAAGATATCAAAAGATATCTGACCGCCGATAGAGAATGTAAGACCGTAATCGGGAAACTTCTCCTGAAGGACCTTCACGAACGCAGCTCGGACACCAGCTTTCTGCTCGTAAAGATTCAGTGCGCGTAACTCAGAATGAATAACTGCTTGATCTTACATCATCGTACGCCGTAAAGTCATATCTCTCCTGAAGACTGAGAGTGGGAAGTTAGATCCATTATATGACTTCAAACGCGTGAACTAGGAACGTACGTCGTGTTTCTGCCGATAGGACTGACATTAATCATCCCATTGCGGAAGTCCACAAATGTCCCTCTGTCCCCACACATTCCGTCACACAAATTTACAATGCAAAGCTAACAGGACATACCGCTTGATTGGGATATCCAAGTCTGCGATGTAGTGCAGAATGAAGTTGACCAACTTCTTGTAGCGCTCCTCTCCAAGGAACTTGATGAAGGATTGCGAAGGCAAAGTTCTGCCTTGCTTGAAGGCAGTCAGCCCATTCTCCGCAAATACGTAGTCGAACTCCTCGATCACTGCGCGTAAGAGACATGGGATGAGGCGTGATATAGCATGAGGAAAGATATCGGCGCGCACCATTGCTTCCTCCCTCCGAGAACTGCTGGGAGATCTTGACCAGATCGGACCCACCAACTACACCAATCGCGACTTTCTTTCGCAAGGCGCGGACAATCTCAAGGATCTCTGGAGATACTGCCTAATAACGGATGGAGAAGGTAAGACCATCGTTGACGATCCCAGAGAAAAGGCCGTACTTGCCGGGCTGGGGTAAGCGTCTCATCAACGTCGAAGAGAACCAGCTTGTTCAGAGGTCGATCGGCGAAAGTACGGGTCGACATTGCAGAAGAAGTGAGGAAAGAAGTAGAGGTGTGGTGAATGGCTCGGTCGTGATATAAGTAGTGTCAAGCTTAAGTAGTCGCGGTTCAGACTGAGGGGACGTGTTCACCAAGTGTTCACCAGTCGGCGACTGTATGCCAACGTGTGCTGCTCACCTGTCTGTTGTTTGCTTTTACGTGACGGTATCAAATGATTCTGCGGCTATACACCACGTATACTACTGGACAGAAACGTAGCACAGTTACACTCGCGATTCCAGCGATTTAGAAATATCTTGCACATTTGCTGCACACCCCACCTCTCGGCTTCGGAGCGCCCGAGATGCCCTTCCAACCTTCGCCCCTCTGCTACATACTAGACTTCAACAAGCACAATAGAGATATTACGTAATCAGAGCGAACCGGCAGAGAAACGCATTCTATGCGAACATAGAAAGGAGGAAAAAATAAGGGGATGAAAGAGTATGAGTGGAAAGGTTGCATCCCCGACAACCTTATGACCTCCGCCCCGACCACGACAGCAACGGTGCCGCCCCCGATGGGTGCCGACTTGCCCACCGAAGGAAACACCGAGACTGCGTGGCAAGAACATCACAGGTCATCGCACGAGGGTGGCGGTTGACCAACGGGGCCGGCACTCCGAAGTTCATGTTACCACCCTCGCACCTCCAAGCCTCCACCGCCAACTGCCAGTGAGACTTTCTCGCCGTCGCCGTCGCCGAACGACCCCCCGCTCCCCCACCTGCAAACATGAACAAGAAGAGTAGTTAGCCATTGCTCGGTGCGAAACAAAACCGAAGGGAACTCACCAACTCCAGACGGTGGAATGACGGTGTACCTGTGGAAAAGAGCTCTGGCTGGTAGGTTTAGCATACGTTTAAGTTATGAGAGGGAGAGCTGCAAGGCGAAACAACTCTACCCAGAAGTCTACTACCACGACTGCTGCACAACAGACAATCCATCCTTCACTCCGGGTCCGGGTCCAAGGTCTTGATCCACGCACGCACACACATGTCGATATCGTCCTCGGATGGTTCACTGTGACATAAGAAAGAGAGATAATCAGCGAACAAATGGGTACTCGGCCCCAACGAGGGGGCACGAGGGTTAGTGGTACGGCCCAGCCGTCATGTACAACAGTGGATATGGACGGATGGACACACCAATGCAGAGGGTACCTGTAAAGAAAAGCTCAGGCTGACAGGTTTAGCACGGTGTTCTGAAAGGAAGCATGAGATCTGAAACAACTCTACCGAGAAGTCAGCCACCAGGGCTGACATGCAGTCCATATCCTTCAACTCCAGGTCCGGGTCCAGGGTCTTGATCCACGCACGCACACACTGTTGAGGTCGGCCAGCCTAAATTTGAGAAGATGAAGAGTAGTCAGCGCACAAATGGGTCACTCGGCCCCAGAGAGGAGCACGAGGGTTAGTCGTACGAGCCGGTCGTCGTCAACAACACTGAATAGGAGCGAAGTGAACTCACCAATGCAGAGGGTACCTGTAAAGAAAAGCTCAGGCTGACAGGTTTAGTACGATGTTCTGAAAGGAAGCATGAGATGTGAAACAACTCTACCGAGAAGTCAGCCACCAGGGCTGACATTCAGTCCATCCTGTATCCTTCAACTCCGGGTCCAGGGTCTTGATCCACGCACGCACACACGTTGTCGGTCGTCGTCCTGAGGTCGGCCTTATCTACTACAGTGATTGAAAAAGAGAAGTGATCAGCGAACAAATGGGTACTCGGCCCCGAAGAGGGAGCACGAGGGTTAGCAGCACGGTCCAGCCGCAGATGAATATAAATGCAGACTGATGGGCTCACCTAAAATACCTGTAAAGAAAAACTTGGGCTGACAGGTTTAGTGCAATGATTCTGACGAGTGAGCACGAAAACGCGGAACGACCCTACCTGGAAGCCAGCCACCAGGGCTGACACAAGAAAGCCCATCCTTCAACTCCAACTCCGGGTCCCGGTCCAAGGTCTTGATCCACGCACGCACACACTGTTGATGTCCTGAGGTCGGCCAGCCTGAACATGAGAAGAGGGAAGAGTAGTCAGTTGCACAATGGGCCGATCGGTCCCAGCGGGGGGTACAACGACGGTGTCAGCAGTCCGAAGTCCGAAGTCCAATCCCTAGTCCCGATCCAAATGTCCAGCAAGAAATAGCGACCCAGCCGCCACAACCTCCAACAACCAACCAACCCAATCAAAGACCACGATACTTGACCGCGCGAGACATCCCAGCTGCCTCGCGAGACACGAGCTTGAAACCGAGCA
Organism: Cristinia sonorae; assembly: GCA_021029105.1. Taxonomy (NCBI): domain Eukaryota; kingdom Fungi; phylum Basidiomycota; class Agaricomycetes; order Agaricales; family Stephanosporaceae; genus Cristinia; species Cristinia sonorae. The sequence continues at coordinate 286,122 of JAEVFJ010000029.1, read as the reverse complement.
TGTGCACGATGGAGTCCGGGGAGGCTGATGAGGCGACGGCGGGGATGATGCCGACGAAGCGGTAGACGATGTCGGGGCGCGGACGGGGATCTTCCAGAGACACCACGTTGCGTTTTGAGGAGGGGGAGAAGGATGGGTTTGGAACTACGGTGGGTTGGGTGATGGGTGAGGGTCGTGCACGACGGCCGCGACGGATGGCGTTGGTACGAGTCAGCATGGTGATTGTGATTGTGATGAGAATGGAGGTAGGTGATAGAGGTAGGTGAAGTGTGAAGGAGATGGAATGCAATAGGATGGTGGAAGTAACGAGGCAACGTTTGGTGAGGGCGAAACGTCCCGACCTGGCGAACTATATAGATATGGGTTTCTCTGCGGCTAACGTTTGTCTCTTGTTTGTAGAGGCTGTCACGAACATATTCGGATGCTCCGACATGCAGCACATCGTCCCTAGAGTCCAATAAGAGGGTACGATCACTGGGGCTGACTTAGACTGTCAGGTTGTCCTCCCATCTCCCCCTCTTGGGACTCAGGCCCGCGGTGATACGCGTATGCTGGTAGATCATAAAGCCAGCACCACGGCCTAATGCTACTGAGAATGAGTGGGCTAAGGTTTGTCCATTAGCATGCAAATCCGAAGGGAACAGTCCTCACTGACCTTGGCCCCGAGCATTCGAACAACATGTCGTAACTTGAGAGGATGAAATCCTGCAATTGCGGCACAGGAATATGTAGCAAACAACTGTCAATCCTAGCAAAGTCAGCAGCCTTACTGTTGGGGGAGTTAGATGTGAATCATGAAGGAAACCATGAATACGGTAAACATTCAAGTTAAGCTTGTGTTTAGATTGGTTGCTTTTACGGTTTTACCGACGTTTCAAGTCACAGTATAAGGAGACAGCTGTGTTCGTTCCCGTTCCTGAAATGAGAATATGCAGTCTTGTAAGCACTCACATACAATTCCCTCAAATAAAGAGCTGAGAGCTCAGAGCAAGGAATCTTGCCAGAACTTGAATCAGCGCCACCAACTTGAAGGACTGATGTAAACAGGTGCAAATAAGATGGTGAACCGATGGCGAGTTTCGGACTTTTCGGACGACGACAGCTTGACGAGTCACGACAGCAAACGGCAATACTGTATTGTACATGGGATATCCTGGGTTGCCCTCTCATCCACTGTAACGTAGCTACAGAAGGTGACAGGACAAAAGCGGTGCGTATCGAGACTGGACTGATTAAGCAAAGTCCCAGGCATGTACGGTAACGAGAAATCTATGTACGATATACAACAATAATGTTACAAGAGCGTGGGGGCCTGGTTGCCCAGGAGTTGGTGGCAGAGAGAGGGAATGATGCTTGGGTGCAGTGAGTGGAGACGAGACGAGATGGGGAAGAGAGAAAGTGCAATGCGTACAGAGGAAGCAACGATATCTGCAAGGAACTTGGAGCCCAATGGGTATGAGAAGAAACGAAATGAAATGAAAATGATGGAAGGAGATCAGCTCATGAGACCGTCTCCCCATACCAGTCTCTGGCGGTGGGCACGGACGGCGCCGCGAAGGGTTATCCACGCGATCCAAGCACATGCAAGGAATACGAGTGCGAACAGAAGCCGCTTCAAAACATATCCACCTGTCAGCCAGAGCTCCACTGCTGTGTTTTTTCACGTGAAAAACTCACAATGAGCGCCTTCACCCTGACACTGACGGGAGCCTCGTCGGTGAAGATGACGGTGCGCAGACGGAGTGGGACAGGCGTGTTGAGCCACTCGAGAGCGTTCATGAGGTCGACGGCCTTTCCCCTCCCGCTGTCGTACACATTCCGGATGTCTGTGATTTGTCGGCCGACCTCGGGGAGGCGCTCGCCGAGAGTGTCCAGAGCGGTCAGATCATGGCGCAGGCTGTGCATGATCTGCGGAACGGTTGAGGCTAATGCTGACTGAGAACGCTGCTGCGTGTGCTGCGGAAACGGAGAACGCTGTGAGCGGGAGTGGCGGGGGCGGACATGGACAAGGGGGGGGCATACCTTGAGACCCTCCATGAGGTCGCGCAGGTGAGTGTCTATGGCCCGAGAGTTGCTGAGGTCCTCTGCGAGCTTGACCTCGAGGTCCTTCATGTGGGCCTCGTACTGCTGTGCTCTGCGTGTGGTAGCCTCGTACACGGATTCGAGGTTACTGTGGCTCGGTCAACTGACGGTATCGCGGGTGTGACGGGTAGAACGCACCCAGCATAGTGGCTGTCGGAGGTCGTGCTGGTCCTGTTGGACGTGGAGGGTGCTGGGGGCTGCTCCATGCACGGAGGAAGAAGGGAGGGGGTGGAAGGCGAAAGGAAGAAAAGAGAGGGACTATAAGTAAGTATAACAAGAAGCTTAACAGGGCATTTACGTAACGGTGTACCTTCTCTCCGCCACACGTGCTTAATTGAACCTTAGGGTTAATACTAATAGCTGTTAATAACAGCCCAATATCCAACCACACTCTTATCAGAATGTCTCCCCCTCGCAGCGGATCCGTGACCACCACTGCCCGCACCCGTCTCCTCAGAGCCGCCACCGAATTCTGCAACTCCTTTGCCTCCCAAGCTCCCATCGAGTCCATCCTCGCCCACTTCTCCACCACCCACGCCGTCTCTGCCACCGAGCACGGTCTCCCCTTCCTCGCCCCCTTCCTTGGCCGCCCCTTCCACCGTCTCACAGGCCACAACTCCCTCGAGACCTACTTCAAGCTCCTCCAGAAACACATCAAATATGAGGACATGAGCTTCGGGGAGTGGATCGTGGACACAGAGGCGATGAGGGTGAGCTGCGTGGGACATGCAAAGTTCATATGGTCCGAGGGAGAGGGCGAGGGGCAGTCATGGGACGAGCAATTCGTGTACATGCTGGACTTTGATCAGGACAACAAGATCACCGATTACCAGGTCTGGGCGGACAGTGGCGCGGCATACCTCGCGAGCACAGGGAAACTCAAGGAAAAACAGAAGGTGAGTTGGGATCGTCAGACAGCGGAAATGAAAGACTCATCATCCATGTTCCGCAGGCGTACGAGGAATCGAAGAAGCAGTTGTAAGATCGCTGGGCTGGGTATTGTATTTGCTATCAGGGACATCTTTCAGGAAAGCAAGGCTTGGTGTACCAATATCAGGGTGTATATTAGCACGGTCATGAACGAAGGTCATTCGGAACTTGCTCTGGGAGATAGATCAGAATGAAATCACATCTTATCAGCGCGTCTTTATCACAATCGCTGATCTTATCTCGTTTTCTCGGAAATCGCCGAAAGATGAAGTGGCTTGAGCTGTACAGTTCATACCCAAATCGGGACACCACACAACGCTGCCGCCACGAAATCCCAGCAACGCCTCGCCGACGCCGCCCTAGACATCCCCTCCCGACACTCCATTCCTCAAGATGGTGCGTACAAAATCTATGCCTCTTCATGATGTGGTTTACTCACGACTCTCAATAGACCAAGCGCACCCGCAAAGTAGGCGTGACCGGAAAGTACGGTACTGTGAGTGACCTCGTCTGTTTGCTTGGAGGTGTAAGAGAAGATGGAGTGCAAAGAGCGGGATGAGGACGAGACGAGAGGGACAGGGTGTTACTTGGATATGGAGCTCGAGAGCTGACCTTTGGGTTAACAGCGTTATGGTGCTTCCCTCCGTAAGCAAGTGAAAAAGGTGCGTTCCATCCCCCACCCATCCCGCACCTGCGCCCAAAACTCTAACATCGTCCCCTTCGTAGATGGAAATCACCCAGCACGCACGATACACCTGCACATTCTGCGGCAAGGTGCGTCCCCGTCTCCACCCCAAAAATCCAACGACTTTACTCATTGTTGTTGCGTTCAGGACTCCGTCAAGCGTGTCGCTGTTGGTATCTGGAAATGCAAGTCGTGCAAAAAGGTCGTCGCCGGTGGCGCGTGGACCGTATCAACAACAGCTGCTGCCACAGTCCGCAGGTACGGCCCCTCTTCCTTCATTGGTTGTTTATTCGAACATCCCATACTCACCTGCCACCCCCTGTAGCACTGTCCGTCGGTTGCGTGAAATCACCGAGGCATAAGGTGGTTCCCTCTGATGCAATCGTTCTCATCCACCTTGTTATGCTTTCTACCCCTCGCTACCTACCGCATGTATCCACCCATTCATGACCATGACTTGCAACCATGAGGCTCGATAAAACAACCCATGCACTGTACATCAACAAAGTCTTGTGTGTGCTAGAGTCAGATCACCCCGAAGTTGAAAGTCCAAAAGTATATTCTGTGTGCATATCTTTCGATACAAGATACAAATCAAAACGCTCGCAGAATCGAAATCATAGAAACAAACTACATATCATCGACGTCAATGGCAGAGTCCTGCTCTTCATGGTCATCATCCGCATCGACATCCTCCTCCTCCTCTTCATCTTCATCTTCATCTTCTTCACTGTCCTCATCTTCGCTCTCATGGAAGGTGAGAGAAATATACTCGTCGCCGAGTTGCGCATCTTCGGCGGTTACCTGAGGAACACTGGAAACATCAGCTCCAGCGCGATCACCCGAGAGATTACCAGAGGGCCTGCTGTCCAGTGATGACAACGATGACTCAGTTGGAGGAGGCTTGCCGAAACCACCAACATTGGCGGCGACCTTAGCAGACCCAGCGGAGGAAGTCGACGTCGAACCAGCAGCAACGACAGCAGCGCGATTCCGATTGGCCCGAATAACGTGCGGAAGCTTGCACCCTTTAGTCGTGCACGCGCCCTTCTCCGCAAAGTCCGGACACTCCCTGACGTGCTGCTTATCGCAATCCAATCCCTTCTCGCAATACCCCAACACCGCAAAGTCCCGACACACGCCTTGCCGCTGCCCGACGCGCACGTGCGGGAACGGGCAATTCTGCCTCGTGCACCGGCCGTTGTTGGCGAAGTGCACGCAGAGAGGCGTGCGGTTCGGCGTCGGGTCGTGCGAGAGGTTGCAGGTTGAGGCGGTGTTGGGACAGGAACCTTGCAGGAAGGGCCAGCAGATGGCGATCTTGGACGGGTCGTGTTGGTACGCGCAGGTGAGGCCACGGTTGCAGCTGCCTATGAGAAAAAAAAAACGTTGGGACGTGAATTAGTAGATTACATCATTATACCACCCTTTTGTGTGAGCTGACAAAATCTTGGGACGAAGGGACGCACCGGTTGTCGTGAACCGTGGACAGGGCTTGTCGACGTACTTCGCCCGTTTCGACGCGCGGCCAGACCTGTGAAATGGAGTTGGGATTGAGTAAGCAACATGATCAGTAGCGACGAACTGATAGGGTCTTCTTGTGTTATTCAGTGTCATGTTTCGGTTGGAGGGACGACCTCGGGATGATTTGGGCTTGTATACACGGTTTCCGGGTTTCTGCCTTGGGAAAGGTGGCGGTTTGGGAACTGAGGGTCTTGCAGATGTCGATGGTACGGGCTTGGGCACTGTGAGTTGATGTGAGTTGCGTAGTGGTTAAACACAATATGGACACAAGAACGCTTACAATCCTTACGAACGAGAGAACGTCTGGATGACTGGAAGGCGACGCCATCGAGAACGACTTCCCTTTTCTCTGTGACCGGTGGAGGAACCAAGGGGATCTGTGGTCGGAAGGTTGCCGTGGAAGGCGGCTGGGGCTTGGCAGTCGTTGAGGGAGGCTTGTAGTTGGGATTGACGTAGACGTTGCTGCGAGGTCGAGCTGCACCAGGGAGAGACTGTGAACGAGGAGGCTTGGTTTCTTCAGTTTTGCGACGGTTGATTGCACCTGTATTTATCACATTCAGCAACCAGAGAGCATACGTAGTGAACACAAGGCTAACCTGTTAGACGGGCTATCTCTAGCTTGAGGGCTGCTGCTGATGTCGAGGGATCCATGGCCAGAGCTGTTTCAGTCAAAGTTGGAGTCAACACGATGATCACTAAACCGCTGACAAACGGGCATGGGTAAAGTGACGCACGGGGCCGCAAACAGACGCAAACAGACGCGCAGTGCCGCACAACAGACGCACGGCGCCGCAACCACCCATTAATATTATATGTAGCTCCGACATAAAACTTAAAGCTGTGAGTAGTATTTTTTCTGTATATTGTGTAAAGTCCCATTGGCGTAGCACAAAGGTAGTGTTGACATAGAAGGGTATACAGAGTGCATGCGGCAGAGTCATAGTAAATGTGAGTAGTTAGCTATAAGTGTTTTCGCTGACGGGTTTAGGGACAGAAATTTTTGAGATTTACTCGGCGTGACACATTTGTGACGCTTGAGAGCCGCATTGAGACGCATCACCGACGCATCACCGACGCATCACCGACGCAGGCCAACGCACGAGACGCATCCGTGACGCATGTGTGACACATGTCAGGCGCATCCCTGACGCAAGGCGGACGCGGTCTTACCGCAAAATCGACGCACGATCGACGCCACACCGACGCACAGGCGGGGCATGACATCGCCTAGAATATAATCAAATGACCGCAATTGGGCCAATGTGTGTTGGATTAAAAGGTATTTGGTAGTACTGTCCGTAGACTGAAGATTTGTTGAAAATAAAGTAATTCAATAAATTTCAATTTGTGAGTCAATGGATGCCATTCCGTAGAGAATCTGGAGAGCATAAAATACAAAATCGGAGTCTGAGTCTTAAATGCACTAAAATCTGGAAAGTTTGCGCAACCGTAGACCGACCATGATAAACACAGACGGTGAGTACAAAAAGTAGTGGAATAGATATGCGAGCCAATGAGGAGGCTCGGCAGACGCGGCAGAGTGTCTAAAATCTATTCTGCAGAGTGTTTTCGTCTGGAAGGGGGGGTCGACCCCCCCTTCCAGATTCAACATCTGGACGAGCTGTTCTCAATACCGATACAACGGTAAGCCCCGACGGCACGCCGGCTTGAGCTCGGTTAGTGCGTTTTATACTGAAATCTATTCTATATCGCTCTCCAGACCTCTGCGGAATGGCATCCAATTCAATTCCAGTCGAGCCAAGGCTTGAACTCATTCGATTTAAAACATTCCCGACAGGAATTGAGATCATAACGACCCCCCACATGACTGGTGAGTGCATTTCGATATATATTCAATATTGACTGAACGAGGTGTATGCGCCGCAGCGTCTGCTGTGCGTCTCGATGCGTCAGCGTCTCTGCGGCGCCGCGGTGCGTCTCTCCGCGTCAAAATATCTTTGCCCCTGACAAATGGCTTCCCAATGTAGTAATCTCAACTTGAACTCACTCCCACCCACGACATACTCACATAGCGTCTTGTATAGTTTTCCCGTATCCATCGACTTAAAACTGCTCTGATATCTGTTTTGCTTTGCTCAGGATACTGTGAAATAATAACATGTGAAGTCGGTTGGAGACGTTCCTCAAGATTGCTTACGCCGGTGGCCCTGTCTTCGACACCTCAGGCTGTGTGATCAGTCAGAGTAACAGTCTAGCTTGCGTCTGAATGTGCAAAAAGGTGACCCATCGGCGTGGTGCCTGTACCGAGCTGTTGACTAGAAGCTGTTACTACCAAGGAGGCATGATCAAGCCATGATTGTTCGTTCCACTTCAGCCTGCCAGTGAGCAAAGCGTACGTTCTGAATCTGCTCAAAAGTGAAGACACAACATGGACGTGACAATTTAAGTACGTCTTCTCCATCTTCTGTGTGTAGATAGGTTCGCTTATGCTTATTAGAGCTATTTCCTGCGTACCGGACGCTCGAGCCTCGGACCAGCAACTTGTCAAAGTTGAAACTATTCAAGTTGGCCGCGTCACGCGATAGTACCAGGCATTACAAAGTGCGCCTCAAGAGCTTACCCTATTGTGGACTTCAGAGGCAATGTGCTTCACGGCGGGATATCCCAACAGGTGCAACGACAGCCTCAACGAACAACAGAGCCAAACGCCAGCCGCCAAATCTTGGTGTTGATATAAGCTTGCCCGCCATGGATGCTTGCTCCCCACCAAACTCTTTCTCGTACTTCCATCATCTGCATACCAGCTCTTACTACCTTTCCCCTCTTCTATCTTAACCTATCTCACCATGCTCACCCGTACCAACGCCATCCGCCGCCGTGCACCCGCCACCACCGTCCCTCTCAACCCACTCTTCCCCGTCTCTTCTCCATCCTCTTACTACCTCAAGCGCAACGTGGTCACTCTGGAAGATGCCCGTTCGCGCCCCGAAATCGTCTACCGCTCCGTTGGCCTCATCCCCGCCGCGGTCGCTTCCCCTCCTCCTCCTCCGCCTTCCTACCCTGCCCCGGGGTCCATCGTGCACATGCTCGGTTTCAAGCTCGTGTCCCGCGAGGCAGCTGGAATGTCTCGCGCGGTCAAGTATCGTGGTCTTTGATTTGGTTGGTTGGTTGCTGGAGGTTGTGGCGGCTGGGTCGCTATTTCTTGCTGGACATCTGGATCGGGACTAGGGATTCGGACTTCGGACTTCGGACTGCTGCCACCGTCGTTGTACCCCCCGTTGGGACCGATCGGCCCATTGTGCAACTGACTTCTCTTCCCCCTTCTCATGTTCAGGCTGGCCGACCTCAGGACATCAACAGTGTGTGCGTGCGTGGATCAAGACCTTGGACCGGGACCCGGAGTTGGAGTTGAAGGATGGGGCAGTGTCTTGCGGCGTCAGCCCTGGTGGCTGGCTTCCAGGTAGGGTCGTTCCGCGTTTTCGTACTTCCTCCTCAGAATCATTGCACTAAACCTGTCAGCCCAAGTTTTTCTTTACAGGTATTTTAGGTGAGCCCATCAGTCTGCATTCATGTTCATCTGCGGCTGGACCGTGCTGCTAACCCTCGTGCTCCCCTCGCCGGGGCCGAGTACCCATTTGCTCGCTGATCATACCTCTCTTCTCTCATTGTTGTAGTAGGTAAGGCCGACCTGAGGACGACAACCGACAACGTGTGTGCGTGCGTGGATCAAGATCCTGGACCCGGAGTGAAGGATATGATATGGACTGCATGTCAGCCCTGGTGGCTGACTTCTCGGTAGAGCTGTTCCACATCTCCTGCTTCCTTTCAGAACATCGTACTAAACATGTCAGCCTGAGCTTTTCTTTACAGGTACTTTCCCCGTTGGTGAGTTCCCTTGGCTCCTATTCAGTGTTGTTGACGACGACTGGCTCGTGCGACTGACCCTCGTGCTCCTCTCTGGGGCCGAGTGACCCATTTGTGCGCTGACTAGTTTCCATGTTCTCAGATTAGGCTGGCCGACCTCAACAGTGTGTGCGTGCGTGGACCCGGACCCGGAGTTGAAGGATGGACTGGCGGGACACTGGTATGTCGGCCCTGGCGGCTGACTTCTGAGTATGGTCGTTTCGCCTTTCGAACTTCGCTTCAGAACATTTTACTGAACCCGTCAGCCTGAGTTTTTCTTTACAGGTACCCTCTGCGTTGGTGAGTCTCTCCGTCGATATCCACTGTTGTAGATGACGGCTGGACCGTACCACTAACCCTCGTGCCCCCTCGTTGGGGCCGAGGACCCATGTGTTCGCTGATCATCTCTCTTTCTTATACCACACTAGACTATCCGAGGACGATATCGACATGTGTGTGCGTGCGTGGATCAAGACCTTGGACCTGGACCCGGAGTGAAGGATGGATTGTCTGTTGTGCAGCAGTCGTGGGTAGAGTTGTTTCGCCTTGCAGTCTTCCCTCTCATAGCATATGCTGAACCTGCCAGCCTGAGCTCTTTTCCACAGGTACACCGTCATTCCACCGCCTGGAGATGGTGAGTTCCCTTCGCTATTGTTTCGCATTGAGCATTGGCTAACTACCGTTCTCATTCGTCTTTGCAGGCGAGGGAGGGGGCGAGGTGGCGACGACGGCGGGAAGTCTCACTGGCAGTTGGCGGTGGAGGCTTGGAGGTGCGAGGGTGGTAACATGAACTTCGGAGTGCCGGCCCCGTTGGTCAACCGCCACCCTCGTGCGATGACCTGTGATGTTCTTGCCACGCAGTCTCGGTGTTTCCTTCGGTGGGCAAGTCGGCACCTATCGGGGGCGGCACCGTTGCTGTCGTGGTCGGGGCGGAGGTCATAAGGTTGTCGGGGATGCAACCTTTCCACTCATACTCTTTCATCCCCTTATTTTTTCCTCCTTTCTATGTTCGCATAGAATGCGTTGCCCTGCTGGTTCGCTCTGATTATGTAATCCTGTAACTGCGAGTCGAGTTCAACGCCACAGTTGTTGACGAGTTCTCTCGGTCCGGGAGCTGCTTCGGCATCGCAAACTCCATGACCCATACCTGGAAGACAGTCATGAGTTATTTGTTTTGCAACCTGCAAAGACTCCGAGGCGTTCTCTCCAGGGTCTGACTGAAGGTGAACTAAACGCCACAATTGTGTGCCGGGTTGTGGACTCTCACCACTCACACGTGGATGGGCGGACTTGTTCCCTTCTTTCCCGTTCTTTTGCTCATGTCAGAGTCTATATATAGCGGAGGTAGGTCGGATTCCACGCATCGAAGCTTGCGATCGAGGGTTCCCGATACTTCTTTCAGATGAATGTTGAACAGCTCCGCAGCGAAATAGGCCTCGGAGGCGGAGTCGGACGGGCAGTGTCGACGATGATGGAAGTAAGAACGTTTATATCAATAGTAGTAGTATACACGATGGTCCCATAGAAAAGTGTGGCGAACATCGTGAAGAAAATAAGTCAAAGGAGTATTGTCCGTACCCGTTATGTCCAAGTGGTAGAATAGAACGAGCAGCAATTGGGGGAGGTGTGGATTACAAGAAGAACATACTAGGCAGAACTTCGTCGTTGAAGTAATACAGCGGTGTAGTTCGTTGATATCGGAAAGTGTCCTGGTGACACTTCGTCAATCGAGTTCGTGAGGAGTGTGGTTGAAATGAATACAAAGCGGGGTAAAGTGAAGAAGGCAGGGGAGTCTTGGATATAAATATTGAACCCACGAACAACCCAAAAAGTCCTTGCCACCCCTTCTACGAAGGAGCGGGAGAAAGAAAAACGAGAACACTCGTTGCCCCAGTTTCTAAGTACAGTGAATCGTTCGAAAGAGTCCGTTGCTCGTGTAGTCATTAGAAGATAAAGTCCCGAGAGGAGAGCGCTTGAGGTCGTGGGGAAGGACGTGGAGATGGGCGTGGCGATGGAGTCAAGGTCGTAGGTGCGAAGAAGAAGCCCTGGCGAAGACAAAAGTTCAGCCTCATCGACCACGAGGGCACTAGAAGAATGTCATTAAGCACTCACAACCTCGGTGAGCGGGTCATTTGGAACTTCAACTCCAGCTCCGTCGTTGTCTCTCCGTGCAAGACGGTGGGTACCATGGTTGTAGAGGGTGATATTACCAGTCAGAAAGATCCTGTTGTTCTTCGTATCGAGGCCCAGGAAGGTACGAGGCTTTGAACCGTCCGCGTTCACCCAGTTCGCTGCAAATACGGCGTTCATCATGGTAAGCGTCTACTCATCGATAGAAGATGATAAATTTATGTTGCGCACCCACGATCTGGCCTGTACGGGAATCCAGAGTCCAGATAGCTGATTCTCCAGGAACGCCTTCAATGATCGCGGCACCAGGGTTTGCTGGTGAGAATTCCATTCAGTACAAGATCACAAGATTGCATAAAATGTCCACTTACTGGGAGCGGTTTGGTTGAATGTAACAACACTAGAAACAAAAGTGGAGGTACATCAGTCACGAGCATGTGGAGGTCAGGGTCCAGCAACCTTACCCAGGTGAATCGGGGCCAAGGGTAGCATTTCCAACACCACCAAGAGTCGCAGGTCCGTCGAAAGTCGCGTTCTGAGAAACGTAGAGGGTCTGAGCGTTATGCAATTGCCCATAAGAGGGCGATGTAACATACCACGGCGGTGATATCGAAAGGTGACTGATTTCCTGGGAAGGTATTGAACACCACCGCGAGGGCCGAAACAGTATCATTAAAGTTTGCCCGTTGACTATTACGCCTCGTAATCGTAAGAGTGAGTGGCTTGGAGATAGCTTGGAGCAGTACGTACACTAAGTGTGTTGCAGGATTTTGAGAGAGACCGGTGACGCCATCTCTGGTGAGGGGTGATTGTAAGTTTTAGACTGAACGCACTCCAATTGAATTCAACAGTACTCACGGGCCGTCTGGAGAATTCCTAATGAAACCGAACGAACGACCATTGTTATCCTTCAGCTCCAAAGTTCCAACATGTCTAGGGAGGCAAGAATAATGAGATATGAACGAATTTCAGGAAGATGGGTACGCACTGAGTATGCAATGGAGCGCTGGGCGACGGACTTGGTCGATTGTTCCTCTTCACAGTTCGTGTAGCCTCGTAGGCACGACCAGGAAGGACGCGCTTGAAGACCGGAGGTGCAGGAGCAAGACCCCTTTTCATTCTTTCCGCATTGGTCATGCGCTTGAAGTTGTACGCTGGGGAGGCATCAGAGACCGCGACGAAGAGCACGGCGGCAGCGAATATTTGCAAGAGAAACTTCATGGCGAGAAGGTGTTGTCGTTAGAGTAGAGAAGGGGAGGGTCGTGCGGTGTTGTGGCGAGCAGACAGGAAAGAGCTGCAAGCAAGGGGACCCTTTGGGAAGGAAGAAGGGAACACACACCGGGGGCAGGCGGACGCGGGGAGGGGAAGAGCTAATATATGAATGAGACATGACGTGAATGCCTCTGAGCGTCAATTCTTTTCTGGGGTTCGCGGAGAGAGAAAAAAGGGATTGGAAAGGTACTCGGACCCGCCCAAGGGTGACCAGACCCTCTCTCGGGAACGGGTTGGAAACGGGGAAAACTGCCCTTGAACGGATAATGGTTATCCACGGCGCCGCACACAAAAGGCGGGTTTGTTGGCAATGTGTACCTCGTTCGAGGGCTGTATTCCAGTTGTATGCCTGAGGCCTGATCCCGGAGCAGCGAGCATGACTTCATTGCAGTTCATTCCCTGCTCCTGCGGTCGAAGGTTCGTGGCTGCGCGAAGCGCCGATATGCATCGAAGCGCCCCAGGGGCTGTTGCAAGTTGGCATTTGCGCTGACCACTGTGAAGGAATTGAAAACGAAGATGAGTGCCTTTGCGAGATTTCTGCGAACAAAAACGAGCCACGAACATGGTCGGGTATGTACGAGAAAGATGGACAGCCTCACCGCAGCCACGAGCCAGATCAAGTGAGCGCTCAGCGCTGATCAGGCATCGATTACACACTCACCTCTCCCTGGGCCTGGCATACCTGTCGGAGCTCCAGAAACATCCTGCGCGTGATTCAGCAAACATTGAACAGCATCTATCATACGTTTCACAGCGTAGAGTCGGAACGTATACACCAGCGTTCTCGCAGTCTCCGATATCCAGCGAATCATCTCGTTCCGCACTGTGGTCCCCATACTGACCCCTCATGACTGACCAAGACCTGGCGAGAATTCTACAGTCCCAATGGCCACGCCACGCCTATCCAAACCCCCCACAGCGCCAGTGGCGTCGTCTAGTGGGTGGGATGCAATTCAGCGGAGGTCGCGGATCGGCAAATGTGCCGTTGAAATAACAAACCAGAAACGCCTTTTCGAGAGCACTTCCCAGGCTGAGCCTCTGACGACCCAGACGCCGATCGCGCTGTGGGAACTACTCGCCGTGTATCCTGATAAACCTGCCATGGTAAGAATAGATGCCATCGTAGCGTTCCGTGCAGGATGCTCCGTGATCTCGGGTGTGCAGGGTTGGCGGAACATTGGAACGTTTGAACAGATTCCGCCATCCTTCCTGGCATCGCTGAGACGACTTATGCGCTCGGATCGCTCACAGCTGCTCACGGGTTTCGAGTAGTGTACACCGTGTCTGTGCAGGGCTTCACGGGTTTGTAACTCAAGGCCCGACCTGTGCACACAATTTCGTTCAGATTAGATGAGAACTCACTGTCTATGGATATTGTCAATGATAAGATCGTGTGTGCCATTTGAAGCGAACATACTGATACACACCTTTGAGATTCAGGAAACAGGCTCAGGAAGACTGCCACGGGCGGCCACCGGATGATAAGACCGAATACCGGTCAATGGATTTGCTGCTCGACTGAATGATGACTTTATGGGCGTGTCTTTCCGTGACCAGTTCGGGTGGCAAACACACATTTCTGAACTCAGCATTTGGTCAGGGTCATGGTGAAGGCATGCTACAACACGGTGTGGGTAAGGGTGTAGAATATTGCTTACTCACCTCAGTGTCCTGGAGGAGAAGTTCATTGACATAGTCACGAAAACAAGTGCATTGTTTTCATGAGGGCGGTGTTCATTCTAATGTCCGAAGGGAACGACATTGGACATGCCCGGAGAGGCCGCATAGTTTGGTATTGAGACGGTGTATTTTGGAAAGCTGGTTCAGGTCCACGTCTTGTATGAGAGGCTGGATTCAGTCTGTGAATGTGAGATGACAATGTGCAGCAATTTCACCAAGATAGTAAGCAGATACACTCCTATTCCTTCGGCCTCCTCACCCAGAAGAGATAATTACACCACTCACTCCATCCTTCCCCCCTTGGCGACAACCTCCACTCTCCATTCCATGGGACGTAAATGATTCCTCTGGTCTCTGCTTCTACTCGCGCTGGAACACCATTTGCCACTCGCCCAATCCATGGCGTCCCAGCAGACCTTACCGCAGTGGACAACGGGGAGCGGTATGTTTGAAAGTATGAGATGATCTCTGATGGATTGACGTATTTCGAATAGGTATGCGTCCCGGGCTCAACAAACCGCAGTAGCTTCTCCGCAGTGAATATGGTGAGGAAGTAGGACAGCGGATTCCGTGCGATGGTGGATAAGAATAGGTGGCCGCCAGGCTGCGCGTTAAGATTGGCGGGCTTTAGTACCCTTTACCGACGTGGCAGTTAACAGCGGCGCACCTTTACGAGCTGAGCGCAGCTATCCAAGAATGCCCGAGGATTGTCAACGTGTTCCAGCACCTCCATGAAACATACGACATCGAATGAAGCAGGTCCGCGCCGCGCTAGGAGATTCTCTACCGATGTGTTCTCATACACGAGCCTGCCCTTTCCCTTCACGCCAGGATAAAGATGTGAAGACGACGCAGAGAGCGCCGCGGAGGTAATGTCCAGACTGGGATCCGCAGATGCATGGAGCGAGGCGATAGCAATATTGGATTCTGACGCGTCAATCCCGAGCGTAGTCGCGCCCATCCTTGCTAAGCTCTGTCACAAGTTTGAAAACAGTTAGATGGTTCTCTAAGTTATGCATGTGATCAACGGCGTACCTCGCTCAATAGACCTCCACCACACCCAACGTCCAGAACGTCCAAACCACGGAGAACGGTGCCCTCCTCGACGTCATCGTCGGTCTCCTCACGCCGTATCTCTAACTGGAGTTCATGCACATGACCATGTAAGACATAACTTGTGTTTGACACGAGCACTCGATATCGACTCACCAGCTTTTCCTTTATAAACTGCATCCGGACTGGATTCATCTTGTGTAACATCCCGAACTCCCCTGTCTCATCCCACCATAGTGATGACAGGCGAGAGAAATGGGCGATTTCGTCTGCATTGACTGTCGAGGATCCTTCCAGTGAGGCACGGTGGCCATTTAGGCGGTAGCAAGTGGAGTGAAGTGACCTGCTTGTTCGGGGAAGCGGACGAAGGGCTGATGGCTGTGCCAGCGCGTGGCGAAGTGGTCGGGAGCTGCTTGGACGCATCATGTTGGGGGCACCGACTTAAGGAAGGTTCACAGTGTCGAGAATATCTGGAGACGCGTTCGAGTGATACCGTGGTCGACGTGAGTGTTCAAGTTGTAGCAAAACAGGCGCCCACAATTGTCGCTCTTGTGCTGCATTCACACATCATATACACCAAAGTGACTCGTATACGTTCCCCAAGTACATTATATGAAGTGACTGCTATCATAGTGGTAAGTCTTCTGGAGCAAACATCTGGAAGTTCCGATTGTAGGTCCCCGAAGCCAGCAACTTCGCGTCGCTGGACAAATCCACCGACATGACTTTACCACCATCTGTCGGCAATGTCCTCAACAACTGCCAATCATCCGCACTCCAGAGCTTCACCAGCCCGTCATAACCTGCACTTGCAAAGTACAGCCCGGATCGGTACTTGTACTCCTGTTCGGCTTTCTCAAGGGCGGATGGAGATGTTGGCTTTTCATCCTTGTCAGCTGAGCCGTCCATGTCAACATCTGTGTCTTTGGCGGTGAGGGCGGCATAAGAGGCGGAAGAGGTGAAGGGGATGTGGTCGGAACGGAAGAAGCGGATATCGGCGACGTTAGAGAGATGCGCCGGGATGGTGTAGAACGCTTTCAGGGAGCGCATGTCCCATATTCGAATAGTGTCGTCTCCTGAACCCGTTGCTATTTGATAACTATGGGTAACCGCATTCAGTCAGGATGCATGCACAAAATGGCGAGGTGAAAAAACTGACCCGTTAGGTGAAAATGCAATTGTGAAGATAGCTTGAACGTGTCCATCTAACACCATTGCCGTTCTTCCTGTTCGCAGGTCCCATACACGACCAATAGCATCAAGACCCCTGAAATGATTTTGAATGAGACAAAATGTACCAATTAGGGAAGCATGTACTAACCCTGACGCGACTAGAGCACCGTCGTCTTGGAAGTCTACCGAGTATACTTCTTTTGAGTGCCCTTCTTGCAACAGAAGTTCCTGAGATGTGTTGACGTCCCATAACCTCCAAGTGGTATCAAAGCTTGCGCTAGCTACGTAGTTCCCAGAGGGATGAAAAGCAACGCGGCAAATACGATCTTGGTGACCTTTAAGAGTTGCAAGTGGTTGATCACTAAAGGAGAGACAAATGTCAGCATATCGGGTTTTATGAGCGTAAAAAGAACGAACCTGGTTAATGACCACAGTTGGAGGCTCGAGTCTGCAGCACCGCTAACAAGGTTCACTGCACTCTCGCTTTGCGTAAGGGTGGCTTCCGGGTGCCAAGCTACACCTCCCACCCGATCAGTGTGACCTGCAAACGAATGTTAGAAGTGCAACGGTGTTACGTTTGAAAGCCTAACCTGACAACGTCTTGATTGGGGTACAAGATGGAACATTCCATAGTCTTACGTTGCCCGACCAACTTCCAGTCGCAAGGATTTGACTGTTTGGAGAGAAACGTACTTGCGAAATGGGTCGCTCATCTCCTATTTGTGATCCCAGATTTGCAAAAGCCTGAAGTGGATGAACGATTAAACAGCACAAAAGCGGATGGAAGGTGCTCACCTTGACCTCGGCAAAGACCTTCTTACGAATGTCTATGATGCGACCAAGAGGTATCTTGCTATCTATTCGCTGCTGAGCGACCCGTTTTTGAGCTCTACATGGGGAACACGACGTGAAGAGTAAGACATAGTAAGCACCTGACTGTGTTCCACCTAGACGTTGAAATCCAACCTGGGCAGAGAGTACTCCGCTAGCCGCCTCCTTGCTTCCAAAAGCTCAAGAGAGCCTTCCGTGTAGAACTCCTCCACCTGAGAAGAGGCCCAATGAGATGGTGCCACGAATATGAGGAGTATATGTACACACCTCATCCTCGCTTTCATCACTCGAAGACTCTTCATCCACAAGCATGGCATCATCGCCACGGGCAGCGTTTCTTTGTGAGAGAAGATAGATGAGACGGTCTCTACGATCAGCAGCCTAGTATACAACGTATGCATAATCAGTGCGGCCCCAAGTCGACACAAACATAGCACGCACGCGTTCTCCGAATAATGTGATAGGTTCTCCGATTTCCCTCAACCTCGCCTTCACTTTATTGTCATCCGTAGGAACCGCGAGGCTCCTCGCCTTTTTCTTGCGTTCAAGCTCATCGAGAAGAACTTTGTTTTCCAACCTCGCCCGTTCAGAGCCTAGGTAGTTTCCGTCGTCGATGAGGGTTTCGAACGTGAGCTCAGACATGGTGGCGACAATGAGCGAAGGCTGAGCAGGATTTCCGTTTCGGGATTGCAGACGCGTTACGTAAAGCCAGCACATCGGGCGTTTATTCACACAACCCGTTGTTGAATTCCGTCCCAGCCACGTTCAACTTGATCATTGACCACCACATCCTCCTCGTCGTTCCTCCCGATGGCGAGCTTCCCCGACGCTCGCGTCCTCAGACAAAGGGCCGGCAAGGCTGGCCCTTCCCACATCCTCCGACCTCAGGACGAAGATCTCCAGGACGACCACACCGTTACCGACTCAGTATGTGGACACGTATCTCCGAAAGTGGCTTCTCATTAACTGACTTCACATTTCGCATCAAACAGCACAATGCGAGCCAATTGGATAGTCTTTTGGAGACAGAACAGGCTAGCATGGCCGTCGTTGCCGTACTCACCACCCTCTCATTCGCATTGCGTTTCTACAAAATCAACCATCCGGACCAAGTAGTGTGAGTGTCTTTCGTCGCGACCCTTGTGAGCAGAGCTCCACGTACTGCGGTATTTGTGGATTGTCTTGCATTTTGGCGTCGTTGCTCTCATCCCTGGCAGTATCAATCCCCGTTCACCGCCCCCTTACATTCCGTGGGTACTGATAATGCGTATTTCCCTCGCTAGGTTCGACGAAGTTCACTTCGGAAAATTCGCGTCTTACTATCTTCAACGACAATATTACTTCGACGTTCACCCCCCACTAGCGAAACTTCTCTTCGGTCTGGCCGGTTGGTTCGTCGGTTATGATGGCCACTTCCACTTCGAGAACATCGGCGACAGTTATACCGAGAATAATGTCCCATACGTCGGACTTAGGGCGCTGCCTGCGATCTTTGGCAGTCTTACGGTACCCCTGGTGTATGCTATCATGAAGGAGGCAGGATATTCCACAATCATTGCAGCTTTCTCGGCCATCCTCATTCTATTTGGTACGTCAACTCAACCTATGTGCATGAACCATGATGAACCTGACCGCCAAACAGATAATGCTCACATTGCTCAGTCGCGTCTGATTCTCTTGGACGCTGCTCTGATATTCTTCATGACTCTCACTATTTATTCATACGTCCGGTTCCGAAAGCTTCGCTATTGGTTAGCCCTTTATCTCCTGTCGCGTGCATAGCGAGGCTAAATATCATATTTCAGGGATTTCACTCCGGCCTGGTGGGGTTGGCTATTTGCCACTGGATTCTTCATGGCTTGCACCTGGGCATCCAAAGTCAACGGTATTCTTACTGTGGCCACCATTGGAGTCGCGGTATTGGTCGACTTGTGGGATGTCCTGGATTATAAGAAGGGGCATAGCTTGGTGAGTCGTTCGCGCAAATGAACGGCGATCAAGGCTCTAACAGCAGGTTAGGAATACTTCTGGAAACATTTCTACGCGAGAGCTATTACCTTGATTGCCTGGCCAATAGTCCTTTATCTATTCTTCTTCTGGATTCACCTTTCAATCCTTACACACTCCGGTCCGGGCGACGCCTTTATGAGTCCCGCCTTTCAAGAAACTCTGATAGGCAACGAGTTATTGATGAACAGCCAAGGTATGCATCGTCGGGCTTAATGAGACTGCTCCCAATCTTACCCTTCAACCTCTAGAAATTCGCTATTATGATACCATTACCCTTAGGCACAAGGATACCAAGGTGTTCCTGCATTCGCATCCCGACAAGTACCCACTGAAGTATGAGGACGATCGTATCAGTAGCCAAGGTATGATTCTCATGTGTAAAATATTTTATGTATACTCAGCATGTGATGCAGGTCAACAAGTTACTGGTTATGGCCATGAAGACGCCAACAACTTCTGGCAGGTCATCCCGACCAAGGCACTCCCTGAGACTGGTCGTGGTCGCATCGTCCGTAACGATGATGTGATCCAACTTTTACACGTGAACACTCAGACTCTGTTGATGACTCACGACGTCGCATCCCCCACCATGCCCACGAACGAAGAAGTCACGACTTGGCCTAAAGATGATCACTCTCGACACAACGATACCCTGTTCTACCTGCGTATTGCAGATGGACATCCCGGCGCAGCCTGGATGAGCAAGTCTGGTCATTTCCGTTTGATCCATGTCCCTACCAAGGTCGCTTTGTGGACGCACCCTAAGCAATTGCCAGATTGGGCCTTCAAGCAACAGGAGGTCAACGGAGCGAAGAACGTGGCTGAGAAGTCTGCCATCTGGTATGTCGACAACATCGTGGACGCCGATGGTAAGTTTTGTTCTTCTCAAACTACTATTTCGCTAACGAATGTACTTCAGGTAACGATTTCAAGAATCGCACTGGTGAAGCGGGCACTAAGCAACCTAAGAAGATGAGCTTCTTCAAGAAGTTCGGCGAACTTCAGATTCTTATGTTGCAACACAACGCCGGTCTCACTGCTTCTCATCCTTACGCAAGTGGCCCCATTAACTGGCCGTTCCTCCTTTCCGGTATCAGTTTCTGGACTCAAAACGAGGGCCAAAAGCAGATTTACCTCATTGGTAATTTGATCGGCTGGGGAGCCTGTGTCGTCGCAATGTCCGTCTTCGTTGGTATTCTCGTCGCCGATTTGATAGCACGCCGACGCAACCTGACGCCACTCGCTGATCGTGAGTTTTTTATGTGAACTGTTTTGCGTATACCCTTTGATGAACCTTGACTGCAGCCGTTCGTAATCGTCTCTGGAACTCCGCTGGATTCTTCCTTCTTGTGTGGGCCGTTCACTACCTTCCCTTCTACCTTATGGGTCGACAGTTGTTCATCCACCACTACCTCCCGTCTCACCTTGCCTCCGCTCTCGTCGCCGGTGCAGTGCTGAGCTTTGTTTTGTCGGAGACGGTCAACTACCCGATCTCTATCATTGGACCACACACTCGGGAAAGGCCCGCACAGAAGGCTGATCTGGGTGTCAAGGGTGTCGTAACCGTTGGCGTGTTTGCATTATTCATGTTCGGTCTCTTCTTGTACATTGCGCCTCTCACATACGGTACTCCAGGGTAAGTGCCTTGTATTCATGCCCTCTCACTTTCGCTGAATCATTGGTCCCACAGGTTGACTGGCGAGCAAGTCAATAGCAGGAGACTTTTGTCCAGTTGGACTTTGCATTTTGCCGCGAAAGAATCGGGCGAGTTCTAAGGGCGTGGTAGGAGATGACCCCGTTATTTCATGCATGACCAGAGAAATGTTTTTGTAGTACTTGGATTCCTCAATTTATCTGCTTGCTCTCGTGCTTCAACCTTCCGATGATTATCGCTCGAACGCTACGTAGACGTGTGTTGCTTGTGATCAACATTGTAAGTTTTATATCGGATACTTCCAACTTTGACATTCGGACAATGCAAGACCCGAGAGGCTAGAGCAGAATTTCATTGTTCTGTTGCCACTCTCTTCCATGCCTGCTGACAATGTTTGTCACAGGAACCATGCGTACTCGACTACTCAATTGTGGCATGGGTCCTTACCTTCACCCTGTCTCTCCACAGCGCACGGGGCCTCAATTTCCAGGTTAACTGTCAGCTCGTCTGAGGTCACGAGCGGTTTTATACAACGTTCCTTACCCTCAAGCAGGCGAACGGCCTGCCACAGAGTCAAGGCAGACTGTCCACCTGGTGCCACGCTGTAGAGTCTTTCAGCATTCTCTGAATCTTATCCAAACCCCGCCGCGATGCTGCGGGTATGCAGTGGAAATTCGATGCGGATACGGTGTCAGTCCTCACTTATATAAGGACCTCTGCTTTCAGCTCACCATTGGTACCATTCACCAAACGTCACACCTCCACCTGCATATCAACTTGCTCAATAACATGGCTCGCGTCGACGTCTTCCGCTCAGGCAATGCCTCCAGCCCTCGATTCGATAACTTCCGCGACAAAGACTTCACGTTCGACGCCCAAGGCAACCTTGTCCCGCGTGCGTTCTATTTTTTTTTGAATTGGACAACTAGCTAACAGAGTCCGCAGACAAGGGAGGCGTATCCACTTTTGGGAGGCTTCAAGATTTGCCATCCACCAAAAACGCCTGGAGGTTGCCTAGCACTGCGCCACTTGGCACCGGAGTCGAGATCTTCAACGATCGCGACACCCACTGGTCCATCCGTCCATCCGTCACCCAGACTAAGGATCAGTGGATCGCAAAAATGGCCACCCTCAACACCAAAGCGACCAAAGTAGCTCAGGTAGCAGCTGCAGATGCGGAGAGAGTGTCCACCGTCCTCCGCGAATCGAAGCACGATGACAAGCTCACGCGCTTCGTCATCAACGCGCTCGCGGATGTCCACCACAAGCAGCTCCCAGTGTCGGACTGGGATGACAACGACTATGCGTACATCGGCATCCTCGCTGGTGCTCTCGAACGCGGAGACCTGGCTCTTGATGAAGTGCGCTGGAAGAATGGAAGCGGGGGACATACTAAGGAGCAGTACTTTGTGGCGGAGGCCGTGGGTGTGCACATCAAGGCGCAGAATAACGCGGCCAAAGCGAAGCAGGACGAGGACGAAGAAGCGGATTGGATGAATGATGTCGCGGTGTTGCGCGTTGCTCTTGGAGCCAACGAGGAGGAAAATCCACTGCGCAAGCTGATCATCTAGGCCTCTTCGGAGGAAGTAATGTAGTTAGTGTACAGTACATGTCATGAACCGCAGATGTACGGAAAGAACGAGCATATCTTCTTGCTACATTTCACCTGAACAATGTCAGGCTTTTGAAAGTTGAGACCACTATACCTCCGGCCCATTGAAGCCGGTTGCCGGGAGTCCACAAATGCTTACTCGCACGGACAGAAAACTTCCCACGCCCGGTGAAATTGCAACGACGATGTCGACGCGCACCACCCGCAGCAAAGGCCGACTGCCCCCGCCTGATTCCACCCCGCAAGACAAGGAAAACTCGACAGTTCATGGCAACACAATCAAGCTACCACCCGTCTCAGCCAAGCCAAAGCCTCGCTCGTCCAAACCTCGAGCGCCGAAGGTGCACTGTTTGTGCAAAAAACCGGATGACGGATCCCCTATGATCCTGTGTTCAGAGTGCAACGAATGGTGCGTTTCGTGGACGGTCATATCCCGACAGTACTGACGGAAAATCTCAGGTATCACTTCGGTTGCGTCGACCTCAAGGAGGAGGTTGCAGAGGACATACGTGAGTGTCATGCGCCGCTGCTCCTAACTCGTCTTAGCTGACATTCTCCCCCGTCCACTTCAGATATTTACGTCTGCTCTTCTTGCTCTCAAAAGACTGGCCTGCACACAGTCAGTGAGTATACCTTCCGTCCGGCTCATTCTTCGGTTTCGCTCGCTATACGCATGTACCTTCGGCAATATCATGAATGTACCCGTCGTACGCTCCCTCGTTTCGTAGTTCTTCTGCACCGAAACATGAGCGCCATCTCTCGCATTACCGTCGCGGTCTTCTTGAGCATGTCGTACTATCAGTATCACAGTATCGCAGACACTCGATTCTACGTCATTGTGAGCGTCCACCGACCCCCGATGTGACGCTCTATCACTGTGATACACTGTCGTTGTGAACCGTCTGCTCCTGTTCAGACGTGTTCGAATGGCGCATGAGATACGCTTGAGGGGTTTATGTCGTAGTTTATTTCTGCCGTCGTGTTTCTTCGTTTGGTGTTTTTCCTTCCATGACTACATTTATCCTCACGCAACGGAGACTAACGATGCTTTCCATTCTGATCTGCAGTGAACTGGGAGGGCCCCGAGGCAGTCGAGAAACGTGAAGCAGGGTCGAAGGCTACCACCCGTGCAAGTGGCAGCACGAGCAAGTTATCGCGGCCATCATCCATCACCCCAACAGATGCCTCAGAGATGCAAGAGCAAAAGGAGGAACCCAAAGAGGAGTCGTCGGATGACGGAAGCGGTGATGAGTATGTAGCAGAGTTGGCAAAGTCCAAGGGAAAGGTATGTTTGATGCGTTGATAAGTTTGAGAGAACGAGAACAACATACTTATTGGTTCTAACAGCGCCGCACACGACGTATTTCTGTCGCCGAATCAGATGAATCCGATAGTGACGACGAACCTCGGACGAAACGCATTCGACGCGCAAGTATGGTGTCTAAAGACTCTAAACGGAGCAAATCTCCAGCGAGCGGGAAACGCAGGCAATCCGTCGCGAGTGCGCCAGATCCCAAACGCCAGAGATCAATGTCCACCGCGACAGAGGATGCTGCAAGAAAATACTGTCTGGTCAAGTTGCAAGAGATGTTCACGCAGATCTTCCTCCGGTACCCAGCGTTGCCCGAAGAGCCAGTCTCGGAGGGCGATGAGCCCAAGAAAAAGACTGAAGAAGACCTGACACCCGAGGAGAAGCAGTCGATTGAAGAGAAAGCCAAACAATTTACCACAGAATTGGAGGAATGCATGTTCGAGCTTTATGCCGAGCCAGACAAACATCAGAAACCTTCTGTTGGCGGAAAGTACAAGTATGTCGCTTGGCTGTATCATTAACCTCGCCACTGACGTTTGAGCAGGGAGCGATTCCGGATGCTGCAGTTCAACCTTAGCCAACCTGATCGGGTCAACATCCATACCCGTATCGCGTCGTCTCAGATACCTCCCAGGGAGCTTTCCACTATGTCATCAACAGACCTCGCCAACGAAGATCTCAAGCAGTCCATCAAGCAAGCAGAAGAAGAGTCTCTGGCACATTCGATCTTGAAGAAGACCACCCTTCCACGAGCGAAGATGACCCATAAAGGTATGCAAGATATTGAAGACGTGACTGGTACCATGCGCGAGCGTGAACGTGAACAAGATCGAGAACAGGAGGAGGAGGATGATCGGATGGAGCGGGAACGCCTCGCAAGGTTGCGCGTGCAAACCCATCGTGCTCAGAGCCAAACTCAAGATGGTCAGCCCTCTGGCTCTGTCCCTCCCGAATCACCTGTCGTACCTCAGACGCCATCTTGGGGCGGTCCGCCACCCCTGCCCGCGCATGCAGTCCCCGGACAGTCACCCACAATTACCAGACCACCAGTGAACCCTTTGTTCGTGCCGTCTGCTTCTGAACTCGTGACACCCTCTGTCGAAGGCGAGCTTAACCTCGCGGACTTGATCAACATCGATGATGACCCGTCGGCGGACATGTCGCTTTCCATCAGCATCCCCCCGCCTGCACCATCCGCCCCTAAAGATGCTGCATCCCCCAATGTGCAGACCTCCAGCGTGGAGACCCCTCTATCAGCAACAGCTTTATCTCCTTTCGCTGCGAAGCCTTCTCCCGATCTTACACATCGTCCTTCTTTTGATCTGAGCTCTTTCTGGACGCCCAAGGACGACTCCTCGTCTTCACTCCCTGCAGCTCAGCCTGATGATGCTATGGGAGAGCATGCCTCTGCCGAGGAACCCAGAGAAGCTACACCCGAAGTAGACATTGACATGGACGAAGGTGCACCACCAGCTGATCAGGACTTCGATATGTTCTTGGAGAACAACGATGATGATGCATCCCAGGCTGCGCCGCCTGAACCACGGAACGACAGCCCGGAGGCTCAACGTGCGGCGTTCGATGCTACGCCCATTGTCTGGACTGGAAAGGTATATATTTCTGCTCTCATCTCACTATCACTATCTTACTATATTCACAGATTAGCATGCCGTTGGATTCCACCATCCCACAAGAGGTCTCTCTGGTTGCTCGTCAGTCAGGTGGCCGGTCGTTATCGGGTGACTCGCCACTCTGGCAGACACTCTTCCCCTCTCATCATCTTCGGATCGATGGTCGTGTGCCCACGGCCAACTCGGCGCAATACCTCACGCAAATGAGATTAAACCCTGTGAAGGAGCTTATCGCTGTCGCTTTTACGCCGGAATCGGATGCTGCCAAAGAACCCACCGACTCGTTGATCAAATATCTCATTTCGAAGGGGTAAGCAGCTATTATTGTCCGCTCTTGCTGAACTGACTGACCCAATTTCCGTCAATGCAGACGTCATGGCCTGATATTTCCTTGGGGGAATCGACCAAAGGAACATCATCCTGGAAGGGAGTTATACATAATCCCATTGCTGTCGACCGAGCCAATCCCCGACTATATGGAGCTGCTCGATGATATGCATCTCCCAAAAGTTCGGACTCAGGATTACCTTGTCGGCATCTGGGTCCTCACGAAAGGAAAACTTGCCCCGCCTCCAACGCCACTCCAAGCACCTGCATCTGCGCCACCACAGTTTAGCAGTCAGTTGGCCGCGCCACACCACCCACCACCAGGTGTCCCCTCACCCGTCCCACCAATACCACCCGTCACCCCGACACAAGCACAAGCAGCACCTTTCCCACCCGTACCACCACTCCCGGTTCAAGCCGATCTGGCTTCCCAGTTAGCTTCACTCTCACCTGAACAAATCCAAATGATGCTGCGCACCCTTGGATCCGCACCACCGAGCGCTGCTCCTAGCCAGATACCACAACCCCCACCGCCTCCCGGTCTTCACGGACCAATACCCCCTCTGCCGAGTCAACCTTGGAATACAGGCGGTCCTTCGCATCCACATTCACATCCTCCGTACCCGGGTGCTAGTTTCCCGCCGTCGTCAGCATCACCACCGCGTCACACACAACCTCCTATGTTAGCTCCCCCTCCCCCCCCTCCTCCTTCCCTCCCTCATGGACCATATTCATCGCCACATTCTCATCATCCCCCGTCAATGGGAGGACCACACGAGTATGATTATGATTATGATCGATCGTATGGAGGAGGGGGCGGGCGCCCGCCATATCCGCCACCGCCGCAACAGCGTGGAAGGGGAGGAGGGTATCGTGGAGGCGGTCGAGGTGGTGGTGTTGGTGGTAGTGGTGGTAGCAATAATGGTGGTGGCGGTGGTGGTGGACGTGGTGGAGGAAGAGGCGGCGGGCCTGGTGCTGGTCGAGGTGGGTTCGAACGACCGAGAGACGCTGGATGGAGGGGGAGGGGGAGGGGACGAGGTGGTGGTGGGGGATCCAGTATGGATGGCGGTGGGTGGGGAGGTTGGGAGTCGTAGGTTTGAATTGAAAGCTTGAGATGACGATGATGGCAGTGGTGTTTGCGTGAGTGAAGTTTATGCTGCTATCTATTCTTGACTTTGTACGCTATCCAGTAGTTGTAGTAGTAATGTCTTTAGTTAGTAGGATCTTAGTGGTTGCAATGTCGAACTTGAACTGCGTTTCCCGATCTAATATGTTTGATGTGACTACCTTCACCTCACATCGACCGAATGCTCAATCCTCTCCGAGGTGGAAAAGAGCCACATGGGTCACGATTGACGCCTCTTCTTGGCCTGTCTGTTGACCGATTCTGTCATGTTGAACCAACACGACACGACTAAGCTTTCCACAAGACTGGAATTTCAACATCACCGATGAGAGGTGGGGCGGCGTCGTCTCTCGAGCGGGCGAGATCGACGTGTGATGCGGATAAATCCCTGGCCATTTGTCCTGCACAAAGTTTAGGTCGTCAATCGTGGCGTTCAATATGCAACAGAACTTAAAGTGTCACCTACGGCAGTCGGATTGATGTCACGCCGAACCATCCGACTGTCTTCATGTGGCAGTATGAATGGCGTGTGGACCCACATTTACCGGTTTTTATGCAACACGGTGTTTGTACTTGTCAACGGGGTTTATATCTCCGGGACTAATAACCGCGAGGGTGCGATTGCGGGGAACGGAACAGATCGTATGTACCGCCGCAATGCCCGTAACCTGTGTTGGATGTGTCTGTAAGCATATGATTCACACAGTTACTACTACTGTATGTATTCCAGGTCATCATTCATGTGGCTCCGCGGAACATACATCGATATCACTATTCAATTGGGTGAGATGTCCTCCCTGGAGTTGCCCCACCACTCGGCATGTCTGTTTTTCATGTGTCCTCCAGTTCCGCTGCGCATGCACCCCTGTGGAGACGAGGATTAAGCTTCATCTATATTGTAAGATTTCGGTCCCTTGCACCCTCCTTTACGATCGTTTCACTGCTTTGTTCCTCCATTTCACGAAGTCGACTGAGATGCGAAACTCTAGATTCGAGTCTCCTGTGTGCTGGTCAAATCTCAGGCTCTCGCCGGCGGGTCGCAGAGCCAAAAGACACCATTCACGGGACGCATGGGTGTGCGACGATTTCCCGCGACTCTATTCTGCGCAGGCAGAGCTCGGGCCGAGGATAGCTGAGTTTTCGGACGATTTAGGTTGCGATGCTCCGCGCGTCGTACAAGCTCGAAAGGAATGCACGTTCCGCGTCGGTGAAGAGGTCAGCATGGCCGAGTTTATCCTAACAATGGCGCACCTCTCCCACCCATCTCCCACCTCATCTTTTTCCAGGGGATGCATGGAATGGATTTCTGTTGGATCATCGCTCGATAACGGTGAGCATCTTCTGATGCCCATTGACAGACCTGCACGCCTTGATGGTGAGCACTGAGGAGGGTGGGGAGGGGGCACGTGCATCGTGTTCTTCTCGTCACGTGACCGTGACGAGACGCGTTTGTTCCCGGTTTGTGGGCGCGTACCTTCCGCGTTTGGCGTGCGCCGGGCTCGGAGGGCGAGAGACTGATCCGCCAGCTTTGGTGTGCCGAGGGGTGCCGAGTGAATGGACGGGCTGTTTTCGTGTTTCTGCGAGTGCTGAGACGCGTTTTCTCGATGCTGGCGGGGAGCATTGTTACATAGCGTCATCAACTCCGTCATCGTTTCGGACGATGGAGGCGTTGATTTTGCAATTTCGAGCAACGGCTAGCCGACCGGCAACGATCAGTTGACTCGCGGCGGCGTCTGCAGTTGAACTTGTCCTTGCCTTCGCCGTTGCCAGGGTGCAGTGTTCTCACAGTGCGCGCCGTGGCGGAGTGTGGATATGGTGTGGGTTGGTTTCGGGCCGCGTCGAAGAGACCATTGGTGCAGTAGGTTCACAAGTGTTGGGATCTGTCACTGCCAGGCCATCGAGTTCGAAATGTGCCGGGGATTGAGTGCCCTCTATGACGCAGCCTGCGCAGGGGCAGTCTCAGAGGCAAGCATGGTGTCTATCTATAGTTGGGAATCTGCAATTCAACGCGATTAGTACAGATGCGTGTGGCTGAGAGGCCGCTTGCTTGCATCGAGCGAGATTATTATTTCACTGCTTACTGCTTTATTGGCTTTTGCTTTCATCTGTCGCGAGGAGGCGCAGTTCACGAGTTCAGAGATCCAAAACAACGAAGGGACGGGAGTGAGTTCGCTGTGGGCGTCTATCTCAGGCTCCTCATCCGGGTACTCTCCGCCAACATCCTCCCCGTCCTCCTCCTTCCCCATCTACCACGACGACGCTCGTCGTCCTCGTCGTCGTCCAGCACCCTCTCCTCGCCACCTCAGACAGCGCCGAGCCTTTGCCAATCATTCCTCCCCAAGCGTGCCATCGACAGCTCGTGTTGTGCCAAATTACACAGCGCTTCACTCTCCTTGCCTCGTTCACATTCCTCCATCACCTCGCTATTCCTATCTCCCCCACCCCTCTTTGTCACCCGTCGCATTCAGTTCCTACCTATTCGACGCTGCTCTGCTTCTCGTCCTCCTGACTTGGATGTGTGCAACCGTGGTACGCCTTCCCTCTCCTTCGTTCCTCACTTCCCATATCCGACTTCCCTTCCTCCTCCCAGTACTCCCTCTCTCGTCAACTTGTCCTCGCACTCCCGCTTTCCATTGCGGGTCACAGCAGCACTGACTATCTCTATTGCTATTCCATACAGCAGTTTCGGAGTTGATTCGGCACATACCTCCCCAGTGAGTCTACCCTTTTGTCTCCCTGACATCATCATCTCATGCTTTGTCGCGCTCCTCCCATCACTCGATGGTCAATGTACAGCTGATACCATCGGTGTCGCATTCCCCTATTTCATGAACGTACGCGTTCTCACATGGCAATTGCGGTCCTAACTGCCAAGGTCAACGTCGCTATTTCCAGTCAGTTTCACATGGCGCCGCCCAAGAACGTTGACAATCCACCTTCTCGAACCCCTGCTCCCTCTTCATCTCGGCTCGACCCGTCATCATCTTCCCAGCCTTCATCCTCTGCTACTCCGGAGGCTCAGCCGAAAACCTTCAAGCGTTTGCGTACGTCTCTCGAGCAGAGCCTACGAACAGCGACGAAGTCGAAGTTGAAGGGACATGGACCGGAAGTGGATGAGGAGGGCGCGATCACCCAGAACCAAAGTAAGGGGAAGGCAAAGGCGACTGATGAACAAGCTGCTCCGAAGGAAAAGTCCAAATCAAGCATGCTATCTAAAGTTTCCTTCCGTTTTGCCGGCGGACGTGAATCCACGTCGCCTGTCCCACCTTTGCCGGCTGACAACAGACGGGCAACAAATCTCGAGAGAGATAGAGACAAGGACAAAGTTCGCGAGGCTGGCTTTACTAGCTTCTTGACGCCGTCCTTGCGCCAGGCCTCCATGTCTTCACCAACACTTCACCTGTCGTCCCAGGCGTACCCCTCACCTTACTCTCAGCCCTTCGCACTGCCCGCAGCGTCGACTTCTAATGTGGCCGCCCTGGTATCGCCTCCTCGAGATCGCGTGAAAAGGACATCGACCAATTCGAAGGATATCAGTGGACCCCTCCCTCTCTCTAGGCGTGATACCCGTACCAACGGCACTACAAGCCCAGGACCAGCTCACGATCAAAGGACGCATCGAGCAACCAAGTCATTGCAAGTCTCACCTTCCGCTTACGACAACTCACGCTCCCCGCTACGGCAGTCAGAATCCCCCCTTCCGCCTGAGACTCCCAGGAGTAGAAGCAGGGATACTTCAAGGTCTCCATGCGTCTCACCACCTTCTCCCTCACCAAGAAGTGGGTATTTGGCATCGAAACGTGCTGCTGCCAGTGCGACTCACCTGCCGTTGGGCAATCTACCAGACTCACCCACAGCCCAGCGCTCACCTGGTCCTCTTCGTGCTGCGAGCCCACGTTCACCATCAACATCTCGGCCTATACCCTCAGCCTCTACGTCTCATCTGCCCTTATCGCCTTCAACACCTTCAACCCCCACCACTCCGACGGCGGCCAGACGACCGTCAATAGATAACCCAAGACGCCCATCAGTAGACAATACCAGAAGACCGTCTGTAGAAGCAAGGCGGCCTTCACTTGATACCCAACGACCGACAGGCCGTGCCTCTCCTTCAACTCGCGCTGCCTCTCCAAATACCCAGCTCCGTTCCCGTGGCGCCGTCTCACCCACTCAGCGCAATTTCTCACCGGGTTACTCACAGTCTAGGAATCTCAATGCGTCGACAACATCCTTGATTACTCCTAGTACACTTGAACAACGTGAGCTAATACGGAACGCGTGTAGTGTCCTGCTCCGGGAGATGCTCAAACCACCATCCCATGTCCGAGGACCCTCACTTGACGCAGCGGAATTTGAGGAGGTGGAAACGCGGCTGCTCCCACTCGGACGACTGGAGCGGATCTGGGGCAAGAGTGGTGTAAACGGCAGCTCGTCTCAGGTCAACACGTCGGGGCTGAGTTCAAGTGGGTTGAGCGCTGGCGGAGAGGAACGGGAGCGGAAACATTTCGCTGAAGCTTTGCGGGATGGTTATGTTCTTTGCCAGTGCGTAATTCGCCCTTGTCGGTGCCGGGACGTTAACTAACATTGCTCACTTGCTAGAATCATCAACAAATTCCATCCCGGCACCATCACCCGCGTTGATAGACGCGAGGATGGCTTCATGCGTACGACGAACGTGACAAGATTTCTTGCTGCTGGCTCGTCTCTGGGTCTGAAAAGCGACGAACTGTTCAATCGGGATGATCTGATCGAGTCTACACCGGAGAGCCTGGCCAGAGTCAGCAGGACCATTCTCGCTCTGTTCGCCATTCTGGAGTCGCCAGCACCGGAGCGCTCGAAGGTCATTCAAGGCGGCCAGAAGGCATCGAACAGTCCGTACGGTCAAGGGGCGGGTTACCGAGCGGCAGCTTCAACGCCCAACCTGCAACGTTCATTTTCACCTACATCAAGCCCCAGCAAACCGAAGCGGTTCAGTCCGCCCCAGCTTCCCTCAGTACGATCCGATAGCCCGAATGAGTCGGAAAACTCAAGTGGGACCGGCACTGCCATTGCTGAAACGCTCTCCAGTGGAACGGACAAGGACACGATTGGTGCATTGCCAAGCCCTCCACCGCGGTCACCCCTTCGTGTACGGCCCAGTATGGAACGCTCGTCCATCGCAGACTCAACCCGTGCCAACATCAGCGGAGACTCCGTCCGTGGATCCATCGCAGAGTCGTTCACGCCCTCAGTTACCACAACTCGACAGTCACTTGCGTCTAGCAACATCACCGACACGTCGGCGTTCTCGAGTCTGTTGGAGGTGCAGAGGAGTCATTCGCAGAACAACAACTTTGGTACGATTCGGACGGTCACTACAGAGGCGACGTCGCTAGCGCCATCTGATACACCTTATTTCTTCCCTGAAGCAAGCAACCCTCCATCACCAGGTGGGGACGAGCTTGCTCGCAAGCGGGGGCTAGATAGCAGCAATCCGATACTCAAGCCATATCGCGAGCGGCATCCCAGCGAGACGGCGTTTGTGGACCTGTCGAGGGTGGAGGAAGCGGATGAGAGTGGGTCGAGTGCGAATGGGAAGATTCGAGATTCACCGGAGAGGAAGCAGGAGAATGGGGATGCGGGAAGGACGAGGTCGCCGAACATTAACATTCGGTTGGGTAAAGGCAAGTGGCCTGACGACTTCATTGACGCGTTTTCGTCCCCGCCTTCTGAGTCGCGTTCACCGCTACTGGATGAGCTGGAGGACAATGACTCTCTCTTCTCGTCATCACTCGCTACCCCTGCCTCCATCATGTCTAGGACTCCGCCCTTGTCGCCACCGCTATCCGTCTCTCCGCCGCGCAAGCTTGCCATCGTGACGAACCGACCTGAAGGAAGTGTTGAACCATTGCCGCAGTTCCCGAGAAGACCAACTCATCGCTCAAGACACAGTCTTGACACGCCACCATTATTGCCCAAGGAATCTATTCTACGTCGGGATTCCAGTCCAGACGCACCGCCAACACCAAGGATTATGATCAGGCGCAACAGCTCCAGAAATGGCCCTCATCGTAATGGCGTCTACATTCCTCGGAACTCTGACGAAGAGGACCTCGTACCATTTCCCAGGACGGTCTCCGCTGAACATTCCACCCCACCCTCCTCTCAAGGCGTGCACTTTCCCTCCTCTGTTACCGACGCCTCGTCCTCTTCAAAACCCGCACCAGTGCCTTCGAAAGAACGACCACACCAGCCACCGCGTGGTCGATTTCAAAGCGAGATTGACGGGGCGAGCGCACGGAGGAAGCCGAGGCCGAGTTCGTACGATGAGTTGGGTGCGAAGCCGAGGAGGACGCGGTTTGAGAGTATGGTGAACTTGGGTGCTCCTAGTGGGGATGCGAGCGCCAGTGATCTCATGCAGAGCTCGAGTGACGGGGTCGTGAGGCAGACTTTGGTGGTTCGGGAAGATGGCAAACCTGCTACTCAATTCGTGAGTTTGTTGTCAACCTATGATATTCTTATCTGTGGGTGTTGACCGGATTTTTTCGTAGCGGTTGGGCCCTTGCATTGGCCGTGGTCAATTCGGTGCTGTTTACCGTGCATTGAACTTGAACACGGGTCAGATGGTCGCCGTCAAGCGGATTCGTTTGGAGGGTCTCAAGGAAGAAGAGATTTCTCAGCTCATGAAGGAGGTTGACCTGGTGAAGAGCTTGTCTCATCCGAGCATCGTCAAATACGAGGGCATGTGCAGGGATGAGAACACGCTCAATATCATCCTTGAGTAAGTTATCGCCGTCGGTCATTCGGGACCTGTATTGATGTTATCTGCGCAGATACGCCGAGAACGGGTCGCTTGGTCAGACCATCAAGGCCTTTGGGAAACTGAACGAACGTCTCGTCGCTGGGTATGTGGTCAAGATATTGGAGGGGTTGTACTATCTCCATCAGAGCGACGTCGTGCACTGCGATCTCAAGGCTGCGAATATCCTCACCACAAAGAATGGAAACGTCAAGCTTTCCGACTTCGGTGTTTCTCTCAACTTGCGTGCGATGGAGAGGGAGAAGGATGTTGCTGGAACACCTAACTGGATGGCACCGGAGGTCATTGAACTGAAAGGCGCATCGACAAAATCCGACATCTGGTCGCTTGGCTGTACTGTGGTTGAGCTGCTCACAGGTCGACCACCGTATGGTGATATCGCCAATAGCATGTCAGGTGCGTTATCATCGTGTGTTGTTTCTGGGCACACTTTCTCATTGTGCATCACAGTGATGTTCCGGATTGTCGAAGATGATATGCCACCACTACCAGATGGCTGCTCGCCCTTACTTCGTGACTTCT
Source organism: Cristinia sonorae (assembly GCA_021029105.1). NCBI lineage: Eukaryota > Fungi > Basidiomycota > Agaricomycetes > Agaricales > Stephanosporaceae > Cristinia > Cristinia sonorae. The sequence goes on along the minus strand of JAEVFJ010000029.1, from coordinate 251,908 downwards.
TGACCCAGTGTTTCAACAAAGACCCGTCCAAGCGACCGGATGCAGAAACCCTCTTCGAGCATGAGTGGCTGAAGCAAAATTGGGCCCCTCACAAGGTTAGCTACTCAATTCAGTCCGCCAAGTTCGGAATCCTGAGTTTGGTCACTGACACACTCCACTTTCTCTCGCCAGGATCTCCGTCCGCAGGATAGCATCCCCTTCCTCCGCCGGGTTAGCGCAGATATGCAAAAATCTGAAGCTATCCGTTATCTGGCACAGATTGAGATGCCTGAGCATCTCGATAGAACCCCGCCAGAGAGGCCCCGGCTGGAGGAGGTGGTCACAAGTTCCCCGCCTGCGGTACGGCGCCAGTCCAATGATCCCGACCCTATCTCGCCTCGAGAGCACTCATTTGTCAAGACCACTTTTGGGAAACGTATGTACCTGTATTCTATCGTGTATCTTCACTTTTGGATGACCTTATCTTTCCATAGCGGTGGTGTGTAGAGTGTGCCTGCAGAGCGTCAAGAAGAGTGCTGTTCTATGTGAACAATGCAGTCTCATCGCGCATTCCAAGTGTGCTCCGAACGCACCCCCCACGTGCGACCTCCGTTCCCAGCTCCTTTTGTACGCCCAGTATGCGGAGAACGGGACGACACCCAGCCCGTACAGTCACCCCATGGACATTTTGGCGGCCATGTCCAATGGAACGCCAACTTCTCCCATCTCGGAGAGCAACTTCTCTTCACGGCCCAGTCTGGATAACCCTCCGTCTCCCCCAGCTTCGAACGTTGGCTCACCTCACCCGCCCACCGCGTTTAAAGTCCTTTCAGCAGCCTTCAAACGCTCACGTTCCTCCTTGACGACTAACGACTCTGACCCAACTTCGGCGTCCAGTCAACAAGGAGGCCCGCCGCGTACACGAGAACGTGCTATCTCTCACAAGCGATCCGTTTTGAAACGCACCTCCAATGGCAAGGAGCGGCGGCCTCCCTCTACGATCTCCTCTGGCAATAGCAGCAGCAATCATCACAGCCACACTCACAGTCAGGAAGCAAGTATTCGTAGCAGTGTGGCGGATGGTTCTTCTGTGACGAGTCGACCGGAAACCATTCGTCGATCGCGGATATCGATCGTCGAGACGGAAGCACCGAGTATGGCGGAACGGAGTGATCTAAGGTTATCAAAGATGACTTCGTTCTCTGGTGTCAGCACTGCCGGAACCGAGAGAGATGATGGACGGTCCGAGTTTGCGAGTATAGGCATTCCCGGAGAGTTACCTCGTGAGCCGGTCAAAGGGAGCAAGTCAGGAAAACGTGACGGCTGTGTAGTGCAGTGATCTCAGAGATCACACCTCGCAGAGTCTAAATGCTCTTACTGCCGCACTGCAGCCTGACGCTTGGCTCTTTAGAGGTTTGCATCTTCAAGCTTGACTCCCATGTTCCCCCCTCCCTTTCACTGCCTGGTTCGTGCTCACTTCTTCATTGTCGTTATTGTCTTTTTATATGTATGCTTGGCTCGACTTGTACACCGTAATACTACATACACGCCACCACGTCTATCTAATCCTTTGACGTCTTCCCCCTCTGCCTATCCCCTTCGCTCACCCTCCTCTCCTCTCTCATTTTTTCTCTGCTCCTCACCTGTCGTTCCCCCTCATCATCAGTGACTTTTCTGGACTTCATCCATGGATTCTGGCATACATTTCTCTTCCTTCGTTTTCGATCTCATCTCCATGTCCCACCCCCATCTCTGTTTTGCATATCTGTGGTTGGGCTGTACATACAACAAGACAGGAAAATTGTACAGTTAATCAGGCCCACCATCCGCCCATCCGATGCGTGCGCACACAAGGTCGGTATTCCACACGTTTGATTTGCATCATTTCTGCCTTGTAAGACGTGCTCAGATCTCATCTTAACAGTGACAGGGAAATCGGATCCACGATTTGTGGGCGGGCACTGTGGCAAATACCAGCCCGTATAGATTTGCCGGACCCACCGTATTGGACGGTTACTGTACCGTATCATTATGGTCAAGAGGGAAGCGATCGATCATGGTGAACTCGCCATCGGGCTCAGCATCGCCCACGGATTAGAAATGAGTATCGACAAAGTAGTAGTATCATACATACTGCAACTGTTCCGCCTGGATTCGCAAGACGGATTTACATTTCTACTCCATCATATACAGTCGTGATGGCGCCCTGGGAGGCTTTATCTCGGATGTGGAACTTGCGATGTCGCCATCGTATCCATATGGTATGAACGTATCTTTTCCACTCTATTCCATCCGGACCTAGCACTCTGTCTTGGCTTTTCGAAACAGTGGCTCGCAACAGGAACATTCGTCTTCGAGACCTGGATAACACAACATGGTATCATTATGTCGCACGCAACGCTGTTTGCGATGATTAAATAGCAGGCTGCTCAGAGGATGGTGCCGTTGTGCTCCCCTCCTGCGCCTTGGTCTGCTCACAACGCGTGGTCTCAGCCACTGCTCCGCCATGCCTTTCGTCGAAAGCACCCACGCCGCCGACGGCGAGACAGCAGCCCCTACCCTTGGCGACGTCGCCGCCCTCCCTGCCCACAACCCCGCCCTTGACGAGAAGCTCGTACACCATAGCGGCAAGCATGCTCACGGGGCCGAGGTCGTCAACGAGAAGGAGTACTACTCTGACGAGAAGAGCTTGGAGTCTCGGACCTCGCAAGATTCGGAAGTCCAGTATGTCAACGGCGAGCCTGTCATCACCACTGGCCGCGATGTCTCCAAGTATCTCATCGATGTTCGCGACGATGGCGATCCCGCCATCACGTTCCGGTCCTTATTCTTGGGTACTGTGTTCGCAGGCCTCGGCGCGACAATGTATCAGGTTTGTGCAACTTCTCTTCCTCGCCGTGATATGTTGGCTGATTTGTGCCGGTACCTAGATATACATGTTCAAGCCTGTTCAGATGGGAGTCTCTACTGTCTTCTTGCTCTTGTTGATTTACTCAGTCGGTCAAGTATGGGCGAAGTTCCTTCCCACCGCCAAAGCTGTCGAAGGAACTCGGTTTGCCAAGCTTGGACCTACACTGCACTTCATTAACCCTGGCCCCTTCGGTATCAAGGAGGTACGTGCAAGCGGTATCGTTACTCATTGGACCGCGCTGACATTCTTTTCCTAGCATACGATCTCTGCTCTTGTAGCTTCCACGGCCGCCTATGGCAGCAGCTCTGTCATGAACTTTGCTGTTCAACGGCTCTACTACGACACCAACGTCGGAGCAGCGACTGCCGTCCTTTCAACATTTTCTACAGGTCTTTTCGGGTAAGTAGCCTCTTGATTCTCATGTTTGCGCCTCTGATCTCTGGTGGTAGATATGGACTAGTCGGTCTTCTGAGACCTCTCACAGTTTATCCAAGTGAGATGGTTTACTGGGGTGTGAGTATTCCCGCACTTCCTTCCGTTTCGTACTGCTGACTTGATCGTCAATCAAGAACCTTCCCACCGTGTCTATCTTCCAAAGTATGTACGCCCCATATCATAGCCCCTACAGGAATCTCATACGCCGACAGCACTCCATTATAGCAGCGAAGGCAATGCGAAGCGTCTCAAGCTCTTCTGGACCTCTTTCGCTGCCATGTTCGTATACGAAGTCATCCCTGCGTACATGTTCCCCGTCCTCAACGGAGTGAATGTCATCTGCTTGGCGACCCAGAAGGCGCCAGCTGGTGCGGTGGATGTCATCACGAACTTGTTCGGTGGCACGAACGGCAACGAAGGCTTAGGGTTTGGTGCCATCAGTTTCGATTGGCAATATATTGGCTCGATTTACATGAGTTTGCCGTTGATTCAGCAAGGTGCGCACCGAGTTTAATACGTCACACACAATGATTTTCGCTAACTAACTATCCATCTTTCACTGCAGCCAACTCATGGCTTGGTATCGCTATTTGCTATGTCGCAGTCATGGCAATTTACTATTCCGATACGTGGAACGTACGTCGTCCATTTGCTCATCTACGCCGTTTTGGTAGCTGACGTATCTCAATGATAGTCGAAATCGTTCCCCATGTTGTCAACGTCCATCTTCTCTGCGAACGGATCCGTTTACAAGCAATCTGCAGTCTTCGGAAGTACGTTCACTCTCAACGAGACCGCGTTGGAACAAATCGGACTCCCTGCCTTGACGGGTTCCAATGCTTGGCACAATCTTACGGCCAATCTCGCGGTATGTCATGAGGTGAACTCACGTCTTACATTTTGCTGATTATCACCGATCAGATTGGTGGCCTTGTTGCTCACTGCATCCTCTTTTGGAGGCCCTATGTTATCGAGTCATTCAAGCACGCTCGTGCCGGGACCCAGCCTGATCCCCACTGGCAGGTACGGCCTCTTTCTCCTTACAGAGAGTTCATTCTCATTCACACCTTAACGCTCAGGCAATGAAGAAGTACAAGGAAGTGCCATGGTACTGGTACATCGGACTCCTCGTCTTGTCATTCATCGCAGGTAAATTACCCTGACAAGATCTTACTTCGAACCAAAGTTAACATCTTGAATAGGCTTGATTGTCGTCATCAAAGGCGATACCACGCTCCCTTGGTGGTCATACATTGTCGCACTGTTGCTGGGTGGTAAGTCAAGCTGGCAGTGCTAGTATATATCATATTTTACTGATCACATTGTGCAGCTTTCGTCACTCCTTTCTCTACCCTCTTGTACGCTCGATTGGGTAACGGTATCGCGACGAACCAACTTATGAAGATGGTCGGAGCCGCCACCAACCCCGGCAAGCCTGTTGCCAACTTATACGTGAGTGATTGTGTCTGAACAGCAGGTCTAGATCAACTCATGCCGTCTCTTGGTTAGTTCTCGATGTGGAGCCACGATGTTATTTCAACATCCATTAGCTTGGCTGGCGACTTGAAGATGGGCCAATACTTGAAGATCCCTCCTCGTGCCATGTTCCTCACTCGTGAGTATTTCCTACCCATTGCGATTCCGCACCACTCATCCACCCTCTTTAGAAATTTGGGGTGTCATCGTCGGTGCTGTAGTGAACTACGGTGCGTTTTCAGTTCATTTCCTTCATTCGCTCGAGGCTTATGTACGAGCGCTGTCGAACAGTGGTCATGGTCTCCGTTGTGACGTCCCAGCGCGAGATCCTTCTTAACCCCCGCGGGACAAACATCTGGGTAAGCCTCCATGGTACATTTTCTGAGTTTTACGCTCAATAGGCTGTCCCCTCAGTCTGGTCAAGTAGTTCAGAGTCTCAACAGTAGCGCTGTGACCTGGTCATTAGCCGGCAAGCTTTACGGTCCCAAGGGTCCCTATTTCCTCATCCCGATGGCCTTATTTATTGGCATGGGCCCCACGACTATCCAGTACTTTATCTGCAAGGTCCGTACTTGATCATGATGTATATGCCCTGAGAACTCACAGGATCTACGAATTGCACGGTACAGAGATGGCCCACAATTCGAGGTTTCAGGCTCGACAACATCATGCTCCCCGTCATCTACATGTACACGGCATGGTTGACAGCCGGTGTCAACTCCACCATCTTCAGTTCCATCATTGTCGGCCTGGTCTCTCAGCTCTGGCTGAGGAAATACTACCCCGGATGGTACAGGAAGTACAACTACATCCTAGGTTTGTAACAGTGCCTGCGATTACACGTGCGTGTACTGATTTTCTTTATACCAGGTGGTGCACTGGATGGAGGAGCGCAGGTTATGGTCTTCCTGCTGTCGTTCGCCGTCGCTGGTGCCGCTGGAAAAGAGAGGCCGTTCCCTAACTGGGCCGGAAACCCTGCAGTCGGCAATATGGACTATTGCAACGGCAACGGTGCCCTCGAGTAAAAAACCATTGGGAATGATTGTAACGACTCTCAGGCTATTGCTGCTGGATCATGATATTGATGTTGCCTACATAATATGTACCGAATTTAGAACTAACAACTAGAGATTTCTCCTCATCTCTCCCTTTCGATTCGTACGCGTGATAGCGGCTGAGATTGGAGCTTAGCAGGCGCAAATTTCAGATCAGAGCATCATCTACGGCCTGGTCGTACGTTGGTGCCAGTGTCAACTGCACCATGTTCAGTTCCATCATCTTCGGCCTGGTCTCCCCACTTAAGTTGGCTGAGGAAATATCATCCCGAATGGTACCGGAAGATGTACAGCCGGCGCGTGAGTACTGAATTCATTGGGAATCAGATGGTGCATTGGACGGAGGAGCGCAGGTTATTGTCTTCCTGCAACTGGGCCGGGAACCCTACAGTCGGAGACTTAGACTACTGCAACGGCAACGGTGCTCTAGAGTAAGAGACAGATGGGTATGGTGCTTATGACTATTGGACTCAAACGTTTGCCAGCAATGCAAAGTTCACAGTATCGAAAGCTGATTCGGAGCATGTCTACTAGATTTCCAAAGCCACTCATCCAATGGAGTACTATGATAAGTATAAGCCCTGTTTTGTCAGGAAACGATCGGCCAACTTACCAGCCTAGAAAAGGCTGCCGATCCGACGCCGATCCAGGTTTGCCACAACTCTTTCACTTCTCGCGTGCTACCAACTCTTAATATGTACCTAGTGCTCGGTCAATCTCAGGACACAGTTTGACATTCACCATGTTTCCTCGGATATTGATAGTAGATAGTAGGTAGCTATCCGCTGATATCTCGAACTCGTCGCCTTGCACTCACAACCATCTGGTCTTCAGCTTCTTTTCGTTCTCATGACAGATGAGCATCCGACAAATTCGCGTCTTCTAGATGCGCTCTGCCTTCCTGCCTCGTATCTAATCTTGACGATAGATAGAGCTGCTGTGCTTTCATGGTGAGTCTTCGACTTGCAGCATCAAGTATTTATAGTGGAGAAACGCCACTGCTTGATTTATGCTACTACTTCAAGCTGTCTATTGTAGAAGGCGATCGAGCTCAACATACAGCGCGTCGAGACATAATTCTCCATTATAACATTCTCAGTTTGGCCCTGTCAGGTGTTGTAAGGAAACTGACCGATACGCCATGCTGATCACAGCGCCATGTATCATCTATGTTCCTCACATGATACCAGCCACCTCCGTCTATCTGCTTCTTCTACTACCAGCCCATGATGCGTAGCTGAACATGACACGCGGTACGTGGTTCGATTCGACACTATGACACTCTTGCCCCTTCATGATACTCATGGCCACACTGTGGATAACTAGGTTCTGTACACGGAAATGGGTGTCTGGCCGGAAAATCTGAGGCAAAACAGGTTGCAAACACCATGATACCGTCTGAACACAGATGGTTCGGCACAGTGCCCCGGTCTACTTGTGCGCCCAGAGGGACAGAGTATAAAGGTCGACGCATGGATGCTACAAGGACGTCCGCCACGCCAGATCTTTTTTGTTATTCCCCAGAGAATCCTTTCACCCAAGATGCTCTTTTTATTCAAGCATCTATTTGCATCTCTCGCGCTGGCCATAACCGTGCTGTTGGCTCCGAGTCGCGTCGAGTCTGCCCCGGCTTCTTCTCTTGATGGGCTCGACCATCAAGCTCGCTCAATTCTAGCGCGTGCAACTCCAGCAGCTCCACATTTTGTTGTATACTCGGACCAATGGACGGGTACTACTGGTCCTCCTGCCACTTCTCAGGTCAAGGTCAGTATTCTTCTCGATGTATCTGTCATTTCGCATTCTCAATTCAATATTTATTCGCCGTTAGGGTTGGAACGTCTTGTGAGAAAGTTTCCTTGGCATTTGTGATCACACCTAATCTCGTCTAGTGTGCTATCGTTTCTCCTCCTTGAAGGTGCTTGGGATCAGGCGCAATCATGGACTCAGCTTTCTGCCTCACAGAGGTCCACTATCAAATCTCAATATGCTGCAGCCGGAATCAAGCTCATGGTATCTGCGTTTGGCTCCACCGACGTCCCTACAAGTTCTGGTGCGGATCCTGTTGCAACCGCAAACACGATGGCAGCATGGGTCAAGCAGTATCAGTTGGACGGCATCGATGTCGACTATGAGGTTAGTCGCACCTCGGCAGACCGAACGAAGTGCAAGGAAACTGATCTGCCGTAGGACTTCAATGCTTTTGACGCAGGGAATGGAAAGGCTGAGCAGTGGCTCATCACCTTCACCCAGCAACTCCGTGCCCAGCTTCCTGCTGGCCAGTTCATCATCACGCACGCTCGTGGGTGTCCTTCAACGAGTCGTTTCTATGTGCTGACCTAACGATGCTCTTAAACAGCCGTTGCGCCATGGTGAGAATTCAGGACTTTCCGTTCGCTATATAATCTGACAAACGAGCGTAGGTTTGCCCCTAGCAAGTGGGGTGGCGGTGGATATCTCAAAGTTCATCAGACTGTTGGAAACTTGATAGACTGGGTGAGCCGTCATCTGAGATAGTTCGATTAAGGGAATCATACTGATGCGATGGTCAATCAGTACAATGTTCAGGTGAGTTTATCCTGTCACCCTACAATAAGTGTGGTTTTATTTATGGTATCAATCGTCCTTCGCCGAAGTTCTATAATCGTAAGTAATATCTTGTAGTATATGGTATTCAGCCACGTACTAAAATGCATGGTCGACAGAACAAGATTACACCACCTGTAACAGCCTACTGAATACTTCTGGATCTCAATGGCCAAAGTCAGCTCTATTCCAAATCGTTGCATCCGGCGTTCCTGCATCAAAGATCGTCATTGGGAAACCTGCGACCACTGCTGATGCTTCTGACGGCTTCATCGCGCCTGCGACACTCGCTGGATGCATTTCTCAAGCTAAAAGTCAAGGATGGAGTAAGTGTTTTGTAATCCTTCCTCTATTCAACCACTGACTCATCCTCCTAGGTGGTGGTGTCATGTCATGGGAGGTGAGCTACAATTTTTGAGTTGCTGCGTTCATTGAAGTCTCTAACGTTGTTATTCCTGGCTACCTAGTTTCCCGATGCCTCCTCATCCTGGATCCAGACTGTTAGAGGTTCAGCGTTCCCAGTCTGACAGCTGATTCAGAAACGATAGACGTTTTGCATTTCCCTTAGTGAATAGTATCTCTCCTCGTCTCCTAGATAAAAGTCTCGAGCCTGGCTTATGCGAGGAGCGGGGTGTGTGAGGACCCCTGAATATCCTACGAGAGGATATATCTGAAGCGACCTTATTTTCGGCCTTTCGTACGCAAGATTTTGGCTGGCCGTCGTACGCAGAAATATCGGACCTCGGCATTTTCAGGCGGCGCCGTGAGCATCCCGTATCGGACCTCTTTCACGGTCAATTCGTACGCATCCCCAGATACAACGTTAATCTGCGAGCATGTCATGTATATTGGCATTTCGGCTGTGGGGTTAACCCAATACATGGACGTTAGTCAACCCCAGGGTTCCATATGGTATTGCATCGTCAGAAGAGAGGCGCTAGGGTGTGGCGACGAGTCGTCGACGACTGCCCCACATCGGACCTCGTACGCACATACGATCGGTCATCAGTCCCCCTACAGTAAATCCGTACTTACCAAATATCGGACATGTAACCGTTTTTTGGCCAATTCGTACGCACCAGGATAGGACATAACAGCGATTTTTCAATTTTTCCGTACGCATACCCGATATATCCTCACATAGTATATTCAGGGGTCCTGGTGTGTGTTCAAACTTCAAATGTTCCATTAATTCGATAGGATTCGGCGCCAGATACTGTAGACAATGACTCAACGTACGGCGCGTCACAGTCACAGCGACCACTTTGACTCGTCACCATTCTACCTTCGCTAGTAGTTGATATGTCGAGGAGGAAGACGAATGAGGACAGCTGAAGATCGATCATGAGTTGATTATGTTGTCACAATCTGGACGCCTGTAAGACTTTGTACACTGAGTGGAAGGATGGGTGAGGGAGAGCAGCACGAGGTTAGAATCCTCCGACTCGCACTCGATACAAATATTGCGACCAACGTGTACGCATCGTAAGACTGTCGCGGCAAAAATGCTGATTTATTTCCTCATAGTAGTCTGAGTCAAAATTGCTTACACTGTGATCGAGGATCATATGGGCGCCTACGTGACTTTTAAATGGTACGACTGTCGTGGCTGTAAATATTTTGCACAAGCTCATCGTTGTCCACTTCCCGCTCATCGTCACTTGCCACGATGGCATCGAAACCAGACGGCCTTCGCCAACGACCCACAAATGGTGCCAAGGGAAATGGCCACGCTGTCGGTCCCACCGACGAGGGCAAAAAAATGGACCAACGTCTGGACCAGCATCTCGAGTACGTGTCTGTCTCGCTGGCACAATCCCCGAACGCGACTTTGACTGTGTGAACCATAGGTATGAGTTTGGTGGCCCATGGGGTGTTGTCGCAATCATGACTGGGTTCCCTATTCTCATGTACTACCTCTGGATATGCCTCGTCTTCTATGACGGCCAGCTCACTTTCCCCAATTCGGTGGAGGATATCCAACCCTTCTTTGGTCGCATGTGGGAACACATCCGCGTCGTAAGCCTTACTATGGCTCTGCTCTTCTTGACGATATTAATCATCATTGCAGGATGCTAGCCCGTCATTGTACGCGTGGAAAGTTTATGGAGGTCTTATGATTTACCAGCTTGTCCTCGCCTGGATTGTCCCCGGATTCATGCAGGAAGGTCTTCCCGTCCCGTCCCTCGGTTACAAAACCCTCATGTACAAGTGCAATGCTCTCGGCTGCCTGTACATCACCTGGGCCACCGCCGCTGCCCTCCACTACTTCCACATCTTCCGTCTCACCGAAATCATCGACAATTTCGGTCACCTCATGTCCGTTGCAATGATCGTTGGCTTCGTTGTGTCGTTTGGCATGTACTTCCTCACGGTCGCCACCGGAAACCAGATCAGGATGTCAGGCAACTTCATCTACGACGTGTTCATGGGTGCTTGCTTGAACCCTCGCATTGGGCCAATTGACTTGAAGATGTGGTTGGAGGTTCGCATTCCGTGGGTCCTTGTCTTCTTCATGGCCGTTTCTGGCGCATGCAAGCAATATGAACAATATGGTTATGTCACCCCCGTGAGTAACTTGATTTATCCCTGCTGCGAACTTCTTCTGACATTCTCACCACACAAGAACATGGCCTTCATGTGCCTCGCCACTTGGTTGTACCTCAATGCGTGCGGAAAGGGCGAAGAATGTATCCCCCAGACTTGGGATATGTTCCACGAGAAATGGGGTTTCCTCGTCATCTTCTGGAACTTCGCCGGTGTACCCTTCGTACGTCCTCTCTTTCTGTACTTATCCTCTCGCACATCACTCACGGCCTCCTGATCGTCACAGTCCTACATCTACTCTGTCGTCTACATGGCCTCGCACGACCCCTCCAAGTACCAGTTCTCCACGATCACCTACGTGGCTCTGTTCACCACCCTCCTCACCGCCTACTATGTTTGGGATACCTCAATGTCCCAAAAAAGTCGCTTCAAGATGCAGACCCAGGGAATCACCACTTTCCGCAATACCTTCCCCCAGCTTCCCGGCGGTACCCTCAAGAACCCCAAGTTCATCCAGACCGCCCATGGGTGCGTTCTCACTTCTTCAGATCTTACCTGCCTTCCCCTTGAGCTCACTTTGCTTCATTTATTCTAGAAACCGCCTACTCATTGACGGCTGGTGGGCATGGTCGCGTAAGCCCAACTACGTCGCCGACTGGATCATGAGTCTCTCATGGGGTCTCTGCATTGGTACGGCCTCCCCAATCCCCTACTTCTACTCCGTCTTCTTCATCGCTGTCCTCGTCCACCGTGTCGGCCGTGACTTCGAGCGGTGCGGTGTCAAGTACGGAAAGGACTGGGAAAAGTACTGCTCGATTGTCAAGTACAAGTTCATTCCATACGTCTATTAAAAAGCGGTCTCAAATAGAGAGGTGTCTTGCATATTACGTTTATTAGTATATAGCTGCTCAATACCCGTGTTCATACCCCCATAATGCATCGTGTTCCCAGTATTTGCGTTGAGTTACGAGAGGTGTCCTGACAAAAGAAGCCATACATACAATATAACCAAAGAAACGAACACAGCTCACGAGCACTTGGACGTGTATACGTGCCATTATGAACTCCCCATATGTCTTGACATCTGCATCAACAACTCCTCAATTCTCTTCTGCCTATCCTCCATTCTATCCAATCTCTCCATCATCCCCATCCCCCCATCCTCGTCATCCTCGATCTGACTCGCAGTCTCCATCGAACGACGCTGCGGGCCACCTCGACTCTCGTCTGGACTCTCCGACAACGCCTGTCTCGCGATATTGTCCGCTCCTAATCTCGCAGCAGCACCTCCGGAAGGGAACCTCCTCATTGGCTGTGATCCGCCAGAAGTAGGAGGAGACGCTGTTAGATCCCCAAAAACAGAGGGTGGTTGTATCTGGCCGACTGTTCCAGTCCGTCTGTGCATGGAGGATAATCTCCGTCTTGAAGCTGGGCCATAGCTGACCAGAGGATCTGGGAGGGAGTTCACTACGTCCTGGGTAGTCTGCTGTGGCTGAACTTGCTGTGAGGACTGTTCAACTGGGGCTTGGGTTGGCAGTTCATACGGGGCATTGTCGTCGTCCACAATCAGCGGCTGGAACAGTTGGGCCAATGGACTCGGTGCGCTTCCACTTAAATCCAAATTCCTCGTCAACACGGAGTTAACGCGAGCGCGGGGGAGTGGAAGAGGCATATTTGCTGACGGCGGTGTGGCAGTGGGAGTGACCGATTCGTTCTTGTGTGGAGATGAGCTCGCACTAGGAATACGAGGAGCTGTCGGGGAAGCGTTCGGCGGTGGCAAAAGGTTGCCACGAGAACTCGACGTTGAAACTTGTCGCCTCGACATCTGTGAGGCACGTCGGGAACGGATGGGGTTGGGGTCCGCAATAGGAGCCAGTGGACTGGTGTCTGTCATATCAAGAGCACTCTCATCATATGCAGCCTCGAGTTCGAATACCTGAAGGATAATCTGTAAGTGATTCCTTTGGGGAGGATTTTAGAATCGTCACGTACCGCATCGATGTCTGCATCCGAGCCGGCCATCAAGCCTTCAAACCAAGCTGAAAGATGTCGCAGATGAGATCTCAAGGCTGAGACAAAGATTTTATAATACTCACTAAGTCTCTTCAGGTTTCGCGGGAGCGTCTCAAACACTTTCTCTGCTGCAGAGGACACTGTCTCGTAGAATGTGATAGAACCAGACCGTTTGGCTTGTCTCTCGTAAACCGCAATCAGCAGTAGAATAGGGAAACTCGTCAACCTGAAGAATGGTCAGAAGCGGATCACCTTATACAATGAGTTTCAACATACCGAATCATGAAGACGTTAACCTAACACAGTTTTGTTTAATGAGGGTGGTCGACTAGCAGCTGGATATGGACGTACTTTGTGGAACCAGCGCGGTGTCAGAATGTAACTCGCGGGTAACATAACACATAAAGCGAGTAAATTGATAGGTGGTTGATAAGAAAACAATGAGTCTGCTTTTACTCCTTCGATGGTTGATACTGCCCGTCGGAACATAGCCTTTTAAGAACATGAGTATTGAGTGACTGTAGACACGATAGAAAAAAGGTTACCTCTGCAGCGGCGTCATCGTTGATGGTAGTGAATGTGTGCGAAAGTATCTGCAGCGTTGCGAATTAGAGATACTCGAGAGGAATGTTGTGAGAGGTTACGTACGGATACAAGTACTAGGGAAGTGTGTCGGCTTAATTCACGCACGAAAACAAAAGGAGAACTCACCGGTGAGTAATAATGTATTGCTGAGACATGCATAAGTAATCATCATGAATGGTCCAAAAACAGGATGAAACTCGGCTGTTACGAGCACGACATCAGTATCATACAAACCGTAGGACGAGGGCTGAAATAGACTGACTCGCATTCTGAAAGCCGCTTGCGTCGAGGCCAAACCAAAGGTCGAGCATCCACCAGGCGATGGTCCTTCATAAGATCATAAAAGTCAGCACGAGTGAATGAATACAATGCGACTAAGTATGGTGCATACCCCGCTGAATATCCGGCAGAGCCTCGACTGAGACTACAGAGGACACAATCAACATCATGAAATGTGAAGAATAACACGAGATAGACATACGTCCAAAGTGCATACAAGAAACCTCCGAAGCAAAAGGCGGCGATAAGCATCAGGGCGACAAATTGCATAATCATGGCTCTCAGAGATAACACCATCAAGTTATTCTTCAAGGTGACAAAGGCCAATCTACGTGCCGTGCGTCAGCTATCGAGTGCATGGTTTAATGGTGCTGAACGCGCACCGAGGAAACATGAGAACAGCAATAACAGCTAGGAAGTCGATGCCTGTGTCTCGCGCCCAAACCTCTTCACAATTTGTGAGTATGATGTCAAAACGGTGTGAAGCCTCCTTACTATTCTGAGTTACACCTCCCAGTCTCAGTATTGCGTAGGTGCAATACAGAGTCACTGTAATGTTGTGCAATTAGTCGCGTGAAGCCTGACCACTCGAGAACACTCACCAAACGCGAGATCGAAACCGTTCTTGTGAAAATCGTGAGCAGAAGTTACTGAGGACCTTGTATAACCGCGTACCCATGTTCCCTTAAAATATACTGCATGTCGTATTAGTATGATCGCGACAATGCCAGCGGTGACCCACGAACCTCTGATACCATGTTCTTGCATAGCCGCCACTTTTTCAAGCGTAAACCCAAGAGCGTAGATCATAAAAATACCTTCAATGAGGTTGATTTGTGCCCTTTCACTGAATTCCAAGGCGAGGACGAACAGAATGAAAAGAAAAAGAAAGCTACGTGGAAAACTGTTCACGGTGGTGCTCATCTGAAGGAGGAAAGTGGCGCATACTTCACATATTCCAGGACAGATCGAATGGCAGGAACTTTCAGTCTGGTACACGGCTCAGTAATGCATTTCGTATGGACCGTCTCAAGATAATACTAACCTGTAATGATCCAGAAGAGGTGCCTTGTGAGGATCGTAGAAATGAATAGGATTGCGCTTATAGTTCTACGTCCATGATGAGTCAGAATAATCGCATTGTTCAGAGGATAGCAACTCACGTCCGAAAGGATTGAACGACTGCTGTCCGCTTGGTAAACAATCTTTCCGCTGGTTTTCTAGCTAAGAAATCGTGGCGAAAAATAAAATCAGGGGCTACATACCTCCATATTCCATCAATGACCTTTTGGCACGCAGAACTTTTGATAAAATTCTTCGACTGGCTGATGATGGCTATCTCAATCGCGTTTCCGACTCGTTCCTCTAGATCATCTCGTTCTTCTCTCGCTCGTTCCAGTAACTCCGGATCGGCACCATTATAAACCGGCCAGCTCGTGGTCAAAGCCAAAGCGAGTTCCATGATGTTTCCTGCATGCTCGCGCAGCGTTTTGATGGCCAATATCTCACAGAGAGCAGCGCGGGAACGAGAGAGAGAAGATGTGAGGAGATTGCGGTCTCGTAGGAAATAGGCTCGGTTCAGCAAGAAGCAAAACACGATGGATAGGTTTCCTTTGCGTTGAAGGTTGTTGTATTTCTCCTCCAGCGGACGAATAAGTGTGTAGGTGAGGTCTGGCCCAGTCAACTGCACACAGTCAGTAACACACCACCAAATACTATGGTTACTTACAGCTTCATAACTCAACGGAGTATCTAAAGACGTGCGTCAGTCGGCTAAGCCTCATGGAAGCGAGGACAACGCTCACCGATGAAACGCTAGAAGCACGGCCCCATCCACCTCATTAGCAGCCTTCTCTAGAGCCTCACAAAGAACATATGTACCTCAGCATCCTGCAGTATATTGAATAAGCTGCCGCATTGCCCAAAACAACGAAGGACGTGCACATACCGTCTTGATCATATGAATGACAGGATAGACTTCGGTATTCTCCACAGGACGTAACAACGACTGACGCTGCTCATTTTCGTGCTGAGCCTCGGCCATGAGATGACCTGTCGCTGAGGTCGTTGTCGTCGCTGTCGTCGTCGGCAACAAAGGGGAGCGGCATGCACCTCGAGCAGAATCAAAAGGACCAAGATGGAGACGCCCATAACCACTGATGAGGTCACCAAGGCCCGCTTGACGCTCAATCCTCCAATAGCGAAAAACACTTCCGACTTCGCAAGCAAGACACAGCAAAAAGAAATGCAACGACGCTCATATTCCATAAGGTTCAAAGAGTGCGAATGGACATGAAGTTGAGGAATTACATGCACACATAACAGGTTGGATGGGCGTATGTGTGGTTCGATATAGACTAAACTGTGGGGGTGTGGGTGGTATCAATGGTCCGAGGACGCGTCCTTGCCCTACGAAGAAAGCAGGGATGCATAGGGAGAGGGGGGATATGTGTGTGCCAATATCTTTTCCAACAAATACACTCCTTCCGTTTCTTATTCACAGATATCTCCCAGGTGACGGTTAAACTTGATGGTGGTAATGGTATAGGATGGGGTGCGGGAAAGTAGACGTCGACGAAGTGCTCAGATGCCGGCCTGGCGATTGATAATGTAGAGGTGAAGATCTTGCCAGCCTGAAAGAAGGGAGTATTAACAAAATGCACCAGCAACAGTCAGCCTGAACCGTACCTCCACCGACGCGGCACATCACTTTCTTCGTCGTATGCTTCCCTCCCGATCTTGCCAGTGTGGTCAATTTGCAGGTGACCAACTTCCTTGAAAGAGAATTCGAAAATGCATATTGAGCTCTAATCTCCTCGCCCTCCTTAGGCGTAGTTCGGAGCGGCGGGTCTACTCGTTCGATAAGCAGACCATGCGCGATGCTATTGACAACCATGGCAACCTCGTTGTCCAGAGGGTCCTTGGTGCTGACCGGAACGTAAAGGTGCACGGGCAGTCCTTCGTAGCCAGCCGTCGACGTTCCGGTGCGAGAGGACGGGCGGGACACAGGAGTACGAGGAGCTGACGAGTCTTTGAAACTCGAGGGGGGCATTCCCGACTTGAGGACAGAAGGTCTGGGTGTACCAGACCCTCGGAACGACATTGAGCTTTCCGGTCTGTAATGTGACATTGCCGAACCAGGTCTTGAGGCACTTTGGATCTGGAAACTCGGCAGAGGTATCATGGAACGGCTGGGTGGCCGTGGTGGATGCCCACTGGGAGTTTGAGAACGGTCGAGAGAAAGACGTTCCGAGAATGTGCTCGTCGTAATGTCCGCCTCCCAGTCTTGGTCTGATGGGGAAGAAGACATCGATCTCCAGTGCGCAGACCCCTTAACTGGAGCGGGAATGTGGCTCGGTGTCTTCGGTCGCGTCCGGGGAAGCGCACCTGACATACTCGGTGTCTGAGCTCGAGAGGGTGGTCGGAAAAGGGGGAAGGGGGAGTTTGAGGAATGAGCAGTGGAAACAGAAGACGTAACCGGTGACCAGGGTCTTGACGAGGCCATTGAACTGCGCGAAAGACTGCGCTTGTACGGTGACGAGTTGTCTTCAGACCGACGAGGTGCTGGTGGTGCAGTACCAGAGATGGAAGGCCGTCTTGTCTTGAGGGTCTGACCACGCTCATCGCCTTCAACTTTCGTAGAGCTATTCCAGGCGGGTCGCTTAACGGTGCCCGCACCCGCATCATATATCTTTCTCGGAGAAGGAGAAGAGTCTGGAGTGAGGCTCTGGCTATACTTGTGACCTGGTCGGTCTGGTGTGGTTGGTGTCTGCGGTGACCCAGATAGGAGGTTGAACAGGGAGGCGCGGTGTCTCAGAGTAGGAACTGGGTCTGTGGACGGCGTCTTTGTCGAGGCAGTCTTCTTGAGAGTGATGGGGGTAACAGTAGGAGACTTCGTCGCCTTTTGGATCTTCCGAGCGAGTTTCCGAAAAGGCGACATAGACCTGGATATTGCGCCCTTGGTCTTAGAGCGTGAATCGTTCACCGGCGTTGCAAGATATCCGTTCTGGGACCGCGACATTGTCATGCTGCCGGACGCGCTGGACTCGATTTCACTGGGTGATTGCTCTACAGCGAGTAGGCTGGCCCGCATCCTCTCCATGTCTGACTCTGTTCTTGTGATACGGTCTTGAAGATTACGCCATCGTTGCGTCGACTCAGCATGCCTTCTAAGACACTCTCCGTTCTTCGTGACGCGGTCCTGCACACCTTTGTCGATAATAGACAAGACTTTGGCAGTGGCAGGCATGTAATGCCTGTGTGGCATCGTCAGTGAAGAGATCAAGGAAATGAATACGTCGTACACACTTCTTCTTCGCCTCGAATTGATCCGACAGGTTTGTGAACGTGTCCAACGACAAAGGAGTCTTCTCAGATCGTGTGGAACCTCGAGAAGAGGCCTGCGATGTGCCATCATCTACACCATACTTTTGAACTTGGTAGATGAATTCCTGGCAGGATGCATGAATGTTCAGCATTGTACAGTGTCTCTGACACTCTACAACCCACCTGACATCGATTGACAGCCTTTTCCAAACTCGCCATCATACCATCTGCCTGCTCCGTAACAGTCCGAAACACTGTCAACCACTTGTCTTCCTTCAACTCCTCTCGCAACACCTGACTCTCCTTCTGCACCGCGTCCCATTCCGCAATGAGGTCACTATGTTTGCGAAGAATGGCTGCATGCTCCGAAGTATCATGGTTGGATACAAGTGTCGGTGTCTTGACTGCGTCAAGCAGAGGTTCCAGTGTTTCATTGACCGCCTTTATACCTTGAGAAACTGTTTCCAAGCGTTCGTCGAGGCTTGCTAGAGACTGATCAAGCCCTTTTGGTGCGTTAGCGGCATCGGATGACTGTGACTGGGAGTTATGTCGGAGCTCTTGTATTTCTGTTCGACACAAGGTGTGAGTAACGAGTTTGCCACAAACAAGGCGTTGGGTCTCGCACCGAAAATACGCGTTTGGATGTCCGATATGGCGTAGGAGAGCTCCGTCATACGGGTGGAAGTTGCGAGCAAATGAATATCACTATGAAGTCGTCAAAAACCAGGCTATGATACATAAGAGGATGCTCGCATACTCAACACTCTTCTGCTTGCCCTTGAATTTGGCTGATTGGAAGCCTTTGGCTGTGATAGTGACATTCTCTGAAAAAGAACGTCATTGACAGACAAAACAGTGGTTATGACATGCACGCACCCTCATCTGCACCGTTCAGAGAAAGACTGGAGGAAGAGCCACTGGATATTGATCTTGCAGGGGACGGAAGCGCGTCTTGAAGTAAGTTGAGAGAGGAAGAAGAGACATGCAAGCTGGACTGAGACGAGGACGAGAGGGACATGGAGACCATAACAAGCGAATGATAACGATAGCAAGTGAGAAAGTTGAGACTGCGATGAGATGATGGCTAGGATAAGGCGGAAGGTGGTGGGTCGTATAGTACACGTTGGTTGAGAGGCACGGAGCTGGAGGATCCGCCGAGCCAAAGGCCGCTGCTGAAATCGAATGGGGTATACGCAACAAGTTCCAGGCAGGACGAGACGGATCCTCCGACGAATGACGACCAGGAGAGGTCTGAGGACGACGGGGAAGGGGACGGACACGACGGAGGAAGACAAGAAATGGGAAGAGGCGGGGTCCGTCACTGGCGCGCGTAACAACTTCGGGTTCAGGGTCACATTCATCGTCGAGAATACGCTCGTTCCCAAGAAAACAAAGGATAATCCTCAGACAGTTATTACAGAACAAGTACTACGTGTAGATTTCACCATCCATCTCCAAGTCATCACATCTCTATGACTGTTGTCGATCCACCGCCTGCCTCAAACCTATCCTCCATCTGAACATCCATATCACCCGAACCCGCTGGTTGAGGCTCTGCCCCGGAACCGGGCACACCTCCCAATCTCTGCGTCTTGATAGCTTGCCATTCACTGCCAAAGATCGTCCGCGCAGCTTCGTCTGCCTCCGCTAACATGATGTGACGGTCTGTCTTCCAATGCTGGGGATCCATTGACTGGTAGATCCCTGCCATAGACCCCTGCAGTGCCCACAGATAGCTTCCGTCAAGAATAGACTGCTCGTCGACCAGATGCTTTTGCACCGTATCCACGAGCAACGGGTGATTCAACAGTTTGGGGTAATATCGGCCACTGATCAGTGACAGCGACAGTACAACTTCATGTCCTGGAGGTAAGATTGGGTTGAACTTGAAGCCTGCTGGTGGAGCAGGAAGACCGTAATGATGTCGAGGGGGAGTAGACAAGACTCCATTGCCACCCGGGGATGCGTTCTCATCCTGGGATGATGGCGCTGCTTTGACGGGGGTGCCAGGTTGCGAAATGCTGGGTGGGGCATCCTCATTGGTAGCCTTTTCCTTTCCTTTCCCTTCCCCAGAACCCTCCACTCTCGCTGAAGGTTCCCAATCGTAGTCTGCGAGCTCGTATACCATGCCGCTGGCACGGCACTCCTTAACCACCCCCTCAGGCGTTTGCAACTCTGCCACGAACAATCCCTCAATCTTCATGAACATGCCACGTTCTCCGGCACTGAACGCCTCAGCGGGGAGGCCAGCACTGTTCATCTGATCAACGACAGCGGAAGTCGAAGCCGACATTCCAGCAGGGGGGTTAACAGCGGGAGCACCGTTCGGAGCAAACTGGTATCTGGCGAGCTTCAGGCGCACCAGTTCGTCCGTCCATATACGCTCCGCGCCCCACCATAACCCTTGATAGCGTGTCTGAGTCACCGTTCTCGGGGCGGCGTGCAGAGACGAAGGCATCTGATCTGCGATGTTGTTCCCAAGCAAGTTATTGGCCGTCTCCTTAATGTCCGTACGAGACTTCCCGTTTGCGCCCGATGCAAAACCAGATGCCCCCCTGCCGTTGTTGTCCATGGCGGCCTGAATCGCAGTATGAAGCGACTGGAAATGGGCAGAGGAGGAGGAGGTGGATGCACTAGCGCTGTCAGACAGACCATTGGGAGGAAGTGGAGGAATGACAAAGGTGTAGTCGTATTGGTCCGTGGGTGTCCAATAGCATGTAAGGTTCTTTGCCATCTCCACTGCCAACGTATAAGGAACGACAGCATCTCGAAACCGCTGGCTCGGGTCCATCCCATCTGTCGACTGGTAGGGATCGAAGTCGAAGTCAGCCATGATTTGCCGATCCATGCTCTCCACGTCGGCACCGTGTAAGACACTGTTCAGGATGGTGAAGGATTTTGAGATCAGATCCACTGGAAGTTGGTAGGCCAGGTAAGGTAGCGCGCTTGCGTCCGCGATGCTGCAAGAGTGTGTCGTCGCGAGCAGTTTCACCTTGTACTGGTAAAACTGAGTGACAGTCCACGTGATCTGCTGTTTGGCACGAATACGGCGTGACTTTCGGGCTCCATCGTTGACCTCCTCCTCAACTTCCTCTTCTCTAGAGTCCACATCCATTTGTGATGAAGTAGGTGCGGGTTTCGTGTCGCTTTTCAACACAATGTCCTCCACCACGCCTGGCCAGAAGCTGATTGTATCGTTTGAGTTGTCAGATACATGAATTGGGTCGTCCAGACGGCACCATATCACCTCTCCTGTACGGTACATCCGAGGAGCCTGTACATCGCTTTGGATAAGTGCTTCTCTAATGTCGGCATCCCGTTCAACGATGACCGCAACCGTCGGTGCTGGGGCCTTTTTCACTTTCACAGTCTTCCGTACAGCAGTGTACGGCTTGGCGGTGGCTTTTGGTCGGGCATCGCGTTTGGGTCGACCTCGGGGACGCGGCCCAGCACTCGGCGCAGGGGAGTCTCCTGCTGACCGATGTATCTTCAAACCCAATTCCTGGGAGATAGCCGTCTGAGATTTTTTCTTGTTCTTGGGGTTGTATTTGCACTCGCAGTTTGCATGGTTCAGAGTTTCATCAGTGAATAGCCAAAGGGCGTGGGGAGCAAACTCATTGCTGGAACGGAATTTGTTCACAAATCCGGAGCCTGTCGCTGAGAGTTAACATTGGGCGAACATCATTCTGAACAGTCATACCAAATAAGTACGGATCGCTACGAGGCCTTCTTGCTTCGCCTTTGTAGTGAATAAACATCCCATATCCCTCTGGCCAATTCTTGAGCACATAGGTACGAGACCCATCAGCCGCTACCACAAATTCGAGCCAGTTAGTTGGCACTTAAGACCACGACTAGGAGAAGGCTCACCTCCTTCCATCTTCAAATTAAGGGCCACATGCATGCCTGCACCTCTTCTCCAAATCGGTGAAGGTGCCCCCTCACTTGTTTGAGGAGACATGTAATTGACCGCGCCGGAGCCGTCCACAACCCTATTCGTGTTCGACGGCCAATTCGACTTTGCGCCATCCGATCTAGGAAACTCCAAGAAGATAGCATCGTCCGGAATGTGCACCGAGTTTTTGGAGACCTGTCGAACTGCCATCTCGAATGCCGGGGAGGGTCGCGAAGGGGTTGAAGGTCAATGTACTGAGCGCCAACTCAGCCGGAGGTGTGTGAGATGTTAGAGAGGAGATTGAAGAAGAGATACGAGACGGATGATCTGATTCCGCACGGCTTCACGAGGAAGAGCAAGTGTTGTTCGAAGTTGCGAGAGACTTTCGACTCGTCCTTCGCGTTCGTCTGAGTCCCTGCGAAAGACACCCTATAGGCGCCCGTCGGGAGAGGACAAAAATTGTCCGCGTCGGTGATCGGCGCTTCCTTCCTTCTTCTCTTTCCCTTGCATGCCGCCACGAAGAAATACAGACCCATTTCGAGTTTCTAACCTCAAACACCAGACATCGACAACATCTCTATGCTTCCAATGGCATTGGACGCCTTGCTTTCTACGCCGTGATATATCTACGTCACAGCACTTCATCCCCACTGCAGTGACGTTAAACTACGCGGCAACATAACACTTCTCCATCTCGCAGATCGTTTACCTTCGTGCGGTCGGGATAACGTTTTGAAGGGATGGAACATGTTCTATATATTTAGGAGAGGTCTGCCGGGGAAAAGTGTGCAGTAGTTCCAGCACTATTCGTTTCCGGGATGCTCGTGTATATCATTGTAGAATATCGCCTAGACTCAGGATGTCTAGTAACCTAATCCCACAACCTGGATGTTGGGGCCTCCAGTGTTCTTCATACCAAAGATATCTCAGATGTCGTCCCTCTCGACCAACTCCTCGTACGGCAACCATGGCTCTTTCTTATGTCGCTTTCATCTGCCTTCTGAATTTTTTTCTGTTCAGATACTCTCTGTGAGTACCAAAGGCTAGCCAGTGGTATAGGAGGGCTCACAGAGCAGTAGAATGTGACCAGGCATGTGCAACATTTTATCAGCTTCACCTGAGCCTTTCCTTCAGGTACTTTCTTCCAGTGACATCTAGGCAAGCCGGATTGGAGCACATGCCCTCAATGTCCCCACTCTCTTCCCAAAGCCTGTCCACCTCAGGACTCAATAATTGAGTTAATGTTGTCAGATTCCGGTCCTGGACTGCGTGCTTCTCTTTGGAATTAGAATATAATATTGTGCCACTTACTTTACATTCACGCCTCCTTAGAATCATGACCACTGGCAGCTGGCTACACGGGAACTGAGGTGAGTTGCCTTTCTTTAGACAATTGAATGTACCCATTGCTCGTTGTCATTGTTACGCTTGTAGCGACTCAGACTCGGACTCGGATTCCGAGATCGACACCGATTACTGGAAATGAGCTTCGGTGGCGACAATGGTCCTCCCGGCAATCTGGGCAACGGCGCACAGGGCAAGCCTGGCTAGCAACACCGCTAATTCGTGCAATAAGTCGTAAACAAACAGTATGAACAAGGTATATCATTAGATGGTAATCCGTATAAACTGTCCCCCAAAAGACTCCCGCTTCTGCACCGCCGATCGAAAAGCTCGATGTTGTTGACCCTGTTCATTCAAAAGGCATCGCGTCGACAGCATCAACCAACGACGCCCAGTTCGCTGAGGCGTTCTCAGCAAAGACAGATTCGGCTTGGGCGAAGGACTTCACGGCTTGGGTGACGAGAGTGTTCTCCCGGTTGTGCAGAACGACCCTGAGCTCGTGCCACATGCTATCACATAACATCAAACACTGCATTTTTCAGAACGAAAGAATACCAAAAGGACTGACCATGCCCGTATAAACACTCTCCTGTTGAGTGCAGCAGATATCGCGGCCTGATCTCTCTCAATCAGAACAGAAAGCTTATCCGCCTCGTCTTGCCATCCGTCTTTCTGTGCATGCTTCACACCTTCGAGTTTCGATGAAGTTGCCTCGACGCGTTTCTTGAGCTTCTCGACTTGATCGCCTGAGAGACGGTCGTGTCGAATGAAGAGGTCGCGCATCGCAAGGTAGAGGTCGCGTTGGCCCTATTGAATATCGTAAATATCAGAACGAAACCGTGGGTGATCTTGTGAGACCGCACCTTCAAGGCTTCCAGCGTTGAATATAGCAGAGTGCGTGTCTGAGAACGGATACATGAGCATCAGCTCCGTAATGATGGAAGGGTATACGCACTCGGTCCTCCAGCGCGTCGGAATGCCGTTGTGTGTGCTGCGCCACAGTGCCCAAACCCTGCCTCACTCCAGAACACAGTTCACACTCGTCACCTCTCCAACACCGCTCATTCACCTCCACCAGCGCCTTCAACGTGTTGCTCATCCTCGCCAAGTCACCCTGTTGGTCCACATGGTTCGTATTTTGATGGTTTGGATGCATGAGGCCCGAGAATATAGAAGATGCGAGGGAGGCAGTATCCGAGAACGTTGTTGAGGTTGTGTTGTTCGACACGGACGGTGAGAACGGAGGCAAGGTGAAGTGAGCGGGCATGTAGGTGCGCCCCTGGAAGGGGGAGGAGGATAGCCGTACCGCTACTGCCTCGCGCCGCTTTATAATGCGTTCCGCGAGTACGCACAACTTCTGCCAGTGCTCTATTAGGAAGCTGATCTTGCCCCGGATAACACTGTTGAGAGTGAAGTCAGAGGTAGGGCAATATCAGTGAAGGATTAAACCATACGCAAGCTTATCTTCAAGGTCACTAGGAATGGACATCTCCTCGACGCGGTCTACGCGTTTAGAGGTGGACTCTTCATCATAAGAGATTGGTGTATGTTTTCTCCAAGTCTCAAACGAAGGTTCCGTCAGGAAGACGGATAATAGAGCATCATCCTTGATGACCGGGTGGTTTCTATCGATATTTTATTAGCAAGGGCTCATAAGTTATAAGAAAATACCTACACAACAAAATTGATGAAACGTGCCAGGCCCCGTCTACAAGCAATCCCTGTTATTAGCTATCGTACTGTCACTCAAAGAGATACGTCGAACTCACCGACGTTGCTCCAAGAAACCTTCGTCAGCTAAAGGCGGGTGCATATGAGATTTGCGATACAATGATACATCAAACTGAAGAGACATACGTCCTATCCGTTTCGGCGGTAGTGATGGGAGTAGCCTGAAGGGATATCGCTTCACTAGGCAATCCCAAAGGAAGACAAACTCAGAGTATCTCCTCGGCACCGGTGCTCCACGCTAATATCACGATTTCAGAGAGGGAGAGAAATGAAGGGATAGTTAGGCTCACGTTCGACGAAACTTCATACACGAGATAACGATTAAGGAGAAAGCCTTGTTGACCCAGGGTGTTGACGTGAATGGTCTCTTGTCGCTTCCACCAATCCTTCGGAAGCCCAGTTCCGGCTATACTGGATGGCACGCCGTTCGTGACACTGCCCGCCCCAGTCATATTCGGGTTAGATGTGCTGGGAGCAGGATACTTGGGTATACTCCAAGGGTCATCGGAGGTATACGAGCGCGTTGGAATCGGGGCGTGCACGGTGGGTCGATATTGCCCCAATGTCGAGGTCCCTGCGGCCAGTGCATTCAAGTTCAGAGTTGGTATGGGCAGCGCGTTCTCCAGAGCTAGAGCGGCTACTCGCTCAATGCTAACATCTGTGGAGCTTACATTAGGATGAAGTGCATGACAAGGGTAACGCTCCCAACCTTTCCCACTCTGCGCCAATGCTGCCAGGGCCAAAGCAATAAAGAACTCCTGCTCAGAGACGCGACTTCTCGTGCTGACCAGACTGACAATCTAAAACAACTTGAGATCACACTTCCATTCAGTATTACGAGTGAGCTCACCCTATCCACCGCAGATGCAGATAGACTCGAAGTTTCAAGCACTCTAGTCAAGGCGTTCACGGATGTTTCTCCAGTGCCCGATGTGTCCACCGCAGCAAAGGCTTCATGATAGATAGTCGGTACTACTGCTTGACCTATGCAGACATTCAGAATGCAGCTTCTATTCGAGAGTGGGAACACACACCGATAACAGACGAGAAGCCGGAGGGGAATGTGGTATTGGTGGCTAATGTTGGAAGGGCAGGAGGTGCAGGGCTTGGTGCGGTGCTCCATGGGTCAAGACCGTCTGAGTCGTACACAGAACTTGCGAGGGGATTGTCCACAACAAAACTCCCTCCAAAGTTGGGTGTCGGTGAGGTGCCGTAGGACTGGGATGGCCGAGGAGCGTTGAACATGATATGGCCTTGGACTTGATGTACGTAAAGACTCCCGACTCCCGCTGCAGAAATTGAAGAAACTCTGTCAGATAACGTACATAGTGCGTCGGAAGTGCAGCAGAACGTACCGAGCTCAATGCCAACGGTGGGGACGACGAGCGATGGACCGAGTTCAGCAGAGGACCGTCGTCACCGGCTAATTATCCGTCTGGGTCCGAGTCTGCGGGACGCGTCTCGTCGCGAGGTTCAGTCTCCGCCCAAAGTTCAGACTTCAAACCATGTCTGCACGTGGCATGCCCGCCAAGCGCGTCCGGCGCGTGAGAGCGAGCCTGAGAGCGGCTTCCGAATCTGCATCCTTCCCCGTCGCTGTTCGTGCCGTCCTCACCGCTCGCGTCGTCGTCGAGCACGATGCAGGCCGCCTCCAGAGTGCCCGGGCAACAGGCCCCCGTCAAGATCTACAACGCCGTCTACTCCTCGGTTCAGGTGTGCCCCGGATGTTGTATCGCTGAACAGCAGTGCTGACGCGAAACGCGTCACAAACTAGGTCTACGAGTGCATGGTCCGTGGCATAGCAGTCATGAGAAGGAGGGCAGACTCCTACGTCAACGCCACCCAAATATTGAAGGTCGCCGGTGTCGACAAAGGTCGGCGCACGAAGATCTTGGAGAAAGAGATACTTCCGGGAAAACACGAGATTGTTCAAGGTGGCTATGGCAAGTACCAGGGGACCTGGTGAGTGCATGCTACCTTCACCATATACGCCACTCGCAGGTGCTAATGCTATCGTTGACTCTTCAAAGGATTCCACTCGAACGTGGTCGCGACATTGCTCTCCAATACGGTGTTGCCCCACTCCTCGCCCCGTTGTTTGACTTTGTCCCAAACGCGAATGCGCTTGGAGGCTTGCCTACTGGTCTTCCAAATATGACTACTGGTGCTGCTTCTCCTCGCCCTCTTTCAGCCGCATCCTCATTCTCAAGTCTTGGTACTCCAGCCAACGCAGGAGCGCCCAGCCTCGCTCCCCCTCCCATATTGCCTGGCTCCGCCCTCCGCCTGCTCAACCAAGGGCGCGCACAAGGGCTATTTACGCCGTCAACCTCCATGATCTCGCCAGTAAGACCACCCGGATACGCGTCTCCCGGACCTTACGGCGCATACAACCAACCGCCCTTCCATTCCGTGCCGGGTATATCACCCACACCCCCTTTACAGAATCAAGCAACACTGAAGCGCACCAGATCGGAGGCTGATGTTGACACCATCAGTGCGGGTGCAGGCGCATCGGGGCACGCCATGGCTCCTCTCTTGGCCGCCTCACCAGATATCCAAATGGCGGATAGGTCTCGCCCCACTTCAGGTACCGCGACGCCTCAGCTTGAGGACAACCCGTCTCCGACAAAACGCGCTCGCACAGAATCAGTGCGGGCACACACACCACCTATTCCTACTTCACCCACCATGCAGCGCGCTGAGACCAGACCAACCGGAACACGACCCCAGACGCCCACGATTGTCAACGGAATGTCACGCCCAGGTAGTTCACTCTCAACAATTCCCAACGGTAAGGTACCTGCAGTGGATCAAGGACCCCATGTCGCACGTTTTGCATCTAAGCCTTCACTTCCGCGCGGTATGGACCCAACTGCCCCACTCCGTGACACCCGTCGGGCAGCCATCGTTGCAGCCATATGTCAACGCGACGAACCAATCCCGGTTCTCGAGCTGTTGAGGGAGATACCGCCAGATAACCCTGGCGTGCCGGTTGACGTTGACCTCGTCCTTGATGATCAGGGGCATACTTCGTTGCATCTCGCAGCTAGCATGGCACGCCACCAGATTGTCGACGCGCTCATCTCGAGTGGTGCGGATATTCATCGAGGCAACTTCGATGGGGAAACCCCACTCATCCGCGCATGCCTGGCCACGAACAATGCTGAATCGCAGTCATTCCACACCCTGGTTGCTGCGTTACACCCGTCCATATGGACGCTAGACACGTCCAGGAAGACGGTGGTTCACCATATCGTCGCTTCCGCTGGTGTGAAAGGGAGAGCACTATCAGCTCGTTATTACCTCGACCAGATATTCACATGGATCGCTCAACGCCAGGGCGGGGATTTCAGAAGCATTGTGGACCTTCAGGATGAGCACGGCGACACTGCCTTGAACATCGCTGCACGCGTCGGCAATCGTGGTCTGGTGCGTACACTGTTGGATGTTGGTGCAAATCGAATATTGCCGAATAAACTCGGTTTGCGCCCGGGTGACTTTGGTGTTGAGGTCGAGGTATGGTCTTCACTACTTCTTTACTTGCCATAATAACACACAAACAGGAGCTGGGTGGGCCTATGCGAGCCGATGATATCATATCATCATTACGCTCAGGCCCGACAGAACCTCAGAGGAAGAGTCAAGATGTCGTTGCTGGTGAGTGGTTTCTTAACGCTATCACTAGCATCTTACATTGACGACTCTTCTCAGATATACAGGCAATGGTCACAAAGTTGAACGAGGAGTTCACGCAAGAGATCAAGAGCAAGCAAGACAATCTGGACGTCACCCAAGCACATCTTCGCGCCGCGACGCGCGAGCTTTCCGAGCAGCGAAAACAGATCCAGACATGGCAAGGGCGATGTAGCGAGCTCGACATCGTCATGCAACGCACTCGTAATATCCAGAAAGCTCTTTTGGAAGAAGACACCTTCGACTGGACAGGACGAACCGACCCCGTTCCGACAGAGGGGTCGGAGCTCCCACCCGCTGGACCCGCGTTCCAAAAACGAGGAGACAACTCGACGATGACTGGCCCCGTGGACATCGTGTTCAACATGGACCCGGACCCGCCGATCCCCGTGACGGATTCTGCGGCGACGTTGATCAAGTTGAGGAGGATGAAGATGTGGTATGAGCGGATGGAGAAGTTGATGGAGGAGAGGTTGAGGTCGATGAAGGGGTCGAGCGCGGAGAAGGAGTTTCAGTGTAAGAAGATCCTGTCGCTTTGCACGGGCATGCCCGTCGACAGCATCGAGAGTGTGAGTCCCCTCTCGTTCTTATTTTCGGGGTGCGCTTACGGTGCTGATATCTGGGTCTCTCCCCACAGATCCTTGATGACCTGCTTATCGCGGTGGACAGCGAAGCTTCAGTCATAGACCTCGGGCGTGTATCCACATTTATGACGAGGGTAGGTTGATGCGACCCAATTTCGCCGGCCAGGATGGTTGACCACTCAACGCTTTAGGTTAACAGCGGTGTTATTTAATGTGTGCTCTTCCGTGCACGGGCTGTCATACTGTTATCAATATTGTCTCTCTGCATTCCTCACATCCTGCACCATCACTGTATTACTAGTCACGATATTGATTCATTGGGATTCACCAAGTGTTTATGAGCACGCCATTCAGCTGCACAAACTCAATCAGGAAGTTTACTGCATTTCACGACCAGGGGAATAGATTTTTGTTCCAAGAACGGGGAATGTATAAAACATCTAAATGTACAATAACGATACAACAAGAATTGGATGCTTCATTCAAGCATACAGAAATCACCGTGCGCGTACAAGAAAGTGGGATAATACCGTCCGTTGGGGACGCAACCACCAAGTGAGGGAATAAGAAATAGATACGCGTACGTTACGGACGGGAAGGAACATCGCTGGGACGGCGTGTCCTGAGATAAATAGCGTGAGGGGAACGATGTCTTCTTTGGGGAGTGTAAATGCGAAGGGAGTGGAAGGGAGAGAGGGTTCGGAAGGCACAGGAGGTGAGTGGGTAGACTCCTGATCTGCAAGGAGGGGCGATGCGAGGGGGAGAACGTCAGGAGGAATTGCGCTTGGTTCGGGTGCTGGTGCTGATGGGGTCGGGAGAGAGGGAAGTTCGAGAGTAGACTCGGCGAGGACTGGCTCGCTTGCTGAGATGTCGTAGACCTCCTCCGCAGAGTCTTTCTTCTCCTCGGCGAAAGGGAATGCATCGGATACTAGCTCCTGTGGTATCGGAGGCTCAGTTAGGAGGGGCTCGGGTTCTGGTACCTCCTCCACCACAGGGGATGAACTGGGGATGGCATCCTCCTCCTGCGTATGCGACTGCTCAGAGTGAGTAGGCTCGGCCACAGCTTCATGAACCGTTTCGTTGGTCACAATCTCCGGCAACACCTCGGACTCGGATTCTATCCTCGGCAACGCCTCAACTTCCCTCTTCGGACTTTCCGACGGCTGAACCTGTACGACGACAGGTTCCGAGTCGAATATCGGCGACAGAGGCGCGACAACGACCTGCTCGACCGTCTCGGATACGTCCTTCTGATGATGATGCAGACTCATGGACACGGACCGCAACGTCGAGCCCTCGGCGCTGGCGTACGTGCGGGAATCCGAAAACGGCAATGACGCTTGCGAGCTCGCATCAGAGAATGTCCGACGGGTGCGCGACGACGACGACGGCGACGGTGGTAAGGGCACGGTGCACGGTGAAGGAGAGTGGCTGTTGATTTCGGGCGGCGTATGAGCGGAGTGGACGCTTTCTGGTCTGTCGGAGGTGAAAGATTCGCCTCCGGTGCTACTCCGCCGTCGCTGGCCGAGCAGGGAGATTCGGCGCTTGACGCCTTTCACGAATTTCTTGACACCCTTGGCTGCGCGCTTCGGGGGCGAGGAGGACGGTGATGGTGTGGACTCGGAGGGCATGGTGGTGGTTGATTTGGACGGGAACATAATGACTGAGTGGGGGAAAACCAAAGAGGAGGAGGACATGTTATTTATAAGGAATGGAGAGGGGTGAGGTGATGGATAGATAGTGCAATGCTTAGGCCGTGCTTTTACCAGGTGGGGGCTGGCGGAGGCGGGTCCTGGCGGGAGTGAGCTCGATTCCTGTGTCACCCTCCCTTATATGCAAATCCGCACCTCCTTCTCTTCCTCATCACTCCGACCAATCTCATTTAGACTGATCCCTTGACAGACTTTTTGTGTTGGAAGGGACGGCTCCGTGCATCCTGTCCAAGTCGCGGGAGCGCCAAATGCCGCAGTGTGGCACAGGCGTGTTTTCCATTCCGACTGGACTCGCACCGCCATCTTGTACAATTGATTGCCTTGGTTTCCAGAATCCCCTGCACGACCGTGCATGGTTTTCATTTTCCGAGCCCTGGTGATCCAAATAATAATGGCATCCTTAGCATCCATAGGTACTACCATACTCCTGAAGCTGAAGCAGAACGTCAAAACTACGCCTCGGCCGTTCCCTGCCGACCGACGTCTTGCCCGTTCTCAACCTTCTTCAGCAAACTCTGCTGGAACCCTTCCCATGCTGCGATAAGCTAACATGTCACTCCAAATCAGCGATCCTCGTACACTTTCTGCGAAGATGATACGCACCTCCTTCTGCCTCGATATCATTCCCTCCAGGAATGCTTCCAGTGCGTTCTTGAAATCCTCGACACGCTCCTGCTCGAATCGGGCAACTTCCGTCTTGACTAACTTTGACACTTGACCAAACTCGTTCTTGGCATCCAGCGCCCGCCGTTCAGCCTCGCCAACATAGGCTAGTGACCGACTCAGTTGATCAGACGGTAACCTCCCTTGAGCCCGGTTTGCTTCGTGGGTCTGCTTCACCCGTCGTACGTTCGCATCGGCGTTCTGCCAGGCATGGTATGTCCGTATCCGGGACGAGAATGCGAGCTGTCAAAAATAGAATTGTCAGGAACGTATGTTCTCTAAGTATAGACCCGGAGAATACACCAACCCGGACAGAGTTGATCAGTCGTGCGTACTCATCCGCTATGGAACAAAGTCAGCCCCGACATGGCTGTCTGAACTGCACAGGAGAACGTACCTGTACTCATGATAGTGGTCATGTCAGACTGGGCCTGGGCGTCGTGACATTCCTGGGCTTTCCGTTCCACTGCTGCCAGGCCAACCAACGCGCCGGAGAGTGCAGGTCCGATATCCGATGTAGATAGGTCTTGCAGTGTTTGGGCAAACTCAGAGGCAGCAATTGCAATCTCTATAAGCTGAGTTGGAGAAAGATCTAAGCGAATCGTCCGTGAGATACGAACCTGTTCTGTGCTTCGCAACTATGTCAACGGCTTTGACAAGACCACGAAGCTGTAGCTCCAAACTGTCCAGATAAGCTTTCTGCTTGTCGAACCACTGGGAATGAGAGTGAATAAGTGTCCCTTCATTACAATTCATACAACTGCTCACTTCGTCAGTCTCGTAAAATCGTGGACCTGCGATCGTCTGTCCAATGCTCGCCATCAACCCACCCTTCTCATGCGCAAGTTCCGCTTTACGATGCTTGATCTACACGCCAAGATTAACCTTCACATACACATGTCCCACAAGGTATTCCACTCACATCAAGCGAGAAAGAGTCACTCTCCAAAAACGCCTTGAAATCCGGGTCCTTCTGCAACACAGGGTGCGCTGCGATTTTCATAACACACTTCTCCAAAGCAGCACGGCGTTGCTCCACAAAGCTACTATCGAACCTCCCGAAGCCGTACGCAGTCTTCTCCGGAACTGGAGGGACCACCACGCCAGGGTTGTTGAGGGATAGAGTCTCGTATAGCCACAGGAACTCGGAGTAGCGGCGCAGTACGGAAAAAGAAGACTTGGAGAAGAGGGGTGATGTTGTCTGTAAGTACGTGGAGGTTAGCAATGAAGGGGAAAGAAGAGAGGGGAAATTATGTTGACCTTGGTATGCACGGTGTACATGGTATACGCGCGTATTGGATCTCCAACGCGCTGTGGATCGTCTACAGTGATCACAAATACTGGCTGCAGTCCATTCTGGTCTGTCGGTGGCTTTGACGGAGCAGCAGCGGCCTATTAAAGTACATATTAGGAGGATCTAGAGTAAAAAGGACGTGCAATAAACGTACATTTGCGGCTGCAGCTGCCTGAGCTTGCAAACTGGCCCTGGTTTGCAATATAGGCTTGTCGTCGTCGTCGTCGTCATCATTCTCGCTTTGGTTCGCGCTAACTTGGTTGAAATGCGTCGCTCCAAAGGGACTCTGGTCATTCCCCCATCCGCCCAATGCCTCTCCGCCAATAGACAGCCCGGCAAACGATCGCTCAAACCCAAGCCCAGTTGTCTGTGGTTGATCCAAGGGAGAGAATACTGATTGTTTCGGTGAGGTGGTGGTGGAAGAAGCAATGGGTCGTGTTGGGCTGGATTGGGTGGAAGGCTGTGAGGAGACTACGATAGGGCGAGAGACGGAGGTTGGTGACTCGGATGGAGTGGAGATAATGGGTTGGCTGGAGGGAATGGTTGTGAGAGGTGCAGGGACATGACGTTTCGGGGCAGCTGTCGGTGCAGGTGAGGGCTTGTCTTCCTCCTCAATTGCCAATGGCGGTTGCGACGTGCTAGTGGAGGGTGATGTGGTTTCTTCGATAGTGGGTGGTACACTCTCCCTGAATCCAGGAGAAATGGGAGACGTGTCCGTCTTCGGAGATGTTTCTGGCTTGGAAGGTTCTTCGTGAACAGGAGCGTCGTCTTCTTGGTTAGCGGTAGCAGAGTCCAAAGGATCCGGCGCACCAAACCCTCCGCTGTCTATCGAATCCAGATGAGAGTACTTCCCTGTGGCGGGAGTTGCACTACTCTCTCCAAAACCCCCTCCGAATGCGTCATGATCCTCGAACCCGGATGATTGTTGATAGACGTTCGACCATGGATCTGGTGAGCCTGAGCGTTTCGCGAACGGGTCCTCGAAGGGATTGGACTCGAGTGCCGAGCGTGTGGGCGCGAGAAGGTCGTCAAAACCGTCCATGGTCGGCGATGATGCCTGCGGAAGTGCCAGTGGTCACAGAAATATGGTTATTTCGCGACCGGAATATGCGGCGCAGCTCCCACTTCAGAGTCAGAACTGTGCAAACACCAGTACATATCAGCATATGTTTCGAAATCCATGCAGATACCTGCTCACCAGACGCGCCGACGGGGAGAAAGAGGTGGCCAATGCCGTTTAAAACAGCCCACAATTTACCCAACGGATACACGGCCCTCTGACTAAGCGCTGGCCTCACTCTCCTTTCACCGGAACCACCACCACTCCCTCTCCCAGCTCACCGTCGTCGACAACGAGCAGCTCTCAGCTTTTCTACCCGCCGCTCAGAGACCCTGCCGTCTCTGTTGTACTCACTTAGTGTTGGCATTGTTAATCCATACCTTGTCTCTATGGCATCGTTGGTCTTCTACAAATTCAAGTCGCGAAAGGACGAGTCCAGGGTGACCTTTGACGGCACCGGCATCTCTGTCTTTGACCTCAAAAAAGAGATCATTCTCGCCAATAACCTCGGTAAGGCTAACGACTTTGACCTTGTCATTCTCGACCCCTCCTCCAACGAAGGTGCGTCCCATGCGTCGTGTGAATACCGATATAGTTACACATATCCCCGCTCCCTCCTTACAGAATATACCAATGATTCGACAATTATACCTCGTGCTTCGTCCGTTGTTGTGAAACGTGTCTTTGCGAAACCTGGGAAGGGAAAGGCTGCTATGTATATTAGCGGTGCTGGTGCGTCTTCCTCTGCAGGGCCCTCCGACCCTAAGACAGGGTCCTCTGGTGGTCCCAGCCAAACCAATTGGCATAGAGGGAACATCACGAAGCGTTTCGATGGAAGAGAGGAGCCTCCGAAGGAAGCGTCAAAGCCAGCCGCCCCTGCAGTATGCCATTCAATCTCGTGTATGCTATTGTTAAAATGTTCACTACATCTTCAATACCCCCAGGTTACCATTCAGCCTAGCAACATCACGAAAGAAGACGAAGCTGCCGCCATGGCCGCCATGTTCCAAGCACAAACGGCAAATTGGGAGGAAACCCAGGAAAAGATGTCTCAGTTGGTGTCGCGCTTGAGCGCATTCCTTGTCTATAGTAGTAGTGTGATTCTAATGAACTTCGTTTGCACCCTTCGTCTCCCCGTTTGTTGCATCTTTTTTTTTGCTTACAGTGCTCAGCGAATCTACACAAATCCTCGGGGTGGTGCTCCAGGTGGTCGCGGCGGCAAACCCTTCACGCCTCATCACCACCAACCTGAACGACCACTGCCGCCAAGTTATGTCTGCTATCGCTGCGGACAGAAAGGTTGGCCAAGTTAGCCTGTATGTATGCGACCCTTCTCACGTTCGATTGCTTTGAAGGTCATTGGATACAAGACTGTCCGACCAACAATGACAGAGACTACGATAACCGACCACGCATCAAGAGAACTACTGGTATTCCTCGGAGCTTCCTGAAGGCTGTGGACAATCCCTCAACCGGACCCTTGGGCCAGGGTGTCATGGTCACCCCAGAGGGTGGATACGTAGTCGCTCAGCCTGATTCGTGCGTCCCCTTTTACCGTAGGCGTGTCCAAACGAACGTTAATACATCATTTCTTCCCCTGTAGTGCATCATGGCAGAAGCAAGTTGCGCGCGTCAAAGGCTTGTCTGAGGCAGATATTCGTGACCGCACGCCCTCAGACCCCTCCCTCGCCTGTCCCATTGATCACAAGCTTTTCAAGGACGCCAAGAAGACGCCATGTTGTGGGACCCTCTACTGTGAAGAATGCATAGAGAGCCATCTTCTTGAACGTGACTTCATTTGCCCCAACTGTGGACGGAAGATCGCTTCTCTGGACAAACTTATCATAGACAAGCCGATGCGAACGAGAGTTCACGACTATATCGACAAGGAGATCGAGAAGAGTAGGCAACAAGAGAGTTCTGCTTCTGATGAGAATAAGACCGCCTCAGGCTCTACCGCTGGCAATGCGAACGACGTATGTCTTCTGCATCTTCTCTTCTTCAGTTACTGATGTCTCTCTCTAGCCATCGTACGCAGATGGTCAAGACCAGGATTTCTACTTGGACCAACAGCCCAACGCCGACTATGACGTCTCCCAAATGGTCGCAGCCTCCATTCCGCAACTGCAAGCTCAAATCTCGCAGATCACCGTGATGCTCAACAACCCATCCCTCCCACCTCACGTGCGCCAACAAACCGAAATGAAGCATCGTCAACTGCAAATCGAACTCCAGCAAGCGCAGATGGCTGCCGCGCTCATCCAAGCGTCGAACGTCGCAGCCGCGTTCAACATCCAGCAAGGTCAGCAGCAACAGCAACAACAGCATCAGCAGCAGCAGCAAATCAATGTCGGTCAGCAACAACAGCAGTATGGTATGGGGATGATGGGCGGTGGCGGGATGCCGCTCCAGCACCAACAGCAGCATCACCATCATCAAAACCAATGGACGAACCCGTTCCCGAATCAGCAACCCGCGGGCCAGGACTCGGCGTATCAAAGGTTACCGCTGAATAACAGGAGGAGAAACTTGAAGAGAGAGAGGCCTTCGGATTTCTTGGAGGTTGCGGGGAATGACCAGGGAGTTGGGAAGATGCCGAGGCATTGGGAGTGAGGTGGGTAGC
Organism: Cristinia sonorae; assembly: GCA_021029105.1. Taxonomy (NCBI): domain Eukaryota; kingdom Fungi; phylum Basidiomycota; class Agaricomycetes; order Agaricales; family Stephanosporaceae; genus Cristinia; species Cristinia sonorae. The sequence continues at coordinate 215,123 of JAEVFJ010000029.1, read as the reverse complement.
GGTGAGTTGGTCGGACGTTGTTGGATGGCGGCTCGTGGTGGGTTTCTCGGGTTGAACTTCGGAGTGGACGTTTGTGAGGTGGGATTGACATTAAGAATACAGACAACGTTCGAGGCATGTTGGCTACCTTTTTAATCCGAATTTCTCTTTCTTAGGTATTGCGCCTCATATGTTATGTTGAATGCACTTTGCTATGTCTGTCTGTAGGGGCGAACATTCAATAAACAGTGTTTTTCTCTAACGATGACATCTCATTGTTCAGACTGCAATCGATTGTGACCTGAGGAGAAGCACTATTAGAGTATGACTGTACCGCGCGCCACACCTATAGCTATCGCTCCTTTCCTAGATGCTCACTGATCCCAAGCAAGCTGTGTTCACCCTCCATGCTGTTTGGGAGAACGTCGCCGACGATCATTCAACGTGAAGTTGGAGGTCTCAATCATCCCACAGGATACGCAACTCGAACAATTCGTCGACCATGTGTATGAGGTTTGTCAATACTACAATTACGCTCAATAAACTCCACTAGATCAAGAAAAAAAAGATAAACATACATGAACGGCGACACTACCCATATATAAAGTAAATGCCGTCGCAGAGAAGAAAGAAAGAAAGCCACGGACAGTATGTAAATCCAATAGTATACGAGGCCAAAAACAGCATAAAAAGGAAGCAAGAGAGCAGAGCGGGGTGATTCAGTTCACTAACGGACGGAAATAGGTCACTACAGTATCAGTAAGATGTCTAGGGGTGAGTGTGAGATGTCAGAGCAGCAGGGGTGGTATGTAGAGTGGGGTCGTAAAAGCATGTCGTGATAGTTAAATATTGAGGGTGGGGAGGAAGGTGAACGGAGGAGAGAGGGGGCAGGTTAGTGGTGCTTAGTAGGCACAGTATGCCACGCAGAGCAGCGGGAAGCCCGCGTAGAGACCGATCCAGAAGACGATGTTACCCATTAACTTGTTGCGTTTTATGAAAGGTAACCTGCCCACTGCTATCAGTGGAATCTGTGCGAGCTGGGTTTGGCATCGTAAGCCTATGGTCGAACGTAGCAAAAGGATATATAAGGATCTCACCTGCATGACGAACAGATACATCCTGATCTTCTTTGTCACAATCGCCATGACCAACTCATGCACGGCGGCGCTGAGGAGGAAAGTCACGAACATCGCTGATTGACGGGACAGCTTGTAGGACGATATCGTAGAGGCGTATACGTGGCGGAGAAGGAAAGTGTGCACGGGCTTGTTCCACTTGCGCGAGAACTCGTCCCATGATGTCGAGTTCCACCAGTCGTCGTAGAATTGACGGTCGGCGAAGCTATTTAATTAGGCCATCAGAAGTTAACTCGAGGATTTCGTGCTGCGCCCACACTTACTATGAGAGCTCTGCGAATCCATTGCAGATACATTCTACAGGGAGGGTGCTCAGGAATGGCACATTCAATTGAGATCTACATGACTCACCAAAGATGATGTAGAATAGCAGGAGATATGCAACCATGAACGGTATTGACAAGTCCAACAGCGACCGCCAAAATGACTGATCAGGGCTAGGCGTCAGAGGCAGAATGAAGCTCTCGGTGACGGTGTACAACAGTGCAAATGTGCCAAAGGTCGCAACAGTTTTCTCGAACACGTACAATGGCCGGATTCTGTGGTCACCATCAACACCGATTAGTGGGACGGAATGAAACAGCGAAAGCCTCAAGGTCCTTACCTATCTGTTCGTGGGTACTCTAGTTCGTAAACCAGTGTCGGGATCAACTGGTACACCGCGAAGTTCTTGTATGTGACGTTCTCCGGCCACCGAACGTACTCTGGCCCTGTACTCACAAGCTCGCTCTCCATCTCCGAATACTCCTTCGCCAAACCCGCGATCTTCTCGTCCGGGTGGTCGGACAATGGGTGCATCCCAGCAGGCTTCCTCACTGACCTGGGATCGAGGATGTTCGTGCCGGTTGTCTCAAGCTTGGTCGCCTGTCCGGGTAGCCCTTCAGGTGGAGTTGACTGACCTGAACCAGCTTCTGACGCGGTATCCATTATCTTGAGCGGTGGCGGCGGCGGAGCTCGTGGCGAATTGGAACTGGAAGAATTCTTCATTGGCAAACTTGGGGTAGCCATGTGAATCTGTTCCCTGATTGCCAGAGCGGCAGAGGGCGAGATGTACGTTGCTGTGACTCCATCGGCCAATGTCGGTGTGCCAATACTGATGGAGGACATGGACTGGGGTGTGGTACTGGCATGAGACGCCGCATCAAGTTCTTTGCGATGTGCTTTAGCGACTTCAATAGCCGCTTCGTAGGAGCCGTCGGAGGTCTCGGCAAGTGAGTGGAGATGTTTGAGCGTCGATTGGGCTTGCTTATCGACCCACTGCAGATAGCCATTTGTCGCGACGTAGGAGTGAACCTTCATAATCATCACCTATACCAACGTAAGACGCGGGATCGCGAGAAAGATGTGCATGCTTGAGACGAACCAGTGTGTGTAGTGTTAGATACCCAGACTGAACCCATGGCCAGTTTCTGCACACAAGCAAGGTTAAGGTAGCGCGGAGGTGAAATGTAGAGATGCTCACCTCTGGAAGGTCCAGCTAATCACGACGAGCAAGAGGGTCGTCTGCCACAAATGCTGTATCACCACTCCCACCCAATAGTACCTGATCCATCCATTCTTGATTGCCTTCACAAACGGAACCGCTAACCCTGTGCTGAGCACGACCGCGAAGTCACTGAGGGCAAGACTGAGGGCGTCCTGAGAGAACAGGCTGAGGAAGTCGAAGGGCAATGGCATGCCAGTTCTCTCTATGCTTCGTACATAAGTAGAGACGGCGGAGAGAAACATTGATATCCAAAAGAGTGTGAAGAAGCCCTACAAAGGGAACGTGTCAGATCAAGCTGCGGGCATTTGTGCAGGGCGATCGGTATGTGTAGATGAACGAGATACCCACCCTGAACTCATTCTTCCGCGACTCATCGTTCTCGATGTCGAAATGCGACTTGCGGGGGGTGAAAGTGATCATCGCTTTGAGTTTCTTGGATGTCCCGGAGCGAAACGGTCTGGAGACATAAAGAGTGCCCTGCTTTGTTTCTATTGCACCGCTTGCCGTGCGAGCGGTCTGCGGGAAGTGGGACTTCCTGTTGCCGTTGGCTGGATGTAGAGTGGGTGTTTCACTGCGGACAAGGAATTAGGAAGACCTTGGAATGACATACGAAGATCACCACTGACCCCATGACTGGCATGCTGAGGAACTATCGACCGAAGACGGAGTGTACGAATGAGGCCAACGCTGTGGACGACGTCGGGGATGCTCGGGGACGTGGGGGACGTTGCGGACGGTGAGAGGGGTCGCTGGAGGTTGCTGATAGAGACGCGTCTGAGGTGGGCTCGAGGTTTTGTATCTGTGACGCTGCGTCATTCCACGTGGCCTCCACAATGACTCTCATTGCTTACCTCAATCTCAGGACAACTCTCCGAGTTCAACAGTCCTTTCCTCGCTCTTGTACGGTGAGCAGGAGCAGACCCGGGGGAGGCGACAAAGTGTCCCGATTTCTACGCGAATGACATCGGATTGCGGTCGGATTGTCTGACATCCCCCCAACACTCTCACCAACACTCCGATTTAGCTCCTCAAAGTCATTCCTCGTTACAATATTGAGATATTCGTAGGACCTTACCCTCCGTCTGTTGTGTAACCTCTGCATCACCTCGCACGGCCCAGAAGCCCTCTCGACGCGCCGCTCACGTGGCTCAAACGCCCACCTCCAGCCTAAGCGCCGCCCACCCGATATTGCCCACTCACCGACCTCCTCACTCCCAACCATCCACCAACCATCCACCACCACACACCACGATGATCGCACCCATCACTGGAAAGCTCAGGAAGCGCTTCTGGCTCGATATTACCACTGCTCTGGGCTTGGGTGTCACCGCGGGCTATGCGTACTGGTCAGTTTTTCGTTGTTGGCCGTAGCCTCGTGGAGGGTAGGTCGTTGGGAACCTGTTGACTGATACTGTTCTGCTTGGTCTTCCTTAGGTATGGCATTCACTTGAAGCACGGTAAGAATCCTTTCTGTTCACCTCCGCAAGTGCCATGTATTTGGGGTTGACGAGTTGGACGGGTCGTCGAGTTGGGCACTCCTTACTGACGGACTTTCATTCGCAGTGCAAAAGCAGGAGGAGTTCTACCTGAAGTACGAGCGTGCCAAGCAGCAAGAACAGTAAACTATCAGTGAGGGCGGAGTTTAGAGAGGGAGCGAGAGGAGAGTTTTGCGGTCGGGGAGGATGTACTCACACGAGGTCATTGGGGAACTGCAGTTGGAGTCGGAGACAATGCAATGACCGTTTCATTCACCGTCTCGTTGAAAAGCAGCAACCAAGTGAGAGAGTGACTGTTGGGCGGATGAAATTAGGATGCGACGAAACAGTCCGAACACTACTACGTAGATCCGTACATATACAGCAAGTATAAACTGACAAACCTGCTCTGAGCATCGTATCGAAGAAAAAAAAATGAAGATCGTTGTCGACATGAAGGGGGGAAAGGAAGATACTCGTACTGACATAACAAATAAATATACCTCATCCCTCCTCACTTCATCAACCCCAACCTCCTCAATTCCTCGCAGCTGTCTATCGTCTCAGCATTTATCTTCTCCACCTTCGCCCAATCTGTCCCGATCCCGAACAACCCGACCTCCCTGTCCTTCCTACGCTCCTTCTGCTCCAACCCTCGCTGACACGTAGCGTACAACTCCTGCGTGTACGCCCTCTCTACATTCCCTTCAAACCTCTTCAACTCCGGACCGTGAGTCTTCCCTGTTCTCGCTAGCTCTGCTGCGATAGGGTGTCCAGAGAATTCCGCCGAGTTGACGTGGTATTTGATACCTAGTCCGTTGGTCTGTCGTTCTACGTTGTATCGCGAGCTGGGCATGAACGAGAACCGAGGGTCTGGTGTTTGCGGGGTCGCGAACAGGTTGGGAAGGGCATTAAGGAGGGAGAAGGCAAAGAGGATGAAGAGGGGGAGAAGTTGGATGAGGATAGACCGTGGTTGAGCGTTGGCCTGTGCGCCGCCTTGTTGCTGACCTGCGTTTCGCATACGCGTCGTGCGGAATCCTCCAGGACCGAACGATGCTGTGAAGACTAGAAAATCATCCAATTAAAGTTGACTGACAGATTCGCAAGTATGTTATGAACACGCACCTGGACCGCCGCCGAAAGACGCGCCACCCATGGATCCTCCCCCAAAGAACATGTTGAAGAGATCCTCTGGACTCAGCTCTCCTTCGAAGCCACCACCGAACGGACTGCCATTCGCGAACCCTGGTGAACCGCGAGATGACGACGACATGCCACTGAACCGGCTTTCAGGGTCTGAGCCATGTTGATCGTATGCAGCTCGTTTTTGTGGGTCTGGGGTGCAGAAGTGAGAAAAGAAGGCTGGGTGGGTAATATGCACATAATGACATACCTGATAGTACTTGGAATGCCTTCGATACCACTATTGGCACAGCAATGCTTTAGTTGTGAAATGGGTGTGGGATGATTCATTGCACATACTTTTGAACGCTTCGTCTGCTCCCGGCGCACCATTCTTATCCGGATGTAATGACAACGCCAGCTAGACAATCAGGTAGTATATGAGGTCCAAACAACTTATTAGAAGCATGAAAAACGAACACACCTTGCGATAAGCCTTCTTCACGTCTGCCTCTTCGCAATCCCGCTTCAAAGACATGATCTCATAATACTCCGTCACCTTGCAAGCACGGATACGCTTGACCACTGCAGCCTGTTCCGGGGTATAGTCCCTCTTCTTCTGCTCCGCACTCGCACTCCCATTGCGCGCCGAAGTCGTCGCCTTCCCATTCGGCTCAGCAGGCTGGTGACGATGTCTCGTGCCCGACGCAGAAGGATGCGTCTCCGCCCCCGAACTCGACGCGCCCGCGCCCGCCCCCGACGACGCCTCAGGCTCAGAAGAAGCACTCTGTTGGTCGATGATTTCTAGAAGTTTGGTCGCTTCTGGAGTTGAGAAGAGGTTGAGGGACTTTTGGCAGAAACGACGGGCGGAGGGGAGGTTCCCTGCGTTCCGGTGTTTCTGGGCGATGGCGAGACATTTGAGGGCCTCGTCTTTGTTGCTTTCCATTGCCGCTGTGTGGGACGGAGAGCAAAGGTCGGTCGGGATGAGGACGAGGGGTGAGTAACGAAGTGGGAGTCTATCCAAGGCACCGGAAGGAGCGGCAGTGGGTGCCAACGTGGAAGAATCAATTACTATCAGCCGTTACAATTTACTTATCGTGGGATAACAGTCAGGGTAATAATAGCTTCTTACCTTCCACATTCAGATTCTGCCTTTCGCCATGATGCTGTTCATGCTGTAGAGGCTCATCAGCCCGCCTTGGGTACCCATGGAGGCAAGACACGAAGGAGCCTGACTGCTGGGCTCAAATTGCGCCGTGATTATCCCTGGGCTAATCCAGGACCCAGCGTACAGTCCGCTGGAATTACTGGTCATCTCTTTGGTATTTCGATATGACTTCTGCCATTTAGGGACCCCTGTACATGGAGGAGTGTATATCCTGCTCATCTTGGGGCGGAATTATCCCTGTCGTGGGGTTTGTTACACCTGGCACTCGGAACATCTCGCTCTGACACGCACCAAGTCCAGCGGCCGCTCTTGTCACAGTTCTGCAATCTCTCCATCACTATCATAGGATACTGCATCTAGCAGTACCAGAAGACAACCACGTCATCCCTCCAACTTCTCAGAGAAATCTGGTCTGGTCAACGTCATTCCTGGTTCTCCTTTCTTCCTCTTCAAGCCTCACAGTGTAAGGACGCTCAGCACTCGACTGTGAAAGATACTCAGGCAGCGAAGCGAAGCAAGAATACCGAGGGCGATGGTTGAGTACTTGCAGAACCATCTACTGCCAGGATCGGAAGTGGGTCTGTGTCGGGAGATTCGGGCTCGATTCCCGTGTGCTCTGGCGCCACAACCTGAGCTTTCCATAACGTGCAGTCTTAGCCATATCTCTTCTGCCGTATAGCCTTCTGTACTCTCAATATTATCGCTGTACGCTACTGCATCAGTTGTGTGTGGACTGAGGACTCGGGTATAGGATGATGGGCGCCACCTGTGCCAAACAAGGGCAAAGCGGGGAGTGTGTTGTGTCGTGACCGTCAAACACACACCAAGCACGCTTTCTTCTCCAATCCCCCACTCAGCTCTCGCCACACCTCTCCTCGTCGTCCCAGACAGCCCCCGACGCCCAGCTCCGCCGTCACACTCGACAATCACCCCTTAATCCATCCACATCCACTCCCAGATACCCGCCAACTACCCCATACGCAGCTATGGAAGCCGACGGTTCCACCTCAGGAGGTTGGAGATTTGCACAATGTTTCGGTGATAAGGGAGAGGTAGAAGACATCACAGAAGGTGCCGTTCTCTGAATGTCTATGTGGCGACCACCCTCGCTGCATTGATCTGGGTCGTGCTCATCTTCCCCTTCAATACATTTCAGCCGACATCATCTCCACAGTAGAGTTCGATTCAACAGGAAACTATCTCGCCACCGGAGACAAGGGTGGGCGAGTCGTCTTGTTTGAGCGCAATGAACAGGTCCGTATATCGCATCTCTCGAACTCACTGCTCATCGGATGGACCGATCCCCCCAATATAGAAAAAGGGATGCGAGTACAAGTTCTACACCGAGTTCCAGTCACACGAACCAGAATTCGATTATCTCAAGTCTTTGGAGATTGAAGAGAAGATCAACAAGATCAAATGGTGCAAACGACAGAACGCTGCACATTTTCTGTTATCTACCAATGGTATGTCATATCTGGTACTTGCGTGTGACTGATCTTCTGCTTAACGCTCTCGATATAAAGACAAGACGATCAAGCTATGGAAGGTCTTTGAGAAGTCGTTGAGAGTGGTCTCAGAGTCGAATCTCCATGACGGTCAGCGGCCACTACCTGCACCGACCCTCTCGCAGCATCTGCGGTTACCGCGCATGACTCAGCAAGACAATATTATTGCTGCTGTTCCACGCAAGGTCTACTCCAACGCGCATGCATACCACATACACTCCATATCCGTCAACTCAGACCAAGAAACCTACATTTCCGCAGACGATTTGCGGGTTAATCTATGGAATCTCAACATTAGCGACCAAAGCTTCAGTACGTTTCTTCTCCACTCGCCGTGGTGGAAGCTGACATCACGTTTATTTGCAGACATCGTGGACATCAAACCTGTCAACATGGAGGAGCTGACCGAGGTTATCACCGCGGCCGAGTTCCATCCGTCACATTGTAACTTGTTCATGTACTCGAGCTCCAAGAGCAACATCAAGCTTGCGGACATGCGGGACTCTGCCCTGTGCGACCGGCACGCGAAGATGTTCGAGGAGGAAGAGGATCCAACGAACCGATCGTTTTTCTCCGAGATCATCTCGTCCATCTCTGACGTGAAGTTCAGCCGCGACGGACGGTACATCCTCTCGCGGGACTATCTGTCGCTGAAGATCTGGGATATCAATATGGAAAGCAAACCAGTCAAGACGATCCCGATACATGATCATCTGCGCGGGAAGCTTTGCGATCTGTACGAAAATGACTGTATCTTCGACAAGTTCGAGTGCACGTGGAGTGGGGATGACAAGTGAGTATTCCACTCCTAACGACTGTGCTTGTTTCTGTTCTAATGTGGTATAATTACAGACATATCCTGACAGGATCTTACCACAATTACTTCCGGATATATGATGTCGATACCCTGAACGACGTGGTGTTGCAAGCTGACAAGTCTGCGTTCAAGGCGAAGAAGATCGGCGGTCCTTTACCTGCTAACAAGCTCGGTGTTGGTAAGAACGGTATCCGACCAGGTGGTCTGCGGGAGAACATGGCGTTGGATACCCTTGACTTCAACAAGAAGATCCTGCATGCTAGCTGGCACCCACGGGAGAACACGATCGCGGTACGTTCATCTTCTTCAACGGGTCTCGGTGAGGTATTGATGAACATATGTACAGATTGCAGCGACGAACAACTTGTTCTTGTACAGTGCAGCATAAGAGCGCATGCTAGTGAGTTTTATTGCATCCTCAGTGATTGGCTCATCATTGACCGTGATATCGCTCTCAATAGCCCCGGACTTTGCGAACGACATTCACGACAGCACCCACACCATACCCCACCACGATCCCAACAGACCCCAACCTCCCCATCATGTCATTGTTCGCATCCGGTTTTTGCATCTCAGCTTGTTCGTCACCCTACATCACCATATCCACACGACTAATATACGCCTCACCAAACATTCGCCCCCTCCCCGTCCGGTCTCATTTTGCCTTGTCCGTTCAGTCGTCAACCACCCAAATCCCGTTCACTCCTTTTGCACTTGCACACTTCACACTCGGACTTGACTTGGATCACACGCCGGGCCCTTTCTCTCTTTCTTTCCCTACTCTACACTTGTTCTTCTCTCACTTTTCACTTCTCTCTCCTACTATTTATATAAATGGGCACTCGAGTTTCGTACATCCATTTCCCACCCTCTTCATTTCACTTTCCTTCCACTACGGATCCTGCTCCCCCCTTCTTCCTTTTCTACCCTCCCTTCCTTCGTCTTCAGTTTCTCCTTTTTTCTTTGCCCGGCTTGTGGTTCGCGGTGATCTGTGTGCACCTCGCAGCAACCTTCCCTTCTTCCCTCCGACCACCTCCCTTTTTTGGCGTTGACGTTAAACTGTTCTCTTCTCTGGGCTTGATGGGCTTCGGGATGTTTTTGGGGTGACTGTTTGTGGGGGGGAAGAGTTTTTTTTTTTGCATGCATATGTAGAAAGAGAGAAAGAGAGCGAGGAGTGTTGAAGAAGAAGAGACAGAGAGAATAAAGGCGAAGAAGGATTTGTATGTATTGTGAATAAGAAGTTTTCTTACTACTCCAGTCTTCTTGCGAGCACTTGCCTGGTCTTGCTCGCAACGGGTGAAGCTCAGGCTGAGAGCGTCGGCGGGCGCAGCGAAAGCAATTATCTTGTTGCACTTAAATATTCCCAACGTAGTACAGTTCTCGTACCCTCACCGAATCATCGCATACACATATTAATATGCACGCCGACCCTCGTCACATCATGACTGCACCTCCACTCCCGCCTTCTCCACCACACGTGTTGGTTCCGACTTCGCTAATAACCCCGCCCTCTGCGCGAACGTCGTGAACGACAGTCGTGGGTCCTGCTCTTCCGCAGACCTAACCAACCACACAAAACACACCCGTCAGAATGACAGAGAGAGGGGAGAAGGGGAGAGCGGGGTAAAGTGACGCACCGTCGCTTCATCTCACTTCGCCATGTTACCTCCCTGAGTGCTGGTGTGCGGATTACGCTGCCGATGATGCCGAGTACAAGCGCGAAGAGGGTCTCGATGAGAATCTGCGTGTGGGTGCGCGGACGTTAGTTAGGTTGTCGTGAGTGGGAGACTAGGAATGTGTGCGACTTACGTCCGATGGTAGGGATCCCTCTGGTCTGCCCAGAGCTTTAAGATGTGACAAGTCTAAACGAAAATGTGGGTTGGTGAGTTTCCCCCTTTCAGTATAGTGTGTGTGTGATGATGATGACACGAGAAGAAGGGAGAGAAGGGGGGCGGGTCTGTTCACTGACGTTCATATGTCGAGTACGCAGCTATTTCGAAAGCAAAATGGAGACGCGTCAGTGAACGTGAAATGTTGGTAGGTTGCTTGGTGGGTATGTCTTACCGTGTAGCATGGCAAGAGCAGAGAATACGATGAAGAGGTTTCCGAGCATAGTGTGCAGGAGAAGGAGGAAGAGGTGTACGTAGTTGTAGGTCCAGTTGGTTGTGACGGAGTATTGACCAGAGGCGCCGAACTTCTCCACCAATCGGGCGCTCCGAACGTCTCTCTGAAGCTTTCACTCTCACTACGATGCTTTCCAAGTCAGATCACCGATATCGACGTGGAGAAGAACAAGAAAACATCAGCTGGAAGCTTGGTTTACAAATTCTAATCACCAAGGATTTCTTTCTGGCCTTTATGTACCATGACATTGTCCTGGTAGTGCTCAGGACCCATCCAATACCACTACGGATTCTCCCCGTTCTCCGCCTCTGTAAGTACTATTTAGGTCCACTCTTACTTGTAGGAAATAGTGATGACCGTGTCAAAATACTCAGGACCCAGCGTTGAACTCAGTCATGTCTCAACAAACCACATCCTACATTCCCACCTTTCCAGTCGAAATCTGGGAGGACGTCATACCGTGGATCCGAATCATGGATTAAGAACAGACATACAAATCGTCTTATCCAAACTGTACAGGATAGCCACAGAAATATAGGGGAAACATGGTGGTCGTGCCAGCACGAGTCACAGTGTCAACCTCACATCAGACCGGGACTCAGATATTATCTGCGCAAAGAGGATGACAACGGTCAATAAGTCTGCATTAACGGCGAATAAGAAGTCACGTACGGGGGCCGAGGTGGCCCCCATTGCCAGCGGACCCATCTCAGGGTCCAACTGGCCGGGCAGACCACCCAATCCCAATCCCGGGTCCTTCGGAGTGTGTGCGGCGGGTGTGCGTGGATATGCGTGCTTGAGTGCGTGCGTGCGTGCGTGCGGGGTGTGCGGGTGTGTGCGTGGGGAGGTCGGGCTGTCTGCTGCAAAAGGGGGAAAAACTCGAAATGGTAAAGGTGTCAGCCATCAACAGGAAGAGGGGGGTGGTCTGCGTTCTGGGATGTGTGTCGCGATACCCCGGCCAATGAACAGATACAAGCCGAACTAGGCCATTGCCGACCTGCACCTGAGCACCGACCTTACCTTGGGCCCATCTTGCGCTCGCAATGCACTCCAACCCCGCCCAGCAGGATAGTCGCCATCGCCACCTTACGCAGAACCGTACTTCAAGCTTGAGCTGCGCGCCGCCTCCGACAGGTCCATCAACTTGGGTCCGCGGTAGTTCTCGATGGGGTTCAACACCGGCAGTTCCTCCAGGTGCTTCACCGAACGCAGCCGGACCTCGTCCATCTCCTGTGCCTCCTTCAAAGACACGACGTCCCGTCCACCGAGCGGTCCCGTATACTTACCAAGACCGACGTGCGTCCCTACCACTACCTTGAGATGGTAGAACGTCTTTCCTACCTCTTCCCACTTCCTCGCGGGCGGGCAGACGCGTTCCCACAGGTTCCTCGGGTCCGCGCGGACGACTTCTGGCATTTGGATCACCTCGTCGAGGGACAAGTCGGTGACGCGCTCGTCGTGCGCGGTCCAGTACGCGTTGATGTAGTCGAGCTCGGCGGGGGTGAGGTGGGAGGTGTCCTTCTGGGCGTAGAGTTGCATGAGGTGCCAGCAGTCCAGCTGTCTGGGCTTACGGAGGATGGGCTGGCCCTCGGAGGTGGGAGGGTGGAAGAGACCTGGAAGGGGGGAGAACTTGCCAACCTGGGCAATCTGTTTAGAGTTAGTGGGGAATGTATGCATGGTTAATATAATGGGTATGGGGGGTATGAAAATCGTGAGTGGTCAACACTGGGATCGTGGTAGTAAGTGGGAAAGGTAGGTGGGGGGTCTGCCTCCGTTTGCAAACGGTTTTATAGAGGATGAGGCTGACATGTGGCTGGCCAGTCTAGTTTTGAACGACGCCTTCTGTTGATTCCGCGGGGCCAGCCTCACCCCGTACAAGAACTCTGTCGTGGACATGCTACGATACTATTGCGTGCCGAATAGTTCTGCGGTACCACGTGGGATGTGTATGATCACAGCGGTTCCCACTATGGCAGTAGAGACAGAACAGCAACATATATTTATCGCAAATCATCTTGGCTGTATCCCAATAGCCGCTGGTCAAACTGTGGTCAGCCACATAGCATCCCAGGTGGTACAGTAACACATACCATCCGCAGAAGGGAGAAAATAGGTAAGTCTTGAGAGCAAGATTCACGTCTGGGCTCGAAATAAAGCATAAGTGAGTGAAACATTGTTGATGGGCGTACAAACACCATCGTAGTGACAACCCAGACTCAAGCTGCCGACTCCACGCGATCACGTGGGTCAACTGACTCTGGCCAATTGAACCGGTGCATCTTGGGACGGAATGGCTCGCTGCATCTTCGACTGTAATCCCCTTGGTTTTGAGGCGCAAGCCGCTCCTCGTCGTACCATTTCCTCACTTGCTCTGAGCGCTTTCTCGGGCCAACGGTATTACAGCAAAGCGTTTCTACTGTGGCGATGTGGGTTTGGTAAAGCCCAGCAACTTGTGGCGACGGAAACCCGTCCTCAAAAGAACATTTAGCACTGTGTTCCGTAAAGAGTTTATGGACAGCATTACCTATGCTGGACCATTAGCAGTACATGCTGGAATCTTTTAGTTCATTCGAGTGTGGCGACGGATTCCGAGACAACAATTGCTGCGGTTCGAATGTTTGAACTGTGCAGTTTAGTCGTAAGAAACTACTGTGAACGTACATAAGTCGCTCGCGTCGTTAATGGCTTTTCGGACTCTCGGTATTCTCATCAGAGAAGAAGGATCGGCGCTGGATGAACCGACTCGGCGTCAATCCATCACCTCAGATTCCCACGAGCGGAAGCGGACAAGGATGCCCAATCGGGAGACCGGACAGACCGCTTGTAACCACCACCTCGCCCAGACCCCTCCCACCCATAAATATTGGTCACGATGTTGTTCTGGCTCTCTGTTCTTGCTCTATCAACATTACTGGTAATGTGTAAGTCACTCTCGCCCTCGTCGTCCGCTACGTTCCCTAGCTCATAGATGTTCGGTCTACAGTGATGTTCAGATACCGCGCCACGCTCATCTCCCATGTCCCCAACCCGATAAGGTCCTTCTTCCCAAGTCTCGGCCATTACACTCCTCTCGCCACTTTTGAGGATCAGGCTAATGCTGGGCTGACGTCTGACTCGTTCGACATCGAGGCGAACATTCGGGATGGCGATTCACGGGCTGGTTTGGATGAGCGGGGGACACAGGAGGTTCTGGCTATCATGCGTCGGGACAGGGTCAAGTGAGTACTTTGGGTAGCTCATATCGCCTCCCTTTTTAAATACCCTTCACAGCTTCGATCAAGCAAGGTTGATTCGTCAGAATGAAATCTTTGCAGCAAACGGAATTAGCCCTTCTGGTGAGTCTGATCAATACTTTTCACTCCTCATTCTCTTCTAACAATTTCTCATATTCTAGGTTTGCCTTTGGACTCCAAGGCTATCACCCGACTGTAATGACCTGCCATCTTACACATGTACCTCCTGTATTTTCTACTTTTACATATCACTTCTGTCCTTGGATATTCTACTCGGACAGTTCTTACTCTCCCTATTCATTCATCACTCCAATCGGCTTCTCCCCATGCGCACCCTCCTTGTTGACATCCTTCTCCTTGGGCTTCCTCGTCGCAACTCGGTCCAACATCACTTGCCGCAACTGTTTATCTAGTACTGCTGATCGTTGTAGCCTCGTTGTAGCCTCGCACACACCATCCAAATAGTATAACTATAACAGAGGTTTTCTGTCTCTGTGTGCTTGAAGATTACCAGTCCTTTATAACGACTCGTTGCGTTTGAACGACGCACAGCGACGACGACAGACAGTTAGATCGTTCCGCAGCAGCACACCGTTTCCGCTTTCCGCCCTGCTCCGGGTCTTCGGCTACGGCTTTGTCCGAGGTAAGTGTATCACGTGATCGCGACGCGTCTCAGACTCTCAGCCACCGACGCGTTTTGGGTCCACTCATTTTCTGGCGAGTGTGTCCGTCTAAAGATCATGCATGCGAAAGACGCTGCTATATTTAACGTCAGTACTAGTGTATGGGCTCGAACCGACCGAGCAGATTTCACAGCTGCCGAGGGCTTTGTTTTCTGGTTCACGACCAAATTCAGAACAAACGGCCGAGAGGACTTCATTGCCATGCCAAAGAAAAATACGATGATGTCCCATGAGGCCGGACAGTTGAGAGGATGTACAAATCGTCCTTGCCACTCATCCATCACTATGATTGATTGCCATCGAAACACGTTGCGGTACTTGGAGACTAATCTGGATGTGGACGGAACGGATGGGGCTGAGGGGTGCATTGTATTGCGCGCTTCAGGACAATGGGCTTTGCAAACCAATTTCATGTGGAGATCTGTTCCTGATCAGCACTAGCAGGGTGGCCCCGCACTGGTAGTGAGTGGCCACTCCGGAATCCAGATTGGCCATTCGGATAGTGGGTTTAAGAGGCTGCGTGCGGGATCCTGCTTTCTTCTTGACCACTACAGCGAGTAGTTTGGTTGTGGCCTTGAGCCTTCCGGCGAGTTACCCTCTCCCTCCCTCCTCCCCTCCACCCCCTTCTCTGTCCGTCCTCTCCACGACTTTAACGAATCACGCTTTACGACCTACCTCTCCTCTCCCCATAACCATAATGGGCGCGATCCCCAATCCCACGTATACCTCCACGTCGTTCAGCGAGCGGAAGAGCTCAGAGTTCGCGCGACTCTTCGACTTCTTCTCGCGTCTGGCGTCGGGGGACAGAGATCTCTACGTCCCGAGGGAGTTCGAGAACCTGGTGGACGTCCTCCCCGCCTCACCTGCCTCGTCCATTACCCCCGTCCCCCGGCTTTGCAGATCCCCAGACTCCATCACCACCACTGCCACCGTGGACACTACCACCAGCACAAATGCAACCCTGTTCTCCGAAGAGGGGGACACCGAGACTACCCAGAACAACATGGAACCTTACCGTGGCCAAGGTTCCGAAGACGAGAATAAAACCACACCCCCGCCTGCGCCGATGCCGATGCCTATGCCTAGGGGACGCAGGACGAGTATCGCTGTCGTGCGAGGCCGTGGGGCCGCAGCGCACCTCGCACGTCGTTTCCCGCTTGGTAACGGGACAAACCACGCGTTCACATTTAAGATGATGATCCACGAGTTGTACGACATCAACGACTTTGCGAGTATGGTGCAGGAGGTGCTCGCGAAGTCCCAGCAACAGTTCAGGCCACTTCCGGAGGCGTTGAAGAGGGCGTTGAAGTCGTCGAGGAAGACGGAAGAGCAGGATGATGGCGATAGCCAGGATGAAGAGGAGAGGCGGGTGTCGAAGATGGGAAAGCTGCTCCGGGGAGAGAAGACGGTAGTGAGGGGCAGCGGGCAGGGAGTCGCGTCGGCTGGGAAGTTCCCAAAGAATTTGGGACTGGGGAGACCATCTGGATTGGATGTTCCCGCTGCGGAGAGAGCATTGAAGAAGAGGCGCGTTGGAAGGAGGCGCAGTGTAAGCGGCGGACCGATGGAGAAGGAACCCGAATGGATCGACGCAGCCACCGTTCCCAATATTGACGCGACCATCGACGAAGGATCTCCCGCACGCGCAATTCCCGCCCCCAGCACACCGACGTCCGCAGCTGGTGCGCGCTCGTCGATGAGAACCAGAAAGTCTTCAGCGTCGGGAGGGAGGTCGAGAGCCTCAACCGTCACGAGGAAACCTGCCGCCGTACCTCCCATGCCCGTGAGGGAAGCTGCAGTCGTGAAGTACGCAGAGACGTTCTTGAATGTCCCCGTGTCCACCCCTGCCAAAAGGCCGATTTACAAGAAACAGTTCGAGAGGGCTAGGAGCGAGGAGCCTGACTTCGGCATGGGTCCCATGTCTGCACCGAGCACGCAGAACCGGTTCAAGTTTGGGGCATTGGATGAAGTCGTTGCAAAGACAGTTGGCGCAAAGCGGAGGTTGAGCTTCTCTACTTGAGGGTAGGGCATTGGTGAGCTAGGTGCAGGTAAGTCTCTGTTTCAATACTCGTACGAGGACATTCCTGCTCATGAGGCCGAAATAGAGATTCGCTGCATATCAATCAATTGTACACCACATCCACGACGGTGCGACGACGGAGACGCACCTCAATTTTACGACTCGGACACCTTTCTTCATCCCCTTCTCCCCTTCCTTTCATCAATCATCATCGTTGTGTTTTTGGAGACCTATACCATCATCAGTTGAACCGTATAATCCGCGCCTGAAGGGTGCAAGTAGCATATCCAGTGCACTGTAGTAAGTCACTGTAGCAGTCGTCGTAGTCGAGCGAGTATGAAAGAGTATTAAGAGGATTGTCAATGTCAGAGACTCGAAGTTAGAACAGAGACAATCTCGAATCCAAATCTCGATTTGACCCGCTATCACATGATCGTGCCCTTCCACGTGGACCCGATATTTCGAGTCGAATGGCGAACACGGCACTGAAATGTTTGCCCGCCGTCTGTTCTCCACGTCGAGCTCATCACTCCCACCGACCATCAGGCAGATCTTAGCCTCAAACACCCACTCGACCCCGGTACAGGTCAACGGATGGATCAAGTCAATTCGCAAGCAGGCGAAAGTCGCGTTCGCTGTCGTCACGGATGGAAGCTCGTCACAAACGTTGCAGGCTGTGTTCACGAAAGACGCGTTGGCTGAGGCAAAAAAGTAGGCTTTGAATTATATGAAGGCGTATGGTACTCATGTTGTGCTTGCAGCTTGACCAATGGCGCGTGCGTACGATTGAATGGAACCCTGGCCAAGAGCATCGGTCCGGGACAGGATGTCGAACTGCAAGTGGACAAAGTCGAGTGTCTAGGAGAATGCACGTCGGAGGTACGTGTCTCGGTATTTTTGTTTATATAGAAACGTCTCATTAGGCCTGCCAGGAGTACCCTATCCAGAAGAAGTCTTTAAACACCGACTACCTTCGTGATCATTGCAACTTCCGCGCGCGCACAGACTCTATTGCTGCTATGCTGCGATTACGGAGTAGCACTTTAAGAGGCTTGCAGCAGTACTTTGAGGTGAGTGGTTTGCCGCATCGCTGTGAGCATGTGCTAACCAAGCACCAGAGCCAAGAGTTCTGCTACGCTCATACACCCATAATCACATCCAACGACTCTGAGGGTGGCGGTGAAACATTCAGTGTGACACCGTCGGCACCAGCCACCTCTTCGACAGCACCAGCGCCACATTCCGACTTCTTTGGACGTCCCGCCTACCTCACCGTATCATCTCAGCTGCACTTGGAAGCTCTCGCCGCGTCCATATCCCGTGTCTACACTATCTCCCCATGTTTCCGCGCAGAACGCTCACAGACAAGTCGACACCTCTCCGAATTCTGGATGCTCGAAGCAGAATGGGCGTTCACGAACTCTGTGGAGGATGTCACGCGAGTGGTCGAAGGAGCAGTGAGGTCCGTCATGCAAGCCCCCTCGGTAGATCTGCAAGTACTGTGGAAGGATATGGACCCTGTACGTTTGGAAGCTCTCCGCAGAGCGGTAGAAAGCGACGTGCCTTGGGCGAGGATCACGTACACCCAAGCGGTCGAAGAACTCCAAAAACACAGTTCATCGTTCAAGGTGGCGGCGAAGTGGGGTGATTCGCTTCGAAGCGAGCATGAGCAATGGCTCGCAGAACGTCTCATCGGCGGACCGGTCTTCGTCACCGATTACCCCGCCTCCATGAAGCCCTTTTACATGCGTCTCAACGACGACGGCAAGACAGTAGCTTGCTTTGACCTGCTCGTCCCTCACGTCGGTGAACTCGCAGGAGGATCCCTACGTGAAGAGAGGTTGGAATTGTTGAAGGATGCGTTGAGGAAAGCGGGATTAAGGGAGGAGGAGTATGCGTGGTATGTAGAGTTGAGGAAGTTTGGTGGGGCGCCGCATGGAGGGTTTGGGTTGGGCTTTGAGAGGCTTATTAGGTGGATGAGTGGGATTGAGAATGTGAGGGAGTGCATTGCGATGCCGAGATGGGAGGGTAGGATGTTGCTGTAGATATGGGTGGTGCTTCTTTATAACCATGTAGATGCCAACTATTACTTATACGGGGATGTTACTATCTCTAATTATTTTCACCCTTATTCTGCATCTTCACAATGATCCTCTTGCACAACTCCCAACAACCCACACATAATGAACATGCTGGCGTTAAAGGAGAATTGCTTGCAGGGAAATACAGAATGTGAATACACTGTCTGCAACGTGTATGTATGATTCGATTCGTCCATGGTAGATGAGAATGCTACGCAACAAACAACAGAAACAGAACTACAACAGGACACTCCAGGCGTACAGTACTTTTTCCAAAGAACATAAAAACTCCGGACACCACCACGAAACGCTGAAAAGAGACGAAAAGAAAGGAAGAAAAAGAAGAATATCCATTACTCGACAGCGCTGCTTGTACTGACGGCGTACTCATTCGAGCCCGTCTTCCAATCATGCACGTTCGCCCACTGTCTCCCGGACCGCGCACTGATGCTACCGGCGATGGGGATCGCATTTGATCTCGGACCCGTCAAGCTCCCAGTGCGCTGCAACCCAGCTGGGAGCGTTGGGGAAGTATACGAAAGGCTCTGTGCACGGCTAGAGAGGAATGAATATCATCAGCTCTGAATGAACAACTAGAAAACGTAAGTGATGTCAATCATGACAGGAAACGTACTGAGGTCGCAGAGGTGGTCCTGTGCCCAGATTGGCGAAGCTGCTTGGGAAGAGTGGCCGTCCTGGTCCACGTTCCCTCGTGGGGTCATATGGACCATCGTCTCCGGGATCATCCAAATAAAATGACCGCCCACTTGAGAACGAACTCCTCCTGCCATCACCGGAGAACCCAACAACAGGGCTCGCAGCACCACTTTGAATGATGGGCACGGATGGCGACGTGCTGAATCTTAATCCGTGTATCTTCCGAGATAAATCATCTGCCTCCTGAGCCTTGTCCTTCGCGTCGCCTTCTGCCTCTTCCTCCTCCTCTTCGGCGACTTCTTGCAACGCGTTCGCACCCGATGGAAGTGGCGTGGTTGATGCGAGGACGGGTGAAACCGTGACGGAGTCTGGGTCTGCAGGATCCCCAGATGATTCTTGTCCGTCCGCCGAAGTTGCAGAGGCAACTTCCGTCATGATGGCTGGGAGGTTGGGGGAGTCGGGCTCGAATACGGCGGAATCTAATGCGGAGGTACCTTCGAAGTCCAATCCGTCCAAACGGTACTTCTTCAGTCTTTCTTGGTATTGGATGTGGAATGGTAGCTCGTCATCGTCCACGTTAAGCTCAGGAGGAACACCCAGAGCGCCTTTGAGCCTCTCCCAAATGAGCTCGCTGCGCTCTAGGATGCAGGCGCGCGACTTGCGAATCCAGGTCACATCGTCTGCAACATCACGGTCTACGGTACGGAGCCACGCGGCGAGTTGGGCAAACGACCACGTCTTCGGATCACTGTCAGGTGACGGGGCGGTTGTGGACGATATAGACATGGAGGACACGGAGGACGAGGAAGACATGGGTGGTGATGAGCTTGGTGCAGCGGCTGAGTGTGCTGGGAATGTTTGTGCAAGGAGCGCCACAAGCTTGGAAGTCGGTAACTGGGAGAGGAGAGTGGATACCTCACCAGGTCTATCGATGAAGGGCAAGTAAACGGAATCTGGGAGGGGCGTGAACGATACGGGAGCCATCTCTTGAGCTGGTGTGATGCCGCCTGGGGATTGAGCTGGGGTAGCAGTTCGCGGATTGCATGACGAGCGTGCAAGGTCAACCAATTGTTCAGGACTGAGTTTGGCTGGCTGGAGTGGAAGTGAGATCGTCTGTCTGTGAGGGGAACCTGGGGTGGTGGGACGAATACGAGGACTTGGCGGGCTTGATCTGCCACTATTGGAGCCGGACGGGGCGAACGAGGTGAACGCGAAGCTGAGCCTTCCTACAGGTTCACCCTTGCTCGAGCTGGAACCGATGGACGCGTTGCTTCCATGGCGTCTGTGTTTCCTCCCATCGTCCGGATCGAGTTGGGGTGGAACGCGAACGATTGTGAGCCTACTGGATGACGAACGACCTGGGTTGAGGTTCACCGAGGCGTGTTCTCCCCACGGATCTGCTGCGGTGATGGAGCCTCTGCGAGCTGAGAGCCTCCTCGGACGCGATGGGCCCAAGAGCGGGCTGTGTGCGGGGGAGTGCTCGACACTGCTCACGCTCATGGTTGGTGCTGTGAAGGTGGTGGTTGCTGATCAGGAACGACTGAACTAGCGAGTGCGGGGCTCCACAGTCGCTGATTACGCCCAGTTTACACAGTGATTGAGTGCAAGTTATTACTATCAGATTGAGGTGGGTATGCTCAGTATGGCATGTGTCGGCTGTTATAGATCTGGAACTCACCGTGGCCGTCCTATGACCTCACTGAGCTGCAGATGTGTCCGTCGTCGCCGTCGTTGTGATCGCTGTCGCCGTCGTGGTCGGGGTGAGAGGATGCCCTGAGGGCCGTTGTTGGGATCAAGGAGAACTGAATTGAGGATGAGCCATTTTATATAAACTCAGAACACTCTCAGAACGTCGGCAGTCCACTGGTGGGGCGGTCCCAGATAGAAAAGTCCACAGGAACAGGTCCATGGACCTTGCTCAAACAGCCGCCCACGTCATGCAGGCTCGTTGGCTGTTGCGACCTAAGTCTCTATCTTACACAATGTCGCGCGCAGCAAAGGCGACGCTCGCACTCGCCGTCATCGCCACAGTGGCTGTCGTTGGCGGTGTGCATTATATGCAGAAAGCAGAAGAGGCTGTACGTCTCCCGTCCACGTTTTCTTCGCGTTAGACTGATGAACCCCCACAGAGGATGTACGCGGGCGTGCTTCGTGACGACGAACGACGACGCGAGAAGCAAAGGCAACGTGAATTTGAACTTCAAGAGTCCCTGAAGAAACGTGCTTTGTACGAAAGCGTGCAGAGCGTGTCCACCCAATCAGCCCGCCGAGAAACCTCATGACCCCGATACATGGCCTTCGATCGGCTTCGTATAATCATGGAGATGCCTTGAGAGGGTGAACTTCGACAATGTGACAAATCTAGTGTTCACGCCTGTAAGTTGTTACACGACTTTAAGTAATCTTTTCGCTGATAACTGACCTCGTAGACATCCACCATGGATTGGTCCAACAATATTTGCTCTTGTAGGGTTGCTTGGTGCGTTTCTGACCCAAGGGGTCGGTCGACGCCCGCTACGTAGAATTCGGATGTAGGAAGCATTGCATATATGTCAATATGATTCCAGTGAGTGGTCTTTGTTTTCAGTGATCGAACGACCGTTGGGGAAGTGTGCAACCGGAGTACCTCTCGACTTTCAAGAGACGATTAATACCTCTTTCAGGACAGAAAGAGGCGCCTTCTTCCCCATCTGCATCTCCCAATTTTCAGTAGGGCTTCAACTAACGCCCCCTCTCAGTTGGAGTATGCAAGAACAAAGTATCAACATCATTGCGTTCCCCGTCAACCGCATGTCATGCCACATGACTCTCTTCGCCATACTTTTGGTGAAAGGGGTGTGCTCACGATCGATTCCTACTTCAAACTTCTCCGCCAGGCCAAACCTGTCCAAGAGACTGTCGTAGGACACGTTACCCGCCGTTTCAGTCCTTTTGTAGCGGTAAGAGTTCCCATATCTTGGATATCGTTCCACTAACCTAGCTTTGGCTCGGACCTAGGAATGTCGTGCTCCCAACCTGCGGTTGTTGGGTTGCTCACTCGACGAGCGCTTCCTCAACATACTTAGAATCGCTTGGGAGTGGAAATGCTGCCTCGGAGCTATTCTCAGAAATGCATGGGATAGGCAAGTAGCGCCGCAAACGGTATGGGGATTCCCAAATTACTCAGTAAATAGGTCAGTTCCAATTGATGTTACTTTATAGCAGCCGTTTGAACCTCGATCTCCGTCTCACAGATTCTAGATTAATATACACATGATCTTCACATACAAACACACACAACAGACTCAAACCCGATGCCTGCTTCTTTCTCGCCCCACAGTCGGACCCGCCATCCATAAATACCTCTGCATCCCATGCAATGCCAAGCTCTCCCTTCATCCTACCAACGGGTACTGACGCGGACCCGCCGGGTGAATAACGATCATCCGAACGTCTGTGAAGTTGTCAATATCGAAATGGCCGTACCCAGATGCACCGCTGTTGTGGTAAGGGGTCGCGTGAGATCAAGCACTGCTCCTGCCACGCTGGTGACAACTTACCCAAGGCCGCAGTGTCCGCGCATGGCTTCCAAGTGCACAGAGGGCCCGTTGATGTTCACCCATCCTGCGTTCCGCCAATCATCTGGTGAGCCACGTATCGCAACCTGTGAGTGGGAATGACTGACCTGACCGGACGCGACCGGCAACGTCAAGTGCGGTGTGCACGTCTTTTGTCCACAGTCCCGCCACCAACGTATAGTCTGATGCATTGGTCACTTCTATGATCTCGTCAATTGTATCCGCGACGGCAATGACCAGGACTGCGAACAGAGGTGAGATTGCCAAGTCAGTCATTCATCCTATCAGCACCAACTCATTGGACACTCACCAGGGCCGAATGTTTCTCTATCCCACATCTTCATCCCGGGGCGAACGTTCATCAAGACATGCGGTTGCACGATCGCTCCTTCTCGTTTCTTGTCACCGACCATGACTATAGCACCCTCTGCTTCTGCCTCGGTGATCATCGATACCAAGTTTGCCGCAGACCCTTCTGCGAACAGCGATGAGAGTCTTTCAGGATGTGTCCTGTAGTCTCCGGCTTTGACCATGCCCATGAGCTTGGTGATCGCTGGGACAAGTGTCTCGGCGGCTTTGCGTTGCACGATCACCCTCTCTGTGGACATGCAGATTTGCCCAGAATTCATGATCGCACTGGAGACAATTGCACGGGAGGCCTGTTCCGTGTCGGCATCGTCTAATACCTACATAAAACGCATCTGAGGATCCTCTGAACGATATAATTGGTGCCTCTCAACACTCACTACCACAGGTGCCTTTCCGCCGAGCTCAAAGACGCACGGCTTGAGGTATTTTGCTGCCTCAATGGCGAGGATTCTCCCGACGCGATCACTGCCAGTGAACTGCAAGAAGTGGTCAGTTCCTGCATCCTGTTCCATTGTTTGGTGTAATGAATACTGACGTTGATTTTCCGAATCAAAGGATGGGCGATGATCTCGGACGTTAATGACGGTGCGTCCTGGGTATCCATGCACAGGAAGTTCAGGACTCCCCTGGGCAAACCTGCCTGTAGTAGTTTATGGTGAGTTTGTCGCACACGCCATGACCGACTACGTGTGAAAACTCACCTCAAACAGGACCTCAGCGACGATTGATTGCGTACGCGGTGTAACTTCCGAACATTTGAATACGACGGTGTTACCGCAGATGATCGGGACGGCTACCGCACGGACACTGAGAAGCATGGGTGCGTTCCAAGGTGAGACTGCAAAACTGAGCAGGGGCGCAGCCACGAAAAAAATGTTAGCTGATCAAATCATACGTTCAGAGTAGGAACAATCGACAAACATGACTCCCATGGCCCTGCGCTGCGCAACGACGTGTCCGCCCGGTATTTGCGAGGGAAACGTCTCCCCCTTCAGCTCGCCTACCAGTCCTGCCACGTCTCGGAACGCAGCAGCAGGCGACGCGGTGTTGAAGTAATGCATATGGTCTGCGGCCGCAGTCTCATCGCGTATGGCACTGATGATCTTCTCCTTATACCGCTCGGTCTCGAGAAGATCTGCAGCCTTGAGGAAGACGCTTCTTCGTTGCTCGAACGTCGAATGTTCCCATGTCGAGAATGCCTTTCCGGCGGTTTCGATTGCGTCTTTGCAGTCCTCGCTCGTGGCAGACGCGGCGTGGCCGACGACTAGACCCGTGTAAGGATTCCGGACCTCGAAGGATTTATCGCTGAGTGACGGGCGGAACTCGCCGTCGACAAGAAGAGAGGTGAAATGGATAGAGGGATCTTTCATAATCATGGTGGGCGAGGCTTTCAGGATACGGGTTTATGGCTGTCGATGTGGTGAAGCACTGCGCAAGGCCCCAGTGATCTGAAGTTTACTTTCTACAAGACATGCAACTTGACCGACATTTTATACCTGTTTCAGCATGGTGAGTGGTATACCGTCACGCGCTCCGCTCGCTCGTTCCTTCTCACATCTACCGCCCTCGTCAAAGTAAATCTCAGGCTCAGGGGATCATTTCCTCACACCACCGCCACAGCAGTGGTACCCAGAGTGGTACCTGGTTAGGAATACGCGACGGTGTTACGGCATTCGTGTAACAAACTCCATTTGAAAACGGTCCGCGGCATCCTAGAACGCCTCAATCCGATTTGTTTCTGGTTAGACTGATCATGAAGTGTTTCGGTGCAGTATGACCACATACATGGCGGCTCTTTCGTCAGTGTCACCTGCAAGAGGTTGGACCTCCCAGTGGTCGCAGAACGGCAATCCGATCGGTAGGAATGCCAAGCTAAGCCAGTCCGGACAGATTTTCACTTATGATGCTGCTCTCAGTGTGAACGACTGAGACATTCCGTGCGTACCACTTCCGCGATTGCAAGTTGTCCGATCCCGACTCTGTTTAGGGCGTCTACTTTCGGCGCCCACGTGGCATGACGCCAGATCCTGAGTCAGATCAGACTCAGCCAAGACGGGTTGCTTTTTTGCTCAAAACTACTACCATCCATCAGCCTCGCTGCTCAGGTAACGTCCTGAACATACTCATCAAGGTATTGAACATCTCTACATATTTTCTAGGATAATGATGCTCAGTAGTGATGTCTGCAGATCCCCGTGCGCGTGGAGTGGGTAGAACCCACAACACAGGGATGCCTGTCAACAAAGTTGCCGAAAATGTCCTGGGTACGATAGGTCAGTCGTCCTTATCCACTCAAACGCAGCTTATCGGAAAGACGGCACAAATCTCACACAACACCATCACTTTTCTTCTCAGGAACAATTTGCTGGACGTTACAGCTGGTACCTCAAGTGTGGAAAAGTTGGCGCACCAAATCGACAGACGGCCTGTCGCTGTGGCTTGTGTAAGCCTCAGTTATTTCCGTTTTCGTTTTGACCGGAAAAAATGAGATGACGCGTCACTGACTCCGATACGCGTTTTGTTTGGCAGATGGCTATGGGGCATCTCGGGCACATTTCTGAGTGTGTATGCGATCGTGCAAAAGTTGAATGTGCCACTTATTGTGCAGCCGCATCTATTCTCGACGCTGTGCTTTATTTCTTGGGCGCAGGTCCGTTCCGTCACTGATTTCTACTCCCGAAGTACTCTTTGTACTGATAAACATCGACATAGTGTCTATACTATGGAAAGGGGCGCTCAAGGAACATGTCCCTTGCGATATTAGTGGGCATGGTCGCCCTCTCAGGTGGCTTTGAAGCTGGCATGATATTTGCTATCCAGGCGAGTTCTCCACAGTAATCATCACTATCATTGCTAGCCATCCGACAATCCTATTTGTAGCCCTCCTTCGATGCCGGTAAAACTGCCCCCACCCAGTTCTTTGGCATCATGAGCGCGGTTTTAATATCGCTAGCATTATTGTGTGTTTTTCGGCCTCACGGACGACCCCATACTTGTTACTGAACCACCATTTCAGCCCGCAGTACTACGAGATCTACAAGTTCAGAGAGGTTATCGGTATCTCCATATTATTCATGCTGGTGGACTGTCTGGGCGGTGTTTTCAGCAACTTGTCACTTGCGTTCAAGGAACCATTCGATATAATTGCCGCTATCACATACTCGCTGGTCGTCGTGAGTGTCACCTTTTTCGCTCACGTTCGATATATTTGACAAAGCATTTCCACTACTCTATTCTTAGGTTTTAGACGGGATAGTTTTGGTGCTCGCCTTCATTCTCAACCCCCGGGCTGAACGCCGGCGTAAAAGGGACGCTCAAGCTGAAATCGAAGCGGGTGATGCTTCATCAGTCCGACTGGAGCCTCCGACGATGGAAAGTATACCCATTCCCACAGATACCCACCATATTGACGGCGTCGTCACCGGTGAAACTGGAAAACCGAGCACGGACCAGGTAGTAACGTCGGATGCCCCTTCCCAAGGCGGCGATCAACCCGCTGCTGCACGGTAGTGCTTTTTAGAACGTTGTTAGTATGTGGAATCAGCCTTACGTTTGGGGCTAGTATGTACACCAATGACACGGTGTACCATCACCGTTCACCCAATGTTCAAGTTTACTTCCAAGGTAGCATGCTCTCTGACATACATACCCCCGCAGAATTAGAGTCATAATTATATGCACCCACCATTCACTCCACCACACCTATGCGGCGAGAGATGGCACCGATCCATTCGCCAAGTTATGGGTCAGAGCAGCGCAAGTCGCAGCAGCTGTATTGCTACGTTTGTATCGATATCAGTACAACATCCCGAAATCGGTCGTTGTGGAGTCCGACCCCACAGCCCAAACCCAGGGGGGCTTTTCTTGAGTATTTCATTTTTGCGCCCTAACTAATCTTCTCCCGATACATCAGTAGTATCTCCAACCTCACACGCACATCGAAGCTGGGCGATGCGAAACTCTTCGCAGCCACGAGGACGCCTTTGGACATTGGGTATCGAGTAAGTGAGGTGGTGGACAGCCTAGTTTGCAGCAAATGCTGACCGTGTCTGCCATAGTACAGCTCGCTTGTGTTGGAAGGCCAACATAGACTGGAGATGTTGAAATAGACTTCGGAGAGGCATTCCTCACATGCGTTTAACTTTTCTGCACGCCTTGTGTCCAATGGCGGGTGACCTTACACCAGACGAAAGTCCCCACGAACGCCCGCGCTGGTGCATCTCTATGAAGCAAAGAGTGCAATCAACCACAGATACTTTTACTCTACCTTTCCTCCCACCGAAGGCATCTCAACACGAAAATCCGAGCGGAAAGTTGTGGCGCAGGACAATGTAGGCCTATGTGTAGGTGCGTACTCCCTGCTGCTTAGGATCGCTCAAAGTATGCTCATTCACAAGCGAAGAACTTGAAAGGTATTCCCTGAGCATATGGAGATGCCCACGACTGTCACGCGTAGCTCTCCAAGGTCTTCTGCAACACGAAACTTGAAGAGATTACCTGAGTGTATTGCAATTGTGGACGAAAATACGCTCAAGATCACGAAGTATTTTTTGTCTGTCGTCGGTGAGTGAACTTGAATTGAATGTTCGTCCGGTCTGAACAGTTTGTCGAAGGAGTCCTTGAACGAGGTCTGTACCTTAAAGCCAAAGCATCATTCAAAGCATCTTCTCTGACCTGACATCGCTCAATTGTTAGGTGATATTCGAACGTTGAGCTGCCATCTATCCATACCTTCGAAAAGTGCATATATTCGATCTGGAACCGTCATCCTTCTGCTTCAATTGTTTCCTGGACGTCGGGAGTCATAAGACTGAGGGATGCTCGGATTATTGATGTGAGCGCAAGTGAAAATCAATTCTCACTGGACGGAACGATAGAATGTAACGCGAGGTGTGTGTGATTATCCTCCATTGCAGACGGCTGAGTAATTCCCAACCTTATTGTTTGCGGAACAAGGGGAGGAGCGATTAGCGCCGGATGTTGAGTCTACAAATGGAAAGACTTGTTCGTACTTTCAAAAGTACCATAAACATCAAGACAAAAAAGGTTGCGAAGCCCAACTCATGCCCACCTAACGACCACATAGATTGCTTCAAACACCGAAACAGAACAATAGCAACCACTCTGAAGGGCTTGAGATCTTCCATGCCTGAAACCTCGGTGCGGTGCCAAATAGCAAGGCGCTTTTATGTCCCCACCGTCTGAACTATTATATAGGCCGAGAAGACAAGGGCCTTTTGTGTC
Source organism: Cristinia sonorae (assembly GCA_021029105.1). Taxonomy (NCBI): domain Eukaryota; kingdom Fungi; phylum Basidiomycota; class Agaricomycetes; order Agaricales; family Stephanosporaceae; genus Cristinia; species Cristinia sonorae. The sequence goes on along the minus strand of JAEVFJ010000029.1, from coordinate 186,467 downwards.
TGAAGAAGCAGAGTGTGCTACATTGGCACGACTCGGTTACCATGGGGAGTGCCTCATAAAACGTAACGTCTCCACAGCAAAGACCCCTTCAACTGGCCTTCGCCACCCCGCCCCCGCCCCCGGCTCTGTATCGCTAGCAACATCTCCCCTTCTCGCATCATTGACTCCCTTGTACGATTCATTGCAGGACAATACTCTCTGTCTGTGACACCCACGACTGCTTGACTTCTTCAAGAATACCATCAACATATACCTGCTTTTCGTGAGTTCAAATTGCCCTCGACTGCAGTGAGTTCCACGACCTGATCATAATCACAGATTTCATGTCGCAGAACACTGTAGCATACCCTTCTGTTGATTCGTGTCCACCCGCATATTCGTTCCAGCCACATCAGAAAGCGCATCTATCTCAGGCCCCTCCGGACTACGAAAACGTCCCTCCCAGCCCCCTTTCGAACACTCACCATTCAGGTCGCCGCCGCTCCTCCGTCATGCTTTCAATCACCACCTGGGCCGAGAATGTTCCTCCTGGTTCTCCTGCGCCACCTCGTCGCAAAGAGTCCTTCGCCGCCGAATCAAATGAGGACAAGATGGCTTTGAAGGCTGCAGGGTACACCACGGGCATAATGAACTTCCAAGACGTGCTGCTCCCTCCTACCGTTCCGGTCAAGAAATCTCGCTACTCTATGCTCCCTGAGCCCCGATCCTCACAGAAGGAACGTAACGAAGTGAGACGCTCCAACTCACAGTCATCCTTGAAAGGCCACCACTCTTCTCGTACCCGTTCCTCTCGTCATCCCAACACCGCTACTTCACAAACTCCTATCCCCCCTCCCACCACATCCTCGGCAGTGAAGGACAAGAAGGCCAAGTACGGACAGTACCCCGCTCCTCTTGATCGCGACCTCGTACTCACGCAGTTCCTCGATGGTGGAAACTCTGAGGACCAGATCAGGAGATTCGTTGAAGCACGAGCCAAGGCCACAGGCGCGGTGAAGGTCAATGGCAAGTACGTCGGTGCCGGCGACATCTGGCGCGACGATCGAGGTGGCGTGTGGCGTGACCAGGATGAGGAGCTCGAGTACGCTCGTCTTCTGCCGAAAGAGACCAAGGACAAGTCCTGGGTTGGCTTCGGCGGTGGCAAGTCAAAGACTCTCGCCGTTCCCTCTGCAGAGGATGAGCTCCGACGGGGGAGCGTCTCTACCATGGACACTATGGATTCTGACCTCGACCCCCGCTACGTCATGCAGCCCGACGATGAGGAGGTCGCCAAGTTTGGCGGTGCAGTCCCCTCACACGCCCACACTCACCACGCCGCACGACACCTCCGAAAGCCAGAGGCCCTCCTGGACCCGTTTCCCGAACCATCGGCGCATCACTCCTCGAAAGAGCGTCGACGGCCAGCCCCCCTTGCTATCAACGTACCCTCCAACAGCCCTGCGTACGTCTACAGCCCCGAGAACCCCGCACATCAGGAGGCTGGGAGGAAGGACTTCATGGAGTCTTCTTTCTCACCCGCAGCCGTCACCGCGAAGCAGGTTCCTTCGAAGTCGGGGGTTACCAGCCACGCGCCCGCTGAGACCAAGTCTAAGCTTGGTGTCAAGGGGCTACTGAAGGCTGTCGGAATGAAGAAGTGATTTGATATCACTATGACTTGACGAACTCATGGATTGATGTTCGTTGTATGACATGCTCGCTACTTCCCACCTCCTCATGTCTTCATCTCTTTTACTCTACCTATTCTTCTGCGCAATGCAGCGCATTTGCGATAATCCTAACGGACTCATCTGTACTTCTCACACGAATGTTCCTCATCTTACTTACCGTCATTCCTGTATGCATCATCTTGCCACAGACCAGAACAACATTACCCCAGCGAAATGCATTAGCTCATTGCAGATCTTTGCTACCAAATACTCGTGCGTGATGATCTTAGGCGGATGTGGAGGTATTATGCAAGAATATGGAGTCCGTAATCACAATATAAAGTCCACTGAAACCCATGATAGATGACCGAAAATGAGAGATAAGGGGGAATAGAGTGATGACGATCTTATGGACGATGCATGAAGCTTGAAGGACGCCGATCAGAACATCAAAGCCACACCCAGAAGGGCCAAGGCACCCGAGACAGCCACCGGGAGGTGCAACCCAGTAGCACCGCTATCTTGGGCCTCTTTGGTGGGTGTCGGTGTTGAAGTTGAAGTCAGGTTCTTGGAAGCAGTGGGTGTATTCCTCGGGGGCATGCCAGTGGGCGAGGTGGGGCCAGTAGTCGTAGCAAGGGAAGTGCTGCTGCTGCTGGTTGAGTTGGCGCTTACTGTCTGGTTACCACCAGCGCCAGGGGCGCTACCGGCTGGTGGAGGAGGAGGGGTAGCCAGGGTAGGATCTTCCAGAGCACCAACGCCCCAGGGAATCTTGTCACCGTTAGCCTGTTCCTCGTTGGCGGGAGGTGTAGTAGCACCGTCAGCCGCGGCGATAGTGAAGCGAGTGGTCCAGTAAGTTTCCTTTGAAGCCGGAGAAGTGAACTGGTAGAAATAGATGGCAGAGTTGGGGGTGACCTGAAAAGTACAGTACATCAGCGAATTGCGAGGGGTAATCATTGGAAGTAGACATACTTGAGGGCAGGGGTATGTGAAGGTAGTTTTCGCGGGGTCTGTTCCGTCGATAGTCGCGACAGCTAAGAGGGGGGAAATATGACATTAGCGCAGCTTAGATTGGACGAAGTATACAACGGACTGGTGATATGGTTCATCTCGAGATTGCTCCCAGACATGAGTTCGATGTTCATCTCCTTCCACGTGCCAGAAGCATCAACCTCCCAGACGATTTTACAATCGCCGCCTTCCTGGTAAACATCACCAGGGCCGGGTTCAGAAGGATTGGGCTCGGCGTGGACGGTCGCGAAGGTGGCGATGAGGGCGGCAAGGAAAACTTTAGAAAACATGGTGTTGATGATGCGTTGTTACTGTGGGTGTTTGAGAAGGCTGACCAAAAACGGGACTGTTAGCAAGTTACGTCGTTCCGAATCGTTTCTTCTAAGACACTCACTCGGGCTAAGTTGACCGTTGAGCAACGAGCAGGACGATGCAAAAGAGCGACAGGGATTAAGGAGTGGAATGCCCAAGGGAAGGACGGTATAAAAGGTTGCTGTCGATGTCAAAGTCAACTCAAGTAGCAGCGCCAGCCGTTGAAGCGGCGGTTCAAAATCACGCCAACGGAGTCTTTCGGAGCGCAATATCAAGGGCGGTTACTTCAGGCGGAGTTCGCGCCTTCAAGGCACGGCGAGACTTGGCCGTCCCCAACTGACAGGCCAAGGACATGTTTTCCGGGCCTCGAATCAACTGTGGCGGGATACGGACAGCGATCGAGTGTCGATGAAAGATAATATATGTCAAGTTTGAATATAACGTGGTGCGCATCAATCCTGCGCTCCCGCTAATAACACCGCAAAAGTCGGTTACAGTTTCGATCTCATATTGAGACGAGGAAGAAATGAATCCTTCAACCTCCTGAACTTCAGCGTGCACAGCATCCCTCCGTCTTTGACCTCCAGAATCACCTTCAGGAGACGGTCAGTTGAGATGTTGTGCCTAACATGAGGTTTGTGGCTCACTTTCGAGACTGCGCGGTCCACAGCAGAGGCCAATGACCCGCAAAGTGCATTCCATCGAGGGCAGGAAGGTGCCTGCAGTGGTACCTTGGTCCTTGGGCCTTAGTCGCGAAACGCCGAGAGCCCAAGGTGCCAAGCTTCGGCAGCATCACCTCCTCGCACAGCCGCTCGTCCAAGTTTTATATTAGCGTTTGACTTCGGGCTTTAGCCGCTTTACTGTACACAGAGCCACAGAACAACGAACTGCTCGCATGTCCAGTCTTCAAGATCTTCCTCATGAGCTTATTGAAAGGATTTTTCTGGAAGCAGATGCGGAGACCATCGCGCGGTGTCGACAGGTGAGTCTACTGGACGGACGCTACATACGAAGCTTTTTCATGTGGATTTTGACAGGTTTGCAGGCACCTGAATCTTGTCGCCACTCAGTCCATTGCCGTACAGTATAAAGCTGAACTAGGTATGGTCGGTTTCGAGGATGGCCCTTCTGAAGGCCTTACTCCGGCGGAACGTCTTGAACGTCTTCAGCGCCGCAAAGCTGCTTGGAGAGAGATGAAACCTTCCAACACTCGCGTCATCACGGCACACAAGGCTTGGTGGAAGACCGTGTACGGGGATCATATGCTGTGGGTCAGTAGCCCAAAGCTCGCTGAGAAGAAGCTCCATGTATTGCGCATACCCTCCGTTATTCGAGGGATCGCGGAGAAGGAATGGTCGTTTGACATCGATACCAACCTAGACAAACTCGATGCGATTACTATGGATCCAGCTCAAAATCTTGTGATTCTTCCACAGAATGAGTAAGTTCTTCAATATGCACCATCTCAGCACCGTTGACATATTTCATCAGTGGGCTGTCGGTGCGCTGCATGTCAACCGGCGTTCCCCATCCTAGCGCGGTAGCACCAGAGCTCCCTCTTGATTTGGGACTTGGAGAGTTAAATTCTCGGGATATCGAAAACATGGCCGTTTCGGAGAACTACGTGGGTGCTACCGTGGTACTGGATACAACTCAGAGGATCAAGCAGGCGGTTGTTATTTTTGATTGGAAATCAGGAAACAAACTCCTCGTAAGCAACTGTCACATGCAGCTCCATACGTGGTATTTTATCTCTTGGTATCTCTAGCAATTGGAAGAAACATCGCTCAATATTGGATTTGCGTTTCTCACAAACCAGTACCTTCTCCTCGCACATCTCTCTGCGAAGGGATCAGTCGTATTATCGGTTATCGACATCCATGCCGCTGTTGCCACCGGATATAACGGACGAAGTGTTTCTTGCTCAGACATACCGTCGGTCTGTCGTCTTGAGCTTCCGCGCTCACGATCCCCGCCGAAGGAATTACGGATAGAGACATCCCCTGCGCATCGAAAGCGATATGATATCCCTTTCCACCCGAGCAGCAACGACCAAATATTTGCGGTGGTCATAGGCGACTATGCAACCACTTTGTTGCTGCCACGGTCAACAATTATGGATCATCTCAGAAAAGTCGTGTCGGGAGAACGAAGACCGACGTCCCCATGGGCGGAATGGTCATCATCCAAGGTTGCCCTATTTGATCATTCCACGGTTTGGTCAGTGAACGGAATGACCACTGTTATGGAGCCTCCGGCCATAACCGACCCCGAAGGCGACCGGCGTCGAGACGAAGGTTCTGATGGCGAAGTGGAATTCTACTTGTATGACTTCGCGTCTTTGGAAGCTCAGAGGCTCGCCAAGGAAAAGGCGCAAAATACGGGGGTTAAGAAGAGTCACTTCTGGACGAAGAACAAGCAATTAGAGAAAAGTGAGTCGCATAGGAGTCACTCTCAAAAGCCCGCTCAACCTGTCCAGACTCAACAGTTCAATACCGAGAGACATTCATGTCTAGTCGTTCGGGATATGACCGGCGGGATCATAAACGCGACATTTATACGAAGTTCCCTGCCAAGAGAATCTCTGTGCCAAAAGAACTTTGGGCACGTTCATATCCGGACGAGGTTCACGTTGGCGACGATTGTATGGTCTTCGTATATGAGGACAGAGATGTGAGTCTTTTTTCAATTTTTGCGCCTCGCTGAGTTCAGAATGACGCCTTACAATATTAATGCGAGCAGGAATTCCATGTTTGCCACTACGAAATCATGTCCTTCTGAGAGGTTTGACTAACAACACCATGTACACTATACGGACGAGCGGGAGTAATACAGGGTAGCATTCATTTGATGAACTGTCTTGGGCATAATATACTCCATACATGGTGTACATGGTGATAGATTTATCAGAACTTCCTCAGCCCTTCAGTTCCAGCTGAACCTACAATGGCCGCGGTCAGATTTAGCAAGAGGTGATGGACCGGAGACACTCGCCACGGTAATTGCGTCCTCAACGGCATCAGCCAACGACTTGCAGAGCGCATGGAGATCAGGTGCGATTCTAGAGGTGCATTGGCTTTGCTTGCAGCGTTGTGTACCGAGTGAAATGTATTCGGTGGTCTTGATGCTGTTCAACACGGTCCATCCGCGGGGCCGTACGCGGACCTCAGCCTGCAGAGCCTGCAAATAGTCAACTACCAAACGCCAAGCTCTCAGACCGTGTGGATGCGATGGGAGATAGAATGTTTCGGTGAGACTTGCACCATTGCTAAAAATTTGAACTCATTCGTCGGTTCAAAATAAGATATTCGGACTTACTGATGATTGCAAGTGAACCAGACCTGCTGTTCCGTGACAGAGGAGCATTGATACTCGACCATAGTGCTGCTGATACGTTTCTCCCGGAGAACGACAGCTGCAGCTGCGTCCGAGCATGCCTTATGATACGCTTGCAGTCGCATGTATGGACCAGCACCCATGAACTCCATCTCTGGGATCCAAGTTCCAATCGGGAACGGCACGGCCAAACATCCTTTCGCTGCAACTTTCATCTCATCCTTCCAAGTGCGCCGAGCAGAGAGAACATAGAGCTTCAGAGGCTCTCGAATGACGTGGTCCGCGAACTGCAACTTGATATCCCTTTCGGCTTGTTCCATCAAATACTTCTTTGACGCTTCCAGACTCTCACATATCTCGTCCGCTGATGCCAGCCTTGGGTTCTCCACTGGATAGCAGAACCGCAGGAGATTGTTCAGAGTCCGCGAGGTCTCTGTGACGGGTATGACGGGTACGTCGTCTCGATACTCCTGGTCATCTCGTCCTTTGCGCTTTCGTCCAGACCCTTCCGGAAGCGGCGGGAGAGAGAACATGTCGTCGAAGAAGGATGATGCCTCAACGAGGATACCTTCCCTCACCCGGAAATCGACGAAGTCGATAGTACGGAGGATGATATTCGCGCCAAGTTTGTTGAACGGTGCGGGAGCATCCTTGGGTGCCAGTGTCGCCTCGACTCCGCTGGGGGACCGAGTAGTGTGATCGTCGGTGTGGCTGGTGGCCATTGGGGTAAGTCACAGTCTAGGAAATGTTATCATGAGTCGGACATGGCATGACTTCAGTCGGTATGCGGATTAACCTACATCTATCTCAGAGTAATTTGAGGCAGTGGCAGCTTGTAGGATCGTGCGACTGCTACCATTCGGGTTAGACTTTCCCATTCCTGCTGTCAACCATGATGTGAGCGCTATCAGGAAGTCCGTGAGGTGTTTGTGGCAATCTACAATCGGAGAGTGATGTGGAATAGTAAGGCGACTTCTGAGATGATCCTCGTGAGAGAAAGGCAGTCGATTTTGTCTATGCGTTTTTAACTGTTAACCTCCGACCACAGCGAGGGGATGATTCGTTGCCAGCTCGTGTCGGTTCAAGACTGTTTCGGTCCTTGCGTCCCTGTGAAGGTGGAATGAATGGGATATAGATTCAAGTTTGGAGAATACATACATGACTAGGCCCCAATATACCAGTGTCGTGCGCACTAACCTGGGAATGGCGGAGGAGAAAGAAAGAGCACTGATGGCTGAACTCGGGACTTGCAGATGCGAGGAGGATTGTCCTTGTAAGCAGTATTCAGGCGCATGGGCGCATTCCAACATGAGTGTCAATGGCGTACGTGAGCTGGGCAGGTAAAATACAGGATGCGACAGGGCTGAATGGTGGCGATGATGGAAGGTGATAAACCTTTATGATACTATTAGTGTGGGGGGTTCCGTGGATTACTGCTCTAAAGATGCATGAGGACTAAGTGAGGGGGATTATACGAAGTATACAAGAACACGAGGGTCCGTATATGGGGCGAATGACGAAAGCATGAACAAGGGAGAGCGTATAAAGGCGGTGGTAAAGATGGATATTACCATCGCAAGGCGGCCTCGTAGATGAAGAACATGACGGCAGCATTTGGAATGACGCGCATAAGATGTGCACTGAGGCCGCCGTAGAGGGATGCCGCACCCTCTTCTGCGATTACGAGTCGCAGGGTCTGCACAAGGCCTGTGTACTTGACTTTGCCATCCACGAGAGGCTGTCTTAGTCGTGTGCGGAGAACCTAATAAAATCCATTCATCAGCCCGCAGCTCAGTGTAGCACAGATATGATATCCGACCAGAAGAAAACATACCTCATGAGGGTAAGTGATCAGACTCGCTACACACTTGGCTGTCCCCGCACTCCCAAGCATACCAAACCACTCAGCCGCACCGCCTTTCCCTTCCGTATTCGCCGTCAACTTTTTCAACCTCTCGTACAATGTCCACTGAATTGTCCCCTCTGTTACCCCCAAGTAGCTCGCGCTTAGACCCTTGTAAAATCCCCGTATCCCCTCTTCCCTCAGGATCTTCTTGATCATTCCCCACGAGTTGGTCGATATTCGCCTCTGTTGCTGCGATGACAGCGACGATGGGGACTTCTTGTGCTCGGCCTCAAGCTGCAGCCTTGTTTTGACGACCCATATCGGATTCGTTGCCGTTCCTGTGACGATACCAGCCAACGTAGCAGCTCCGAGATGCACCCATGAGTTCTCCACACCGTCGTTCAGCTTGTTCGCAATGATCTGCTTGCCGTTTCCGTACGCAAAGAAGTTAATGGATCGCGCGGGGATCACACCAACGAGTGTTGGACCAAGCCCCTTGAACAGAGCCCGGGGGGATTCATCGCGGTAGATATCCCTATTTTGGTGCACGTGAAGTGAGCAAATGAGAATAAAGAACAATGTAGCCGTGCGCACCGTAGTATATGCCCCGTCTCAACGAAATTGTACAGCAAATTTGTCCGCGGTGGAACTGCGACTACTCCATTCCCCGCCAGACTAAATGTTGCATGTTTTTCCCGGAACAGACTCGATTGTAAGCGGGTTTTGACGACGTCAAAGGGGCTCGTGACTATAGCACCGCACATTCCGCCCAGACTATATACACAAAGAGAACACACAGCCAGTCAAGATTGAGCTGCCTGTTATCATGAATGAAGGAGTCACGTACCCACCAGCAACGAAATGTTGCCATGACTTTGCTGGCAGCCAGCCACTCTTCGAGGAACCCGCGACTGGCTGTGGTGGCTGTGGTAGAGATTCGGCCATTTCTAAGGGAATTGTGAGCGACCAGGAGGGAGATGAGCAGTGCCAGCGGAAGAGTGAACTTTCCCTGCCGAGAGGAGCGATGCCGGCTGTAAATTATAACGTCCCACGTGGCGTTTGCTAGATAAGATAAGATCCTTCCAATGTAATCGGTTCTCCACTGGCATTCTGCATTGTCACGGTTACCATGGAAAAACAGCCTTACTTTATAGATTCCCCCATACAGCTGCGTAGCAACCACCCTGTGTAATATCGGTTATCGTCATTCAACTCCAACCTTGTTGTCGTACAGGACAAGGGACATTCACGCTATGCACTCGGAGGGTCCAAGCAGCTTTGCTATATATTTCGCTGAAGCAAGACGCAGGGAGACTACCTCGGATCATAATTTCTTCACTTACACAAATGGCTGCCATAAACCACATCAACATCCTGCACAGAAAGGCTTATGAAAGGTGCGTTCTCGAAGAGATCATCTTGCCAGCGATGCGCTTCACTCACAGGCGACGCATTTTTCTAGGAGCCTTCCTGGACCTCCGGGAATCTACAACTTTGCACAGTCCTTGAACCGTGCCAGCATCGACGAATGCGCGAGTGAGGCTGACCTCTCTGGAGTTCAAAGCACGGGGATCTCGCAACTGCCCGCAGAAGTCCTGGAAGAAATACTCTACCAAACTCTGGACGATGATGTTGGGTCGCGGGCCATTTTTGCATTGGAGTTGGTCTGCCGCTGTTGGCGCAATCTCGCCCTTGGGAACGGCAAACTATGGTCCTGGATTGTCATAAATAACCGCAGCCTCGACGGTGTGCATTTGGTGCGCAGGCTTCTGCATCGCTCTAGAGGAGAGAGCTTGGACGTGCGCCTCTCCCAGACGATGGAAGAGTCACCTCCCCACGTGTCAGCCGGGAATGAAGGAGGTATTCTCCCTCGAATGGAATTTGACGTGGTCCAGCTACTGCTGCGTGAACTCCCTCGCATCCGCACTCTTCACCTCTCCCTCTCGGGAAACGTATACAACGACTACGCCTCTCTACTTATGGTCCACGCACCGCAACTCAAAACACTGGCACTTTCTCTTGCAAAAGGAACTCTAAGGCCACATCGGACTGCTTTGGAACTCCCTCTTTCGCTACCGGTCAACTCCGTTCAATTCCCTGCTCTGAGTACGATCTCTGCCTATGGCTTACCAGCTGGCTATGGATTATCTCTGTTGTGTTCTGCATATTCCACTTTAACTCACTTCAAGCTACGCGCGCCATACGGACTTCCACAAGTGGATCCAGAAAAATTGCTTTTTGCCTTGAAGTCTATGACGAAACTTTCTACCCTCGATCTTGTGTGTCATGTCATCTCTCGACCCCAACCAAGCCTCCTAGACACACCAATGGACGACATGGTTGCGCACCTCCCTTCTCTCAGGACCCTACGTCTCGTTGGCGAGGTATCACACTTCAACTGGGTTCTCTCCCACTTAAAACTTTCACCTCTCATTAACCTGGATCTCTCTATCATCGGAGCGATAGACACTTTGGATGTCGACTATATCGATTTGGGAACCAGGATTTTTGCGACACTCTACCCAGATGGCCACAACAGCTCCTTAGCCCCGCTGCAGCACGGAGGAGTTTTCTGGACACCGAGCCAGGAAATATATCACGATAACCCGACCCCCCTTCATTTCATCCTATCGGAGAGCAAGGAGGTCATCCAGGACTACGCTAGCATTGACTCCGAATTCAAAAATATGGTCAAGCACAGCAACTTTGATAATTGGGAAGAAGTTGAAGCCATTGCTGATGCTGCTCGTAGTTGCGTACCAAACCGAGACACAGGCAGTCAACCTCAACGCATCCTGCACCTTTGGATGCTCGACGAGCTCACGGAACGTTCTGCTGTAGATCGCGTCGAGCTGATCTGGGGTGTTCTACCTCTGCACGATGTTCAGGTTCTTACTCTTCGTGGCATTCCGGAGGATTCAGGTGGTGACGACAATGCGTTGGCAGAGGACCGTGACGGCCGCAAGCTCCTGTTAGCGTTCATGGACTACGTTTCTCGGATGACCTCTGTGCGGCATCTCGTTTTGCACGACTGGGACCAGGATTGGATCACGTTACTCATCAACTCCCCTCTGGACACCTCAGAGAGAGACAATAGACATCACAACGACTCAAGTCCTCGCCGACGAAGACAGGCTTCTCCGTGTATCGTTTTCCCTTCGCTCGAGACGATTGTAGTTTGTGCTGGCCCGGGTACCAGTAGAAGCTGTACAGCAGAGTCTTTGGAGTGGAGGAAGGACCTGTCGGGAAGGATGTCCAGGCGGAGCAATCTCCTTCGACATTATTTCAACCGCCGTCGCCATCTTCCACAGATGGCTTGTGTTCAGTCGTTGAAAGATAGAACCTATTATCTCACTATTGTAGAATAGTCGTTATTTGCGAGCACAAGCCCGTCCAAGCCTTATATCAGCCCTCAGCGCTTGATGCATCTATTTACGGATTTCAAAACGCCTTTCTGATTGGCTACATCTATGTGGCGCAAACGCCAAGAGGCACGAGTCGGATGACTCGGACTGATGCAGTATCTTGTTCACGCCGCATTGTGTCCTCTCGTTATTCGCCAAATTCACGTGTCTCAACTTCGCCGGTCATCCTGTTGGATATTCTTTTGGCGGAACAAGTTCTCTTGAATACACAATGGCTCCTCAACTATCCCTACTCCTTGGCCTCCCATTCGGCCGACAGAAACGGAGTTACCAATTCCTGAGGTTCGTTCGCCATTCTCAATAAAAAGACGTTCACATATATGAACCTTCTTTCCTTCTAGCTCGTCGGCATTGCCCATCTACTTGATGTCCGGGATCTTACAGCCTGAGCTGCGAGCAACATTCAACTCGTTTTCCTTAATCCAAGTTGCACGCATTTTGTGGCATGTCCCCAGAGGCGGCTTATCGTTGCGTGACTTATAGTGAGCCTCAACTGTTGCGTGCCTCGGGAAACAATCTTGGATGCGATGAAAGTGACCGTGACGGAGGGAAGGAAACTTAGGAGGATCTTTATACATTGATTGGTCGTTATGGCAAAAGTTCAAAGGTGAGCCTGTTTACAGTAATCCCACGAAGAGTATTGTCTTAACCCCCCCTAGTGGCTCTTGTCGGCCAGTCTTCTACGAACATACTGTGGCCGTATCTGCAAGCTCGTCGTTGTCCGTTTTCATCCTGGAAAAACGTGTGGGGATGATACACAACGACTCATCCTTTCCGATCGACTTGCATGGACGTCAAAGACTCAAACTGGGAGCTGATTGCGTATCCCCATCCGGTCCCTACTCAATGTTTGGTTAATCTCACATATAATCACTTGAGCTATGATCGGGTGGACTGTGGATACGAGGATTTGGCAACTCGACATCTTATCGAGTTTGACCCGCGACTCCCTGCGTACCTCTCTATCCACGCCTGTCATTGATGCCCTCCCAGGTGATACGATTGACTCAATCACGCATCACCCTCGCCGCTCTATCAAGGATCAAGGCAGCACCTGCCATGCGCGGGACTTTTGGTTGACAGTCCCGACAGCGCGATTGAAGTTTTTGAAGGTTGGCAGCGTGGAGGTGACCATCCTGGTCCATCCATGGGAGAAGCTTGGCGGGCGAGGCGGCGACTCCGAGTCTAAATTTAGAGGAGACTGCAGTGTAAGCACAGTTTATCCATGGTGGCGTCGGACCTGCTAATTTTGTATCAGCACTGGCAAAAAGAATGGCTCGCCTTCTCCCTCTCATCAATGTTTCATCTCCATGAAGTAGATGGACAAATTGGATTGCAGAGGAATCAGTTTGCTGGTCAGTTGGCTCTTAATCTCACTGCCGAATCTTCAGCTTAACTTGCCACGTGGTTTAGACATTTGAACCGGGCGTCGGTGGAGGTTGGCGGTCAGAGTGCGAAAGGTAACAACTCTAACAAAATGACATTCACCAACCCAATGCTCCGGGGCCTCGACAGCCTATGTGAAGTATTGACCAACTATGTCAACCTCATCGACCATTATCGCTGGGACTCTCGGATTTGATGGGCTCACATTACACAGATCAGGCTATTTTTGGCTTCCAGCTTGCTTGCCTCGCGCGGGTGTATTCACCTGGTCCCACCTTCGATGTCGCCATCGTGTGGGTTTCTTCGATAGACCGGCCGAACAACCTGGCTATCATGTCTGGTACCTTAAGGGGAGATTTTCTCTGGATCCACGTTGTGCCACGCGGTACTATCTGGTACGTTCTGCCACATCTCTTTTGGACGTTGTGTTCACGTCTGTCGACTTCCTGTCGCACTGGTCACAGGCCCCAGGAAGACGCGATAACACAACTTTGTGCGATTATGTCGAGCACTCGCACGGATTGGAAATGCCTCCAATATGGCTGGACGGACGCTTCCCCGTTATCTGCAACTATATAGGGACGATCCTCTTGATGGAACATGATCTGTGCTCGCCATACGCCCCCCTCCCCCCCGTCCTCACAGCGTGGATTGAGTCTTCAGCTCTACCATGCCCGAACACGTCACTAGCGTCGACTCTGAAGGGGTCAGGTCCCTGGCCGCCCTCGATAATCTCCCCGCCCATGCGCCTGCCGCCGACAAGATCAATGAGAAGTCCCAGGTCGTCGACATCATAGGAGAGAAAGAATACTACTCTTCAGACGATAACAGCTTGGAGAGCAAGTCTTTGGACCGTGACGACCCAGATGTCCAATTTGTCAACGGAGAGCCCGTCATCGCTAATGGTCGTGATGTCTCCAAGTACCTGGTCGACCTTCGGGACGATGGCGATCCAGCAATTACTTTCCGGTCCTTGGTTCTCGGTACCCTCTTTGCTGGTCTCGGCGCTACTATGGTACAGGTATGTCATGAAGTTGTACTATCGTTCTTGGCTTATCTCACTGCCCTTGTCATCCTAGATCTACACCTTCAAGCCTATTCAAATCGGCGTCTCAACGGTATTCTTGCTTCTGCTGAACTACTCTGCGGGCATAGCATGGGCTGCATTTTTGCCCCGCGCTTCGTTGGTGGAAAACACTCGCTTCGCCAGACTAGCTCCCGTCCTTCACTTCATTAATCCTGGGACTTTTGGCTTGAAAGAGGTGCGAGTCTCAATGGCAGAATTATAGCGGCTCGATACTGATAAGGCTTCGGATAATAGCATGCTATCTCTTCACTCGTGGCTTCCACTGCCTCTGGAGGGAGTTCTGCGGTTATGAATTTTGCTGTTCAACGGCTTTACTACGACACTAACGTCCATGCAACGACTGCCGTCCTCGCCACATTCTCTACCGGCTTATTTGGGTAAGTTCCTGTTGCCCGCAGTCAAGAGCATCCAGCGTAATCATCACACCTCAGCTATGGAATTGTCGGTCTTCTGAGGCCGCTGACGGTCTACCCAAGTGAGATGGTCTACTGGGGCGTACGTGTGTTGGTTGCACATGTTTATGGCCTGGCGTCTCATGATTCTATTCACAGAACCTTCCCACTGTGTCTATCTTCCAAGGTGAGATAGTATCATCATCCACATCGAGCTTATTAGATCTGATGTGAACAATGCGCAGCACTTCACTTCGACAGCGGGGCCAACAAGAAGCGTCTCAAGCTGTTCTGGACAGCGTTCACCGGAATGTTCCTATACGAGATCATCCCTGCCTACATTTTCCCGCTACTCAACGGGATCAATATTGTCTGCCTCGCGACCCAGAAGTCACCTGCTGGCGCGGTCGATGTCATCACAAACCTGTTCGGTGGTACCAACGGTAATGAGGGTTTGGGATTTGCGGCTATCAGCTTTGACTGGCAATACCTTGGAAGCACCTACATGAGTTTACCATTGATACAACAAGGTTCGCATTCTCGTCCCCGTTACTTTGTCAGCATGGCATCTGACGATTCTGTTCAGCCAATTCATGGATTGGTTATATCTTCTGCTACATCGCGATTATGGCCATCTACTATTCCAACACGTGGAATGTAAGTCTTCTCAATACCTTGGCTCATGACCCACGCCGAAGCTCACTGCGCATGATCGTTTCAATGACAGTCCTTGTCATTCCCTATGCTGTCCACCTCCATCTTCTCGGCCAACGGATCTATCTACAAGCAGTCAGCTGTGTTCGGCCCGAAATTCGTTTTGAACGAAACCGCACTTCATGAGATCGGGTTGCCCGCCCTCACCGGCTCCAATGCTTGGTCCAACTTAACGGCGAACCTGGCAGTATGTTTTGTTCCACAGTTGAGGTCGTGGCAACGACTAACGGATGGCTACCGCCTTCTAGATCGGTGGATTGATCGCCCATTGCATCGTATTCTGGAGACCATACGTTGTGGAAGCTTTCCACCAGTCCAGGAAGGGAACACAGCCCGATCCTCATTGGCAGGTAGGTTCTATGCTGTTTGAGTCATTTATTAGTTGTCGCTGACCCGGTTTGCTGTGTAGGCTATGCAGAAGTACAAGGAAGTCCCATGGTACTGGTATCTCGCATTGGTTGTGCTGGCCTTTTTCGCTGGTCAGTTTCCGCACATTCTACTAAGCTTTCCCGGACTGAGGCGAATTTGGATAGGTTTAATTGTCGTTCTCAAAGGCGAGACGACATTGCCATGGTGGGCGTACATCGTGGCATTGATTTTGGGAGGTATGTATCCTC
Organism: Cristinia sonorae; assembly: GCA_021029105.1. Lineage (NCBI taxonomy): Eukaryota > Fungi > Basidiomycota > Agaricomycetes > Agaricales > Stephanosporaceae > Cristinia > Cristinia sonorae. The sequence continues at coordinate 170,698 of JAEVFJ010000029.1, read as the reverse complement.
TATAAGCCCCGAACGAATGAATGCTGTTGTTAATCACCGGGAAAATCTAGCATTCATCACCCCATTCTCTAACCTTCTATTCGCGCGAATGGGCAATGGCATTGCCACGAATCAACTCATGAAGATGGTGGCCGCAGCCGTCAATCCAGGAAGACCCGTTGCTAACCTCTACGTGAGATATTGTCCCAATCTCGTATGATACGGTTACATGTAAACTCAACCTCATGCAGTTCTCTATGTGGAGTCACGATGTCGTCGCAGGTTCCGTCAACCTCGCTGGAGACCTGAAGATGGGTCAATACCTGAAGATCCCTCCCCGCGCTATGTTCCTTACGCGTAGGTTATCCCTCTCTTAACTATGCACGCTCCTTAACGTTTCCAACAGAGATATGGGGTGTCATTATCGGTGCTGTTGTGAATTATGGTAAGCCCCCATCCTCAATGCGGTATCCAGTTTTATCTGAGATCCGCGCCACTCAGTTGTCATGGTCTCGGTGGTGGATTCCCAGCGAAAGATTCTTCTCGATCCTCGCGGAACGAACGTTTGGGTAAGTACTATCTTTTGAGTTAACATTGGCTGTGGCACTAATTGTTCGGATTAGTCTGGTCAATCGGTGCAAAGCCTGAATAGCGCTGCTGTCACATGGTCCTTGGCCAAGGAGTTGTATAGCCCAAGCGGTCCGTACTTCATGATCCCCATGAGTTTGTTCGTTGGCATGGGCCCTACGTTCATCCAATATTTCATCTGGAAGGTTCGTTTGTGAGGTCGTCCATCTTTGTTCTCTATCTGACTTGTCAAGCAGAAATGGCCTGTCGTCGGTGGTATCAAGATTGACACTATCATGTTGCCGATCATTTACATGTACTCTGCGTGGTTGTCTGTCGGTGTCAACTCGACTATCACCAGCTCCATCATTCTCGGCCTTGTTTCTCAGTTATGGCTGAGGAAGTACCACCCTGGTTGGTATAGAAAGTACAACTATCTCTTGGGTACGTACCAACACCTCTGGGTTGTTTTCAAGCTGACCTTTATGCTATTCAGGCGGTGCATTGGACGGTGGTGCTCAAGTGTTAGTCTTTATCCTTTCATTTGCCGTCTTCGGCGCATCAGGTGCTGCGAAGCCGTTCCCAGCCTGGGTCGGAAACCCTGCTCAAGGCAATGTCGATTATTGCAACGGGAATGGTGCTCTTGATTGAGAGCTTCGCCAAATGTCAGTAAATGTAATGTTTTATACGATGCAGCTCAATATGTTTCCTCCTACGAATAATATTGTATCCATACGTCTTCTTTTCTCCTCTTTTTGTGGGGTGATTCTGGGCTTACAATGTCGCCTTTGATTGAGGGCGGTCTTCTTTGGTCAGACATTGTGTGATTTCAACGGCTCCCCATCCAGAAGTAAGTATGACAACAAAGGGAAGACTGGGACATGTGATTATTATATGGCTACAACATAAAGCACGTAGAAAGTTATTATCGACCATTAGAACCACATATCGTATGTATGGTGGGTGTATGGCGGCTTGGAGTGATCTCAATGTCTCCTGACAACAGCGATTTGGAAGTCCCAGCCGCCCACGATGTACTTGACCTCCACGAGCCTCTTGATCTCCCTCCAACCCGCCTCCAACTCCTTCAAATCGGTAGACACATAGATGAAATCGGCGGGAGAGATGAGTGATCTCAAGAGAGAGCCCAGTAGAAAACCTATAAGCGCCGCCATGATCAACATGGAAAGTGGGTACATTTGTCGCCCTGTCTGGGATGAAGAAGCGAGGCACATTGCACCAGGGACGGAAGGGGCGTCGTCGTTACCCGTAGTCTCGTTCGTCTTCGGCGGCTCTGAAGCCAGCGAGGGAGACTCGGATTCCTCAACAAGCGTCGGGTTGGAAGGAGAGAGTGCTACTGACGGGGGCCGCGAACTTGGTGCCGAAGCAAAACGTAGGAGAGAATTGGGATAGACATTCCAGAAGCGGAAAATCCCACTCGCAGCGTTATCGACGGCACTCGTCTCCGTTGGTGAAGAGACCTGAAGTATCTCCAGTTAAATGACTGAGAACGACATTCGAGGCGAAAGGTAATCACCGTTTCCATTTCCGCCTTCTTCTCTTCCACTGGAGAGCTGGGGGATTCCGTTTCTTCGATAGGCTCTTGAGCAGCCGAGACGAGTTTAGGAAATGATTCATCGTGAAAGTGTTCGGCAACAGCGATAGGAACCTGTAAGTCGTTTGGAACAGGTTCGGACTCTGATGATGATCTGGGAATAATAATAAGAGTCCTGTCGGATCGCAAATAGTGGAGGTGAATTCACCTGACAAGCAAATCCATTTTTGTCGTCCTCGAGTCCAAAAGCTCATCCCGACCAATATTCGTCAGCGACTCCTTCTCGGTGAACACGGGAGTAGGCTTCCCATCCACTATCACTGTAGACTTCTTCTGATCGGCCGGCTCACCAGACGCAGAAGCAGATGGTTTGATGGTGATGTTCACGACTGCGCGCCCAACTTCCTCTAGATCTAGCACCCATTGTGGTTTGGGAGGTGCCCTGCGTGTCTCACCCGTGAGCGGATCCTGGATAGTAGATACCTGGTACTGAGCAGTCGGAAGTGTGAGGCGTAAGAGATGGCGTGGCGGGCGATCGATATTGAGACCGGAAGAATGATGCGGAGATGGCGGCAAGGTGTATATTGTGAATGCGATGGGGAGTGCATTGCCTTTGTCCTCCTTCGTTATGGAAGGCCCAGGAAGTGGTAGGGCGGCCTTGGTCTTGTCAATGTACGACTCCGTGATAACCTCATAACCTTCCGGATAGAGTTTAGAGTCGACGACAAGCTCAGACAGGAGCAAGTCGACCGGATGTCGTACTTCACCACGGTTGGTAAACATGGAAGGTGACGATTTGATTGGCGCGTCTCGGGAGCGTGAGCGCACAACATTGTCATTCCGTATGATCCTACTACTGCTTGGAGTTGGGATTGGAGTTGTCGAGGTAGTCGATCTCTCACCCCCCCTAGACCCTGGGGGAGCATCTGCAGATGTGGGTGATGGTGTCCTAGGACTCTGCATAATCCTGCTTGGCCGCGGTGTCCTATCATTGACGAGAGGAGAGCTCGATGGGACAGACAGTATCTGCCCTGCCGTGTTGATCAAACTTACACTATGGTATGTCCGATTAGCCGGTTGGAAGGATGTAGTCACAGAAGTCCGTGTAGGGTCACGCCGACGTAGAGACCATTGTTGACTGAGAGGGTCATCGTCGTGCTTGTTGGAGATGACTAGATTGGCCGCAGGCTGACGCATGAAAGGTGGAGGAGACTTGCTCTTGACATACGTCTCAACTGCCAATATGGACTTGGGCAAGAGTCCGTTAATCATCGAGTTCACTGCAGCCGGGACAGAGCCACCATAGTCGACGGCGACGATACGACTACAGCGTGCGGAAGGGATAGCATAGTTCTCCGAAGTGTAGGGATCTAGTGTTTCCAATATCCAGCCATCGATGAAAACGCGACCTACAGGCAAAGTATACGGATTATACTTCGCCTGCGAAAAGGTCGAAACGGACTGTGGTGCGAATGAGGCTGAGACGCAGAATATGGCAGCACCACTGTCGCTTTGTTGTTCTGAATCCCCATGTCGCCGTAAAGAACTGGAAGGGGCTGTTTGCCGTGCGACGATGTTGGCAAGGTAGAAGCCTCTATCTCGGAACGGGAACCCGCCCTTGGTGACCACGAATGCTGTATGTGATCCTGCCCCAAAGGATTCCAGGATATTGGCCGAGTCAAATCTAGTATCCCACTGTTTGCGACAATCATAGCTAGAGATGACAGAGGCAAGCTCCTCCGCAGATACACCTTCGATGACCTTCTCCCCCTTATGGACTGGTATCACCGGGGATATTTGTTCTGCTACCTTGCGGTATACGGGGAAATCCTTCTCGCTGAGGAGCGTCCAATCATCTGTCGAGGTTGAAGCATGAAGTCCCTGAATGTACGAAAGCGCATCCAGAGCGTATTGCATCGAAGTCTTCGATGCGGATGGTACGACGTCTAGGCCTGTAGCAGGTGAGATAGCGGCGACATATTGCTGAGTTGTAGTCGTGGCTTGCTCCACGGCGTAGTTAAAATACTTCGTCCAGGTTGATACGAACTTCGGAGCAGATGTCGTGAACTCCGGCGTAGTGGGAGAAATAGGTGTTTCCACCTTAGAGTTCTGCTCAGCGTCCCACTCAGCTCGTCGCCGCCGGATGGCACCTTCCACTGGAGGTTGATCCAGAGGGATACGAACAGGCTTTATCCGTTTCTTCTTCGCAAGAGTCTTCACTTCCTTGTCCGGCAGCTCCTCCACGTCGACCTCCACTTTCGCCCCATTGACCATCACCAGACCTTTCTCCTTCGTCCCTCCTTGAGGTGCTCGGCGAACGATAACTTGAAGGCGCTCATCGGAAGCATGGACAGCGTCATGGCTGATAGTGAGCCAGAGCCCACCCCCAGCAGCGGACAGACGATGGCGTCGTAAGCAAGCAACCGATAATGGCGGAGGATCAACGACGATATCAAGTGAGGTTGCCCAAGCGTCCAGGTCGCAACGGAGTTCACATTCGATGGAGGGGGCAGCGGGGGATGCTTGACCAGCGGCGTCGCTTGATCGGCGGTCAGGAGCATTCTCGTACTCAATCCGGAAGCTTCCACGCTCATGATCGTATCGCATGTCATTTGATCGAGCCCCGTCCAATCTTGTAACTATCGGGGGCCCACCAAACTTGATGGCAAACTCGCCGACGCCAGTAACAGTTGTGATCATCTGCTGAGGTATGGAAGTTTTGTCTTTCCAGCCTTTCGGATCTGACTGTTCCAGTAATGTGAGAAGAGTTGTGGTGGGAGATAGGGCTTCTATGGCCCACCCCTGGAGATCAACCTGAGTCCGGATGACGTTAGGGTCAGTTGGCGGCATTTGAGGGAATAGGTTTGGGTCATCTGCGGAGAACGCGAACACGTGTATTGTCGATGAAGACTTGTAAACTGTCTTCAGTACGACGGCATCTCGACCACTGCAAAGTAATGTCAGGGACTGAGGAGATTGGAAGAGTAGGGAACATACACGACTGGCCATGCGGGCTTTGTCTTATAATGCCAAAGCTCAGTCAATTGGTTGACGTCTTCCAGAAGGACCGCATCGTCGTGTAACTTATCCCATTGAGCGCGTGCACCGGGGGAAACAATCGTGGCATACAAATCCCATAGCCCTAGACCCACGAACGTCGCTTCGGCACGATACACGACCAGTGTGGGGTCAATGGAATCTAACTGGGCAATGGAGACACCTCTGGCCTCGGTTGCTAAGATAGTCTCAGCGGATATTTGCGATTTAGACTGAACGATTACTTACTGCGTTTCCACTTAGCCTCAGGTTCTTGTAAGAGCGAAGAGAAGTATATGTAGTTGCGTTTCACTCGCGAAAGAAGAGCCTTCTCTGCTGCAGCCGATCTCTCCCCGGTAAGCGTGCGTGTCAGTTGTGGTACGTCCTGTAAAGTGGTGGATGTGCTAGTGCTGGCGAAAGTAGAGCGGGATTTCAAGCTGAAGTCGGCCGTGCTTGACGCATCTTGCAGCATTTGTTCGGACATAAAGTATGAAGATGGATCCCGTTCTTCTATTTTCTCGATGGGCTGTGGGATCCCGTTCAGTCGGATACCACCCGTGGGACTGGACCGTTCGATCACAATGGAGACCTTGAGTACCGAGTGGTCGTTCGGAAGAGGCGCGTGCTTTACGCGAAATATAATCTTGTCGTCCAGTGTCTCGGGAATAGAGGTGTCACGAGTAGCATGGATCGTCCATGGTAGCTGGGAGACCTCTTCGGACGATCCCTTGGTTGATAACTGGACATCCCATCCTTCACCAGCTGGTAATGCGCATTCAATAGATCTGGCGAGTCGGCGGTGCTCCCGGATAGCGTGCAGCTCCTCTACTCCCTGCTCAACCTTATGGTGAACATGATGATCTTCGTCCTCAGGAACAATGGAATAATCAACGGAAAGCGCATCTCGGTCGTTCTCGAAACGGATGCGCTCCACTGAGACGCCATTCCCGTATCCCAACAGGAGAGGGATACGCGTGCCGCGTGTCTGTACCGACTTGAAGAACCCAACCATCATCGCGTTCAGCGAAGACGCCATGTTGGAAGTTGAGCCAAAATTCCATGGCGCCTTCAAGTCGTGTTGCCAAAAATTTGTCAAGCGTAGCCGAGTTGGGAGAGGAGATTTGGAAGAATCGGCGGAAGGGCTTTGTGGTTTCAACACCTGTATACACCAGGCGAACACTACGCGGGTTCGTTAGAGATAGTAACACATGTGTATAAATAGGACATACGAGTAACTTCCGACCGTACATACGGTGGGCTTGGCCTCAGATATGTGGGCTCATTAGGAGAGCGTGGTAGGGACGTAGATATGTCAATGAGCGTCGTAGCGTCATTAAATGTTCGTGAAATCGTAACTGCGTCTCTTGGACTACGATACTGTCAGTTTGAGGCGAGCTAACACAATGTGACATACTCACCTCGCTGGCCAACCTAGGGTAAAGTTGGTCTTAACCACCCGAGTGACCTGATCACACATTTCCAACAGCTGTGCCCCTTCCACTGCTGGATCCCACTCCTTTCGAAGCTCTGGACTCAAGAGCACCGACTTGCATGCGTCTAACGAGACGGTTCCATCTTCTCCCACCGGTACATCCAATACGGCTCTGTACACAGTTTCTCCTTTCACTACCCTCCGGTGCACTATGACGTCGGTCAGTTGTGGTAGTGTTGATGCCCGTGCTTTCCCCTTCGGACTGGACCCAGATGATGTTGCGGAATCATTGACGCGCTTCCAGTCAGGAGATGAATGCGAAGTAAGGAGTTGGCGGAAATTCGTTTGGGCTGTGTCGAGGGCTGCATACCAGGATTCACGGAGGCTGTTGAGACGGTTTGAGCGACCCATTGAAAAACTGACATTGATTTAAGCGTACCCGACACCATCGTCCATGTCAAACAATCAGCAGGCCTTGACGACCGAAGGGTTCGTTCAAGGAAGGTATTCAAGTTGTGAGTGGCACGATGCAGCCGGCGGGTCCATACAGAGGGCGTGACACTGGACCATGTCACGCGCAGTCAACGCGATGTCCCAAAATGGCCGTGACATGTGTGACACCATTGTCCGTTTGGGGTGAGCCAACTTCCACCGTTTACTCAGTCTTCACCAGATGTCTAACGGAAGAATTCTAAGTGTACAATCTCATGTTGCTTTTGGATACGTTGGAGGAAAAGCAGCAGTATTTCCATTGCAATGCCTGGGCTATGATGTCGATGTACGTTTTCGTAATCTTTGCGTGCTTGATCTCAGACTCAAAATCTCATAATCGCAGGTAGTGAACACTGTGAATTTCTCAAATCATTCCGGTACGTCAACAATGATGCTTTGCTTGCACTTGTAGCCACAATGTATCTACAGGATATGGCCGTTTTGGAGGCTCGAAAGCAGATGCTGCAGAGCTTTCGCGGATTTTCAGTCTCATGGAGCAAAACGAATTGCTCAGATCGGAACGTTTGCTCACAGGTAAGTTCATATCAACTACTGAATATATCGATGCTGAGTTAGGTCTAGGTTACATTCCGTCTGGTGAAGCTTTGGCTGCAGTAAAAGAGATGGCTACGAAGCTACGGAAGGCTAACCCAGAGCTCATCTATCTGCTTGACCGTATGTTTATTCAGGGCCCAGCTTTTTCCATGACTGGTTTTAAATTTTGAACCTCATAGCCGTTCTCGGGGATTCGGGTCAACTATATGTGGCTCCGGACGTGATCCCGGTGTACAGATCCATGCTCCCTCTGGCTACCATTATCACACCCAATTGGTTCGAGGTTGAGTAAGTTTTTGCGGCTCTTGTAGACCTGGGCAGGATAATTGATCTTTCTTTATTTCTGTAGAGTTTTGACCGATGTCAAAATAGTTAATATCGCGACCCTACGGCAAGCCTTGAAGGTTCTTCACGAGCAACACAATGTTCCCAACGTCGTCATGAGTTCAATACCATTGAAGCCATGGCTGAAAGCTGTGCTCCCGTCTCGTAGCTGGACACCCGCCGAAGAAGCATCCAGCGACGATGACTTCCTCATGTGCATATCATCTTCCCGCGACGGCGGTGTAACGTCCGTTGTCCACGCCGGACGAGTACCTCTTATTCCAGGGTACTTCTCGGGTGTTGGAGATCTCTTCTCCGCTATGGTCGTTGCTCATTACAATCCTACCTCTCCTTCAATCCTCTCCGATACTAAACCACTAGACACAGTATCAGGCGAGACCGCGCTCTCCCGAGCCGTGTCTGCAGCGTTGACCAAGACGCATGCCATGCTCAAGTTGACGAACGATTATGCTCAGGCTTTGCCGGAGGACCAGAGGCTGCCTACAGATGACGAGGCCGACGAGAAAGAGACGAATAGACGAGTTAGGCGAATGAAAGGGCGTGAGCTGCGGCTTATTCAGGGGCAGGATATAATTCGCGGTGTTCAAGCGGTGACTGAAAGGAAGATGGAACTGTGGCATGGGTTCTGGGCGGCGTGATGAGGTTTAGATATCGAATGAATTTAGATAGAGGTTGTAGCGTAACTTAGAGTGTAATTGCCACAATCACCCAGTAAAACATTTCTATGTTTGTGAATATATGCCTTCTTATATTAGAGGCGCAGGTCTTCTGAGAATAACGGCCCTTCACCAGTAATACTCTTCATGGCCCTCAATCACAGCGCAAAAAATCCGAAAAATTCCATCATATACAGATAGGAATACACTACCAGTAGTAAAGGGTTCATTTCACTCGAATCTTGCTGATTTATTGACGGAACATCCATACTTAGTCTGATCGCCCGAGCTTATCCAGAGCACGGACTCCCTGCTCAAACCACTCCTCACGAGATATCCAGAACTCTGGACGCCCCTTCATGATGTCGGCCAGAACAGCACCACCAAGGAAGACCATGTGCTTTCGCCGTGGCGGGTCTTCGATCCTGATCTTGAATTTCTGCGGTCGTTGATGTCAGTAAGGGATGTCATGGTGGTGCGATGTAGCGAGAAACGTACGTTCAAACGCGAGGGATTACCGTTGAGAACGCGAGTGAGGTAGAGCTGTTTCATCTCCTTTTCGAGACGACTGGGAAGACCGGGGTACATGCTGGAACCACCAGAAAGAACAATGTGCTTGTAAAGCTCAGAACGAACATCGACTGCTGCGGCTTGGATCGTCTGGAAGAGCATTTCTGCATGTCACAGATAGGCTGAGCTCAAGAGCGTATGGGCGAGATATAATACACATACCTGCTACACCAGGTTGCTCGACGTCAACTAGATGAGGCTGGAACATGCATTCTGGTGCTTCGAAACGTTCGGAGCCGATCTTGATCGTCCTTCCGTCCGGGAGCTGCACAATATAAGAGATATAATAATTTGAACACCACAAAGACGAGCTTACCTCGTAACTTTCGACAAGTACAGTGGTTTCCTCCGACAGTCTCGTGTCCAAGTCTAGGTCATAGCTACCGAATCATTCAGTTGGCATCCAGCAGTCGGGCAATGGAAACGCCTACCTCACATAGCACAATTTCTCCTTGATCTCGCGCACAGTTTCAAAGTCGGCCGTTCGGTTGAAGGCGTAGCCACGCATAAGGAGAAGCTTGATAAGATAGCGTGTAACATCACGACCCGCTATATCGAGACGTCGAGTGAGATGGGGGAGCGCGAACCCGTCGTATACCGGAACGATGTGCGTTACACCATCTCCTGAATCCACGACAACCCCGGTGGTCAAACCTGAAAGATCGCGTCAGAGACGTAGAGAGAGATGTATGGATATGACGTACCTTGCGCGTAGAGTGTCAGCACAGCCTGAATGGCGACGTACACGCCGCCAAACCCATACTCCTCGAACATCACTTCGCACATCCTCTGCCTGTTCGCCTTCGGGTTCATCGGGGGCTCCGTCAGCAGCACCTTCCTCCCCTGCGTATCCACCCTCAACTTCTCATCAAACGTATAGTTCCACAACAACTTCATGTCCTCCCAATTCCGGATGATACCGTGCTCCATGGGTTGGGTTACTTGGAGATAGTTGCGGTTCTCAGCTGCCTCGTCTCCGATCATGACATCCTTGATAATGGCAGACCCCACGCGTTCTTCCGCACGTAGTATGGGCCTACCGACGATAGAAGGGAAAACTGGGGAGCATGGTCAATCCATAGGGTTATAGGGCATCTCAAGTGAAAGTACCATGTTGTGGAAAATTAGAACCGGCGTATCCGACTTTTACGAACTGGGTAACGTGTCAGAAAAGCATTTCAATGTAGTAGATCGGGACATACACCGGTTCCGTTGTCAACGACGAGAGGTACTGAGGGATCCATGGTTGATCTTAACTGAGATGCGCGTGCAGTGACAACTGCGGTCATAATGGGCGCTTGAACAATTACTTAATTTACAGATTACATAGAAACGTTTACAAACCTATCGTATCGGGATAACAATAATACAACTAAGGTAAATACTCAAAGTACAACAAACGATTTACAAGGAAGACAAACTCGACAGAGTACTTAGGACCAATCAAAGCCATGATACAAGTGACTCTATGGGTGGACGCAAACGAACACCTCAGACTTCATAGTCATGGAAAACATTTTGCCTGTAGCTATCATCGGTTTGACCCTCCTGGGTCATCAATATATCCTTCACCTACGAAAGGCGTCAGCGTACAGGTATTTTACAACGATGAGTGCCGCACAGACCTCTATGGGAGGATTGAGCCCAAGAGCATGAGCTCGCTCCCATCGCTCCAGTCGGGTAACTCCGACGCATGGGCCGTATTGATATGACCTTACAATCAAATCAGTAAACATCTCGAAGCTGTCAATGAAATGATGCCGGCGAAGCGGAACGCACAGATCAAATATTCGCAGGATGTGATGAATCCTGTTCATCCCCTCCTGGTGTACTGAAGGACCAAAGTCACCGAGTGCATCAATAGAATGGAGGAATGGACTCACTCGGCTGTAGGTTCCCCATTTCTTTCCTGCTTTGACTGTACTGCTTCAAATACTTCTTGTCCAATACATTCAGCCGCGGTCTTGCGGCAAGGGCGGGTGGATCGTCCTCTTTAGGGGTGCCCGCACTTCCTGGCGAGACATTTACACTCCTCGACGCAGTAGTGCCTTCATCTACGTCAAGTTTTCTCTTCTTTGTGGCTGGACGAAATCCCCGAGAAGGCTGATCTTCTGGCACGAGGAGCTCTTGCTCACGACTAGCACTCCTCGATCTGCTGGCAGCTGTGGATGCAATTCTTGAAGTCTTGTCGGACTTCTCTTCAGGTTTTGTGGTGAAGGACCCTCGTCCTGCCTTGAAGTCCAGCCGAGTTTGTGTCAGCCCGGAAGATTTCCCAGTCCCCTTTGAGGATCCGGCTTTTGGTGGCGCCATCGGTATAGGAGGAAACTGCTGCTCTTCTGACGGTGATGAGCTGTGGCAACGAACTCGGTGTATAGAGATAGTTGAAACAACTAGTTCCAAGTTGTGGAACTTGAAAGTGCCGCAGACAAACCTCTTTCTGAGTCTGATTGAATCGGGAGATGGATCTCGATCACGCTTCTTCTCATCATCTCAGACTCTTTGACTCAGCAACACGTTGGTAACACGATGTCTCCCTTTCAACTGACTCGGACACGCGTGTCGATTTGCACTGGACTGTCAGAAGTTTGCGACCCCCGATTCGAACCTCTGACAGAACCGGTGCAGAAAACTTCGTCTAACCAACACAGCGCGCATTCTAGTTCGTATATCGATGACATTCTAGACCGTAAAACGATCACTAACAACAACCCTCAACGTAGGTTTCCTTGTAATACTCAAAGTCTCGTGCTTCCGAAGACATTCTTTTTGGGACGGAAATATCGCAGGCCGTCACCGTCTTACCCGCGAAAGTGACATACCCTGCTAACTAGTCAGCTTATCTGATATGCTCTGGCGCATAACTACATTATAAAAGGACAGTCACTCTCGGCGACTCATAACTGGAGAACGCTCCCGACTCATTTGTAACACCTTCCCTCAATTCGTGTACCGAACTTGACGGTTATCTAATCCCCAGCAACCGCAATGGCACGAACAAAAGCGACATCTCGTCACGCGAAAGTCAAGCAATTGGCAAAACGCACACCGAATTCCCCGCCACTGCCTCTGGAGGTCTGTGAGCGCATCATCGATTTCGTCGCACTCACTCTGGGCTCCAGCAACGTGCGATTGAAAACTTTGAAAGCGTGCGCGCTCACCTGCCACTCATGGATGCCCCGGAGCCTCTACCACATCATCTGCAAGTTCGACAAAATTCGAACGGCAGATGACGTAGCGTTGTACACCTCCTTGCTGCGCAAGTATCCTGTATGCGCCGGTTACGTCCGCGAAATCAACATCTGTCCTGACTGGACGACCGGAGATCCTACTTGGCTGAACGTCCTACCGCAAACCCTCGCTCCGCATGTGAAGGAGCTTAGGCGTATAACACTGGCTTCTTCACCTACAGAGGGTACTCTTGCCTTCCACCCTCACTTCTACCGATCCCTCGGGTTGCTCAGGTCTGTAACGGAGCTGAACTACTCGTTTGCCTCACAACACTCGTTCAAGGATCTTGTTCGAGTCGTATCGTCCTTCCCGAACCTTTCCGTTCTCTCTATTGGCGCAGAGGTTTTCTGGGAGAAAACTCTCCGATTTTCGACCCGTATAAAGCTGGCGAGGCACCATCTCACGCATATCAATTTGTCCTATGGCTTACAGATAAACGTGGTGGATGACATTACCGGGTGGCTCTGCGCTGCGTCACCTACCAGTCTTGTGTCAATCGAGATGTGGTGCGGCATCACAGAAAGCAGCAGCAAACTCATATCTGACTCACCGAGTCTTCAATCCTTGACGATCTGCGCAAATTCGAGAGATCTCAGTAAGTGCTGCATGATAAGCAGTCACGATGCAAATAGGCTGATTGCTCCCGATATTCAGCACTGATTGACCTCCAACTCAATCGCCATCTGCGAAACCTCGATCTTATGGTGGACGGGTATGACAACGACGTCCTCCCGTCCATCAAACGTCTGCTTGTCAACAGCATATCATCCGACTTCCAGGCCCTCACGCTACGGTTCAATCTGCTGGAAGAACCGGATACTACTTTCCTGGAAGGATTAGCATCCGTTGACGCGATCCTTGGCACGTCGCGCTTCGAGCGGCTGAGACAGGTCACAGTGGACCTTCCAATCGATAATACAGCGTCCTTTCCGGGACTTTACAGCCGCAACGTCAAGGTTTTGACGGTGGACTCAGAGGACGGGGCTGGTGAGCTGACAATACCTCCGCCTTCGTTATTACTGGGGGACTGACAATGTTTTCTAGTGTTATTCCGAAGACGACACCCTCAATAACTGTTTGGACCACCGTTTTGCCAGTACCAACCATTCCACGCCATGGAGCGATTATTAATACCATTTGCGCCAACGCAAGTGGACTGAGCTCAATGGCAACCGAGGCGGCTGTCCATTGTTTTCACCCCGAAAACCTGCCACACATGGAGGAGATGAAGATTATGATTAATCTTCGGACATGACACTTCTACTGCATTGTACTATGCATAAATTATTCTTTTGACGGATGTACTGTATCATTTTCTCTGGTTTCGTGAGTATCCGATGAAGTGTTGACACTGTTGTGTCAGGTTCAGACAAACTCATTTGAGCGCCGTATTTCATCCGTTTTGTGTTCAACGAGATCACGGATTTTTCCAACTTGACTCTCTCTCTCTCTCTCATCCGTTGGACTCAATCGTGGGGGACCTGTCGTTGGAAGACACTGAGAGTAAAACCATAAAAAGCCTGGCCAACGCCGGGACCAAACCGACGACCTTGTCGGCCGTGTCAGGCGGGTCGCCGCTGACCTCTAGGGACGTTACCGACAACAGTCGGGGTAACTTCAGCAAAGAGATGATGCAGACTGTGCGTGGTGGGCCAAATGGCAGACCTTGGAATTTGTGGGTGATGTCCCGAGGTGGTGTATTTTTGGACCAAGTCCTTGCTGGGTCCTACATGCGCTAGCCAGCTGCCGTGTAACTGATAGATATGGTGGTTGCGATTTGAACAAGATACAGCATAAACTATCAAGGTGTGATGCGTGACAGGAAAGAAGATCGCTATAAATACAGGTCACTTACCACATTGCGCCTAAAGGTAGGTGCATCTCCGAGTCCGCGATTACAGAGCCCGCGTGGACATGTACAAGGAATCGTGCGGTGGCTAGTAGACCACGACTGTCGCGATGCCGAAATGAATATGTTCGCCACGATATGGGTCTCATCGTCCGAGTTGATCAGCAGAGGCGCATGCAAGGCTTATCGCGATAGAACTACGAGCAGTTACATTTAGCTACGGCTTCGTGCAACTCCAGAACTCGAAGCGCACCTATGCAAATAGACACAGCCGTCGGGCAGCTGGTATCTGAGTATCCTCGGTGCCACTTCGGCAGCCTGCAGAGAGGACGGCACGGGCAGAAGATGCAGAATGTAGAGCAGAGTTTGAATGCCACTCAGTTGTGAAGAATGGAAAACGGGTTTTGGCATGCTGGGACAAAGTAGCGGTGCTGCCTCCGCCTCAGCCTCAACGGGCACAATTGCATGTTTTGGAGGACAGTGCCAAGGGCGTCGGGAGTTGCGAGCGTTTGAAAGAGGCGCCGGGCAGAGAGGAATTCCCACCAGTGGACCTCGCGTCTTGGGCCCTGTACTGTGCCAGGCAATCAGCCTCCGTCGTCCAACAGGCCCTCGTCGTCGTCGCCAACAACGACGCCGCCATCTCTTCCATCTGTCTGTAACATATCCCCGTCTGTAACATCCAATCTCTGTCGCCACCACCCCCAACACAACCTTGCTTCATTTCTTTCCCTCTCCGACAGATCGTCTCTCGCCAATCTCCAGCCCTCACTGTCACCCCGCTACAGCGCTGGAAAGCACACAATCGGACTTTGCTTGCTATCCATCTCTCGAGCCCTGCGGTACTTTTTCGCTCTCTTTGGCTGTTCCAGGCGTCTTATTGACCCCTGCCGCAGCGTCCTTGACTATCGCACTCACCGCCAGCAATGGCATCCGGGCCCCAGAACACCACCCCGAACGCTGGGCCAGGTCACGACCCAACACCCCCTGCGACTCCGGTCTCATGGGATGGCGATAGAATGTACGTTTGCCTCCGTTCCATCCTCTGCCTACCGCTCATAACCCAATACCCGCAGGTTCAACATATACATCTACGATTATTGTCTAAAGCGAGGCTACCAGAAGACCGCCCGCGAACTATTGGCTGAGGCAGATATACCAGCAGAGTCACAACCCCCCATTAACGCGAAGCAAGGCCTTCTATTTGAGTGAGTCGGAATTCAACCAAATGCCTCCCCTTGTCGCACCCGTGACGACCCTGCCTTTAGATGGTGGAGTGTTTTTTGGGTATTATTTACGGCGAAGAGTAGTGGGACTGGGTCGGACGATGCTTTGCTATACGTATCGGTGCGTCTGCTTCACTGGGCCTGTTATCGAACCGGATGGAGAGCTTTCTTCTTAGCATCAGCATCAACAGCAGCAGAATGCGCAACGGCCCCCGCAGGCACGACTACCTCAACACCCACCGAACAGATTTCCGCCAAATGGAGTACACCGACCGCCAGGAATGCTGCAGAACGGGATGCCAAATGGTATTCCTAACCCTGCTGGCCAACCTCCAAACGGTATACCTCAATTGTGTTCATTATTTAAATGTGTGTGAACTGGTTGTTTTTAGGTGCAGGTCCTGCTGGCCCGCCACCTCTTCAACCTGGGGTACGACCTGGACAGGCCGGACCACAACCGCCACAGCCCCAGCAACCACAGCAACGAGCGCCGAACGGTGCCCAATTCCAATCCCCGACCATGGCACACTCGCCACAGCAATCAGGTAGCGGACAGGGCTCCATGTCAAGTCAAACGACGGGCGGAGTGCCAGGAATGGTCGGAACGCAGCCGCCGCTAACCCAGATGAACCGAGGAAACATGCTCCCTCCGGGCTCAATGGGTGGGCCACCTCCGATGATGGGTCAGCCTTCCGCACCTGGACAGACGCCCCAGCCAGGCTTCCCACCGCTTGGTAGCAATCCTGGATCCCCCGCCACGCAGGGAAATATGATGGCTCCGAGTCCTAGTATGTCCGCAAGGCAGCCTCCGGGTGTGGGACAGCAGCAGTTGCATATGGACTTGAACAGGGAGTTGAGCATGATCAATTCGGCTACGTTGTCATCATTGCGGTCGGAATTGGGCTTGAATGATAAGGATTATCAGGCCTTGACGGTGGAAGACAGGGTGCGTCGTGCTAGAAGCGTCGAGATGTTCAGATTCTTCTGACGCTCTCCCACACGATAGAGACGCATTGTTGATTTAGCTCGAGCTAAAGGTCGCCTACCGCCTTTGAAAGGACCACCGGGTACAATGCAAAACGTTGCAGGACCTTCTGGCTCCCATATGCAGCCGCCAACCCCGCAACAGCGTCCCATGCAAATGGGGAATCAACAGCCGCAGGGACCTCCCAGCCAGGTGCCGCCACGCCCGAAGCGTAGTAGTACTTCTCCCGGAGAAGAGGTATTGTTTTAGAGCTCTTATAAATTCATATTCAACCTTACTCATCCATCCCCGTAGCACGAGCAAGCTCAGCGAAACGAATCTTCTCCGCCAGCCATGAAGAAGCAACGGACATCGCCTGGTGGTACTGACGGACAAGGACAACCACCTCAGCAACCCGGTCCATCCGGTCAACCACCCCAGCAGCAACAGCAACAGCAACAACAGCAGCCGCAACAACCACAGCAGCAGCAGCCTCCACCAATGACACCAATGTTGCAGTTCGGTCAGCAGCCGGGGGGACCACATAACATGGCAAACGGTATGATGGGTCGCCAAATGATGCAGTTCCAGCCAGGTAATATGCCTGGCGGTATGCCTAACATGGGGAACCCCGGGGGTATGGGAGGAAATCCGCCAATGGGTATGCCTGGAGTGCCGCAGATGGGTGGGCCACCGATGGGAAACATGAGTCCTGGGATGATGCATACTGGAGCACCAGGTATGAATGCGCAGATGACAGCACAGGTAAGCCCTCACCTTTCTATTCGGCCCCGGAAAACACCAATGTGGATGCTGACGATGAAGTTTCCCTTCTCGTTTTCTTTCCCGTTTTCGTTCCCTTCGGCGGACGATTTGATGATGCCAGATGTACCGACAAACGATGCAGCACCTTCACAAAATCCCTGGGCAGCCTATGAGTAACATGCACATGGGCGGGAACGCTGGGTCACCGCCATCGGGAGACCAGCAGTTCCATCAGGATGGGTCACATTCGCGACCAGGGACGGGCATTCCAGGGATGCCAGGACATTTCCAGCACGGGCCAGGCGGACCAATGGGTCCAGGGAACCCGAACATGGGCAACCGACCCCAGTCTCAGGGTGGTCAACACCCTAAACCCATGGGTGGTATGATGCCGCCGCCGTCTCCAGGAATGAAGCACACACCAGGACCTGATAAACCCGGAGACAATGCGAACTCGTCACCGAGAAATGTCGGCATGGGACAACCTCCAAACCCGGGTATGCCACCTAACGCGTCGACACCGCAGCCTCACGGTGGTACAGCTCCTCCCACACCGATCCAGACGAACAGTATCACCGCGCCATCACCACCGCCGATGATGAACTCGTTAGGAGGGAATCATGGGGCGACAGACCTGTTTGGCTCCGACTTCGTGGTGTCTGGTGGCCTGGAGGACTTCGAGTTCCGAACAGACGGGATGGATTTCGAGCGGGACTTTGGGGAGTGGTTCGGTCAACCTGATGGTGGTCTCGAAGGCAAAGGAGGATTGTGACGAGAGGTCGTGGTGGCTCGAAACTGATTTGGATTTGTGGGTTATTTGTTCACATCGCGCAGGGTCGTCGTTGGATATGGTTGGTCTGTTTTGTTGTGGGCTCTTTTCGCTACTGACAGGGCCGATCGCTGCCTGCGCTTTCGTCGCAGCGTCAACGACGCCCTCGTCGTTCATCCCTACGGACTTCCTGGTTTGTCTCCCTCTCACTCCACGGAGCCGCATGCTAGTCCTCTTCCCTCATCTCTATCCCTTTCATCCTTCCTTCGCTTCTCCCCTCGCCTCCCGCTTCGCTGGTTCCATCTCCTTATGTTGTGGTTGTTTGTCGGATATGCACCCTGCTGTCTTTCGGACGGGGGGCGTTTGATCTGCTATTTATTCCTTATCACAAAAGCCTGCGTTTTGCTGGTGCAACTACTTTACATCCTCGTCCTCCTCCACCTGTCGTGCTCTTATAACTTACTTCCGCTTTCCGTTTGCGCTACATTGCCTGCGTGTCCCATTTTTTCCTACCTACGCCCACTTCGCTGTCGATGTCTTTTTTTTTTTTACCCCTTCTTGCTCCCCCCCCTCTTTACCCCTTGCTTCAAGATGCTTTCTTTCCCACTCAATCTCTCATCCCCTGCCCCCCTTTTATCCGTTTTCTATCCTTACCCTCATCTGATCTTTGTCTGTCCAATAGTGTATTCATGTCTCTCGTAGTCTCTCGGAAGGAAAGCTGCATAACTCGTCTTTTGCGTCCGACTGATCCGTTGATTACTACTTCAGATTAGCTCAAGCACTTCGTTGTGACTCCTGCGTGTGATTAGCCTAATCATTCGTAGAGTACATGCGCTCTCGAAGGGTTCGTTTGATATTCACTCGAAAGGCAGGTCACGAAAGGCAGCCATACCCATGTTGTTGCCCAGTTCTCCTGAGCTCCTGATAGACGGGAGTAGAGAAACTCACCGTTGTGGCTGCTCGTCACTCGTCAAAGTCTCGAGTACCGGTTGTATCTTCGTGTCTAACCAGTGTGACATTTGGCTTAAGGTGAGCGTGCGATTTATCGAGATCCGTCGAGAGCGGCTGGATCCCCACCGCGTGGACCTTAAGTCGTTTCCAAGTTCGAAGAGGAGTGCTTGTAGAAGTTGACGGTGCATCGAACGAAATGAGGTGTACGATACAGAAATCAATGGGGGAAAAATTGAGTGCTGGCTAGCTACCAGCGATTATAACCAGCAGTAGAAAGTCATACGCCTCCATCTAAGCCGCCTGATTCCAAAGGTTCGAGTCATTTATTTGTTGAAGTTGTGTCACCGCGAGCATTGAAATTCTGACTATAAGTATTTGAGTATACAGAAACGAATTTGCAGGCTACCGACTCACCGCAATGCCTTTGAATACCTCCAGCAATGCGACGGTTGTCGAGTAAACGAAATCCGTCCACTGAATGGAGTACATGGGGTACTAATCGAAGGGCGATAGTCTCCTGGGTGGGATAGGCGGCAGTAGCTACTGCACCGTACAGCTTCAGCTTCATCGTCGTTGGGATGAGATAGAAGTATGGGGTTCGTGCTGATCATGATGATCGCCAGTACATCTTCTCTGGTCGGTGAACCCTTTTCAACCCTCCGTCGTCTTATGTTGTTCACATAAAAGACAGCGAGAGCATCAGCAACAGCCTGCGGCTCAGAATTGGGAGTCTCGTCGATCCTCTATGTCTGTCGAACTTAAGCGTCAGCCTCCCGAGCTGTGCGAATCGTTCCGTATATGGTGTACATACATTATCCTTCTGAACGACGAGCAATACTCCGCTATCGACGTCGACTCGAGTGTGATGGCACGATGTCTCATCGAACTTCCAACATGCGCAAAAAAAAACCCACAACGTCGTTGACGTACGACTCATGGGTTGAATGCTCTTCCAGTAAAATATACTTTGAAAACTGGCGCGACACGTATACGTAGTGTTCGTCTATGC
Source organism: Cristinia sonorae (assembly GCA_021029105.1). Classification (NCBI taxonomy): domain Eukaryota; kingdom Fungi; phylum Basidiomycota; class Agaricomycetes; order Agaricales; family Stephanosporaceae; genus Cristinia; species Cristinia sonorae. The sequence goes on along the minus strand of JAEVFJ010000029.1, from coordinate 150,753 downwards.
GACCAGCAGATCTGTCTTGGTCTGAATCGTCGATGACGGCCTGTGGAACTGTTGCTGGTACTTGGGAAGATTAACGACGCCACAAAATTGCTCAATGTTAATGAGCACACCGTATTATTGAAGGCATCAAGGGCTTTATACCTCCAATGGCATCCAGGATTTGCGGATCGCAAAACATTGGTCATTCTGGGTTGGTGGTTCAACGCATCCGCAAGCGTCTTCTCACCAAGCGCTCTCAGGCGCTGATCTGGTCCGTGCGCACCTCATCGCAGGGTATATAAACGGCGTCCTGCCCATTTGGATTCCTTACCACTCTGGCCTTTTGGCTTAGATCAAGTGTAGTATCTGTTCTTAATAGTTTAACCACTATTATGAGGGCACCGCCCTCATTCTTGGTTATCTAATTTTTGCCGCCCTTGTCCTTCGAGCTCTGCTTGCAACTCGGAGGCGCGATGACCTTGCCACTGCAGTACCGGCTTGTGTCGTCGGGGGATCTTGTTTGCTCTCTTCCTTTGGAATTTCTTGATAACTTGTCAATTGACAGTGTTGTCTGGGGTTTCAGACGAATTGAGATGAGAGTGTTGCAGGACAAATCACAATGTGCATAATGGTCTGTCTACACAGGATCGTTTCCCTGCCGATTGCTCAAGCAACATGACTCAATGTATGCACAACAAAACAACCCTTTATATTAGAGAGATAAAGTACAACCCTACAAAAGTGATGAATAGATAGAGGCTCATAGAGCAGTACGCAAATACTGAAATGTCCAATGTAATTCCAACCTTTACCGATTATGCTTAAGTTGCCTGAGAGTGAAATCTAACCAACACCATGGCACTACAGTGACCACTCAGTGGTCGGAGGGGTCGAGGGCGTTGTACTTCGGGCAGAGATCGCTCCAAGCCTCTGTAAGAGATCGGTCAGGGATGGTGATGCGCCTGAGACGGTGTTCGAGGAGACTCACGAGGAACGGGGTTGCCAGAAGCCACATTGGGGATATCTTCAGCGAAGACGACGGCGAAGCCAGCCTCCAGATGCCAGTCGATGTGGCAGTGGAGGAACCAAGGGCCGGCATTATCGGTCTGCATGACGAGACGAAACCAGTCAGTGCGAAGATGAAGGAGGTAGATGTGTATAATACGTACCGTGAAGCGGATGGTGACGTTATCACCTGCGCCACCAGTGCTGACGACGTCGCGGCGGATGGGGTTGTCATAGTTGTAGACAGTGCTTCCTGCGCTGCGAACGACGTCAAAGACGTGCTGCAAAGAAGGAGGATAGCACCATTAAAGTCATGATCGCGCTGGTGAGGCATCAAAACAAAGACACTTACACCGTGCAAGTGGAAGGGATGGGGACCACCGAGAACACCGCCAGGCATGCTGATCTCGATCACTGAGTTGCCGGGGATGGGGAAGACACTGCCGGTCGGGAGGAGATCCTGAGCGGTTTGTGCGCCGCTGAGGATTTGAAGGAGGACGGGGACGGTGGGAGGGACGAAGGTGGCTCCGTTGATGGTGAATTCACCGGCAGCGCCGTTCTACTCGATAAATGATGAGACCGACGGAGGAGGATGACGTTGTTATAGAAAAAAACTCACGAATGCGAAGAGAAGGTTGAACGCCTTGTCGACACCTCCGGGCACAGGTTGTCCGGGCTAAACCCAACAGTATCAGCATCATGACCACAGGTAGAAGATATATCGGTGCAACTCACTGCTCCAGGATTCTCAAGAGGGTGCAGGTCTGTCTCCTTCAAGGGCTTCGTGCTTGTGGGTTGAGTGGTGGTAGGGTCCGCAACCGGTGCTCCGACATAACGCAAAATGGCAGAGTTGATACCACCAGCGAAGCCAGTGGTTCCAGGTTGAGGGTTAGCGCGGATCCAATAGTTTCCGACGGGTTGGTTGGCATTGACCACGACGGAGTAACGCTGTGCGGCGAAGATCTGAAGAGAGTCAACGAGGAGGGGCTGGCTGTTGACACCATCGACTTCGATGACGGTCATGTCATGGTTGTCGATGGAGAAGACGTAGTTTGGATCACAAGCAATGTTCACCAAACGGAAACGGTAGCTGGTGGGACAGTATTAGGATAGCATTGTGTACAGAGATACTGATTGACGAACCGCTTGCCAGCCTCGACGGTGATAACAGCAAGGTCAGCGGCGGGGCCGAGCTTGAAACGACCTTTACCGTTGATCAGGGTAGAGTCCGCGGTCCTGCCGGTGACTTGTGAGTTTGATCAAAGAAACGATGACAACGATGATCTTACGGGAACTTAGGACCTGCACGAGCCAGTGTGTGATACCAATCCGCAAGCGTGATTACGGTGTCATCTGTCAACGTCAATCATTATCAGCGCCGTGATTCCGAGAGGATAAGCAGCTTCCACATACCGTTATCGACGTCGTACAGGCTGGCATGCGGATCCTGAGGATCATACACAACGAACGCGCCACGAAGACCGTCGCAGTATTGAGTGGACAAGTGACTGTGATACCAGAATGTGCCCGCCTGGTCGGGGACGTGGAAGTTGTAAAGGAAAGAGTCTCCAGAGGCAATGGGGCACTGATTAACAAAGGCGGGACCATCCGCCCAATTGGTTCCGTGTTGGAAGAAACCATGCCAGTGCTAAACATACACAGTCAAAACATCGAAAATAGACCCAGTGAGACAAAACCCACGATTGAGGTGGTTTTCAACATCGATGCCTCGGTGAGCTCGTCAATGACGTTGATCTGGAAGTTGTCACCCTACAGGCAAAATTGGCTCAACATCGAGATCGTCGACAGTAATAATAGCATGGATGGTGCGTACCTTATTTCCAGTGATGAGCGGACCTGGGAAGGTGTTGCCAGCCAGGACAGCATCGCGGGGTTGTCCATCGGGGTTGACCTGTGCGTTCGTGATGTGCAGATCAGTGACAGGACCGATACCTGCCAATGCACCAAGGGTGAACGCGAGGGCGACGAAAGTTGAGGTGAGGTGAAGGCGAGCCATCGAAAGCTGAGCAGAGTAGGAGAGCTTGGATGGGTGGGCTGAGGAGCAAGAACTGGGATCCTAGGCTCATGCTTTATACCATTCGTGTGGCTACTCTGAAGCGAGGGCATGTTTCAATTCTGCCGTGTCCCAAAGATCTGGATGGTCGGGTTGCTGTCATCCTGTTCGCAGATGAGAACGAGGTTTGGACCAAAAGACAAGCATCCAACAATTGAACGGCATGGGTGCCCCGATACTTGTTGGTGACTGTGCTGCGAATGGGAGTCTGAGCAACCCGAAACGCCTGTAAGAAATTAGACGGATACCTGCCACATCGGTTGGGTACAGCTTTGATCTTTCATCGCAAGAAGCCGATGATTCTGTCGGTTCCGCTTCTTTGTGAAGGTGAGAGTCCCGAGCACCTCGAATCACTGTCTGGCTCTGCCAACATGTGTATGTCAGTCCGACGTTTCGGACCTTGAAGAAGTTACTCACAGCTACATACATACTGCCGTAGTTGGGTCGGGTTCCAGAAGATGCCTGGATAGGGCGAAGAAATGCTCACTGCTGTGAACAACTCTGAAACACTGCCGAGTTGGGACCGACCCGGTTGCCGTTCAAACAGCACTGTGCGACTGTTGGCATGATCTATGAAAGAAAGTTGCACTTGACCGCTTCGAGTAACTGTCATTCTTGTGCTAGAGTGACTACTGCGTCGTGTCCTGCGGACATGTGAGAACATCAGTCGAGATTTTATGACCACTGTGCCGGAGTGAGATTGTTTTTATCTCGTATACACGTTCATCGCCCTTGAAATGTCGACCAGGGAAGCGGCTTCACGGTTCGCCGTTGAGGGTACATCTCAATCCTCCGAGCGACGGCCGAGCAAAGAGGTCTGGAATGCGCTCCAAGGTACTACGATGAGTTCATCCTCTTCGAAGGTGCGTTACTCGGTGGCAATGGGCAGGAGAAGGATGACTGTTTTCGCAGTCGGAAATTGGGATAAAGACGCCAGGATGAGGCATTTGATTAGACGCTCATCTCACCTCAGGAACGCGCCGTCTCTCATCCCACACTTTCTTTCTCACCACCATCTCGCCCATTCAATCCATCGTCCCATGCGCCACGGAGGGACGCGTCAGTCCTCTCAACAACGCGTCAGGCAGCTCCGGTATGACTCCCGACGCAAGCTTGCTTACAACAATGGCCCGAGTTTCCTGGAACGACCGCATGGATGATGACCTAGCATCCTAAAATCAAGTCCGGACATTCACATCTATCATTGGGCAAAGATGGATGTGCATAGTGATATGCCGTTCTTTCTGGGTCTGGTTGCTGTGGGGGATTCCGGTTCATTGTCCGGTGAGAATGGTCTCTCATGTTTGCGCCGTTGCCTTCACACAGCTCCTATTGCAGGTTGTCCATAGCCTATTTGCGTGAGACATCACAAGCTCTGTTCGCTGAACTGCGTATTGACCGTTATGTGAGAATATGTGCTACTCTTGTACAGAGCCCTGACCAGATCATCATGAGGTCTTTGCAGGATTCACATCCGGTATCCAAGATTAAGGATATCGTGCGTACGATCCATTCAGAACTCCAAAGTTGACTTTGACTGATAGACATGATCTCAGGAACAACTGAGATGCGATTTTATCAGAGTCTTGCCAAAGACTCGTCGCTCCTACGATGTTCGGATCCGTCCCATGACGAACTATACAACAAAATACCAGGAATAGCAAACTCCACAACGACGTGGAGTTCTCTTGAATTGATTTATTGTCATCGTGTGCGGATATCCAACTGCTTAGTCTACTTTCACATCACAGTTGCGACTTCCGAACTCGCCCGGACCAAATATTCATCATACACTACACATCAACTGCAATACAGTACCTGAAGCTGGCAACAAAGTCAGAAGGGTACGCCGCCTCTGAGTGCAATACCCGCGTGCTCACCTATGCCGTTAAACTGTGCCTCGACGCGACGAGCCTTCGGTCTTGGTTGTCCGCGGGGTTTTGAATCAGAAAATCGAGGTTCGTGCCTCCATTCTTCAATCACTTCCTGGAACTCATATCTTTCCTCATTCGCAGGCCTCATACCGCTGTGCATCAATGAGAATTCAATATTTTCCAAAAACAGATCTGTTGGCTACCTTGTGATAGACACCTTCGTGCGACACCGGCGAACATAGCTCGGTCAATGTGTGATGCAGCGGCGAGAAAGCGCAATGTCGCGATAGCTAATGCAAGTAACCCCCTACTCTAAACCCTATCGGCCGAAAAAAGACTCACAGATGTTACGTCTTACAGGCTGCAAAACCTCTCACTGCAATTACAGTTCTCATGAGTGCACATGGAGGGTGCGACGATTACTGTTCCGTTGGCTATAATGCGACTGCTTGGCAATTATCATCAGAGGTTTGGTGACTATTCCCCAACAAACATTGTCTTAGTTTCGTGAGGAGGGGTTTGATGTGGGCCACTGTGTTCTCATACGAGTCAATTCTGCTGACAGTCCTTTCTTGTCTTGCCATTGCTTGGATTCAGCTGCCCTAGATATGCATTTCGCTCTTTCCCCCCATTCCCCGCTCCTCTCTGTATACAATACACCGCTCGACCGTCGCAATACCACCAAGGCTTTCTAAGCGTTCGAGCATTGATTATATCCCACTTGCCTCCAAGCCCGTTCCCTTCGACCAGGACCTTTATCAAAGATATCTCTTCAAATTCCACCATACGATCCTCCACGAGCGTACCTTACTCTCGTCCCGTGTGTATTCTCGAGGTCGAAATTCGGTTGTATTTGTTGATACAACATGCTTCAACGTTGCCAACGAACCGCTAATGCCGAGCATTCAATTCTGTCCGTCGTTGGCTAATATTCGGATGAGTCGATCTGCAATTTCTCCACTCTTATCTGTGCACTGAACTCAATCTTGATGAAAAGCACGCGATCATTGTCCGTTCGAAGCTGCTTGGATCTCATCCTTTCTGGTCGGCCACATGTCTGTGCCTCGATGTTTCGGCGCAGCCATGACGCATGACATGCATGACACGCCAGGAGGACGAGAGGGAAAGCGCCAGAGGCATAGGATGTGCAGAAACCACATCTTCTCGAAGGTAGCTAGGTCATACATGTGAACGCTGGGATGCTGATCTTTCCTCCTTTTAACGCCCCAGAATAGCACAGACTTGTCAATGAAAGCCCTTATCAGTACGCTCGCGGCGGTCGTACTGGCTTCACGTACAAAGGACACTAAAACGAGTTTGCCACACAACTCGCGTCTTGCGGGTGTCTACCCACGTTCAAATCAACGCGGCTCGCGCAAAGTACTGGGAGGGCCTTATCATAAGACCAGCGTATGGATGCGCCGAGGGTGCTGAACTTAAGGTCAAGTGGTAATGTGAAGTAGCGCTACGCCTTATAAACTAACACTAAGACACTGCTATAGGGTTCTACGGGTCTCGCAAAGCCAACCTCATCTCTTCCCCGATCCAAGTACACCATGGAGACTCAGCAAGTCGACTTAGAGTGCCAACCAACTTCCCCAACACTCACCACCGCCTCAGCGCCGTTCAACAAGTCTACAGACTTGGTCCTTCGGTCTTCTGACATGGTCGACTTCCACGTGTGGACGGTTATGCTGAAGGAGGCATCCCCGATGTTTGACGCCATGTTGAGCATCCCTCAGCCAGTTGCAGATCCAGAGCATGACGTCCCCGTCGTTCATGTCACCGAGGATAGCAAAACTCTCCGAGGCATCCTCGAGCTGTGCTACCCCATGGCGCCGAGCATAATCCAGGAGAAGAATATCGATGTTGTACTTCATATCATCGAAGCCGCGCTGAAGTACAGCATGGAGTGGCCAGTGGCATTGGTCGAGCAGTCGTTGAAGGAGCTAGCCGGAGACCAGCCATTGCGGGTATACGCTATCGCCCAGCGCCACCGGATGCCCGAGCTAGCTCAATTCGCTGCACACGCGAGCCTCCGGTATTCTTTCCCAGGAGAGTATTGTCCGGAGTTAGAGGATATCACTGGAGGCGCCTACTACAGACTCGTCAAGTATCACGAGAACTGTGCGAGGGCTGTTGGTGCTGTCATGCAGGAGACGGCGTGGATGGGGAGACGGAACCAGTATACGTGGTTCTCATGCCAGAACGTCAAGTGTGGACCACCGCCGAATGGACGATACATACTCGAAGGGTACATCCCGAAGGCGTGGTTCGCCGTTTGGATGGATGGGGTGCTTGCGGATTTGAGGAAGAGACCGTGTAAGGAGACGGCGTCGACGACGAACATAGAGACGGTGTCGATGAACTTGGGTTGTCCGAATTGCAAGGCCAAAGCGCATATTGATCTGACGAAGTTCAGAGTACTGCTTGCAGAAGAGGTTGAGAAGCAACTGGCCAAGGCAAGCACACGTTTTCTTAACTACTTTGTAGCATATGCTCACCAGGTATTTGACCAGATCGAGCTGGAGTTTAGGTGAACAACACCCGATCGAAATGTTTTGTGCGACATTCGTCCTTTGCTATCCGTTTCCGATGTATTTGTATCCTAGTTCTCGAATGTCCGTCTCGCCGCTGTGACTTGTATCTTCTTGAGTAGCCTGAATAAAAGTCATTTGAGCAGTGTCATCGTCGGACTCGGGCTGTTGGAGTGAACCAAGTAAACTGAAGTCGCTATCCGTTTCTTACCGCAATTTCAAATCTGTTACTAATCCTTGTTATCCAACCAATTATATCCCACGCTTTTCCGGACTGGACAACAGTTCTCATCTCCCTCCGACATCGTTGATTCGTTCACAGCATCCACTGGCCCCCAGGTCGCACAGCATTTGGGGGATTCAAAGTCGACGCCGTCTCAAGGAGTTTCTTCATCTTCAAACCTACCCATGACATCCAAATCCGCCATTGCCCTGCAGGCGTTGCCTCTCGTGCTCCTAACATGTATTCTCCCAGTGGTAGCGCACGATCACCACAACGAATTGTCTGAGGAGCAGGCAAATGCGCCTGTCGATGCGATTCTTTGGATACACATATTCTTGCAGGCGTCGGTATGGGGTGTGCTGTTCCCAGTCGGGATGGTGTTGGGGCTGTCAAGGAGTAAATGGCATGTACCATTACAAGTGCGTAGTATCTTCCTGGTTCAGCCATCTAGCCTTACCGTCGCAATTGTACTAGAGCGCAGGCTTCGCATTAACCCTGGGGGGATATCTTCTGGGACACGCACACAAGGGTCGATCCTTCCTAGCGGGAGTTCACGGCATTATGGCCAACATCATGTTCATCCCCATACTGCTTCAGCTCACCATCGGTATCTATCTCAAACTTCACATTCATGAGAAGACTATCCGTCCCTATTTTGTTCCTGTGCACGGCATCATCGGGAGGGCGTATCCCATCCTTGGTTGGGTGCAGATGCTCTTCGGTGCCATCACGTTCAGAGGGTACTGCCGTGGTGACAACCTCGGCCAGTGTCTTGCACACTACATCATGGTGAGTTGATCCACAACATATGAAGACTTTAATTTCATCTGAATATTCTTAAAGGGGAGCGGCTTCATCGCGTATGGCACAATCATGGCGATACTGTTATTGGCGGGTGATGCATGGGTTCGCCGCAATGGGCGTAGTCCTGAATGGTGGGATTCATGGATCATCACACTATGGGTATGTGTCTATATCACTCTGTATCCGTCAATGGAGCTGTCTGACCGGATGCTATAGGGAATTGGTTCGTGAAGTCGCTCCAGGAAGAGGTATATGCGGCTAACAGACCTCTAGTAAATACATTCACCGAGCATCGTGGTACCCATTGGTCTGTCAAGGACATGCAGCACACGTACGTTACTATGCTTCCCCCGTATTTACCCTCTCCTGACCTATGCTTTCAGTATCCTCGGTATTCTATGTAGGTCACCTGACGTTTCACCTTGTTACTTCGCTAAGTATGCGTGGCTATTCAGGGTGGACTGGGGGTATCTTGGGTATCTTTCTATCTCGCAATAATCAGGTAGGTTCCACCATCTTTACAGATTTCTCGTCAGGCTGACATTACTCGTTGAAGCGTACCGTGGTTCCTGCCGTCATGTAACGTTATCTGGTTTGTCCTCTGGTGACTCGTCCTAATCATGGGTTTTTTAGCATTATTCTTACTGGATGGGCTATGTCAGAGCACGCCCAGGCATTGATGCTCTCGACAAAGGTTTGTTCCTCGATATATACCGCCATCGATTTTTCGAGTGTTCACGTCTCGTCCAGGTTCATGCCGTCTTTGGATATACTCTCATGCTTGCAGGCGTCACTCGCATCGTCGAAGTGTCATTCATTGCTCCTAAGTTCACACCGGAATCCTCCACAGAAGACAACAACAGTGAACATACCCTTGCTGATGCATCAAGTGCAACTGGCGCGAATGCTGTGAAGACTTTCAGACACTTGCCGCCATTCGTAAGTTATCATGCTCTTTCTTGCTTGAACCTCACTGATCCTTTTCATCACTTACTCGCAGCTTCTCGTTGCTTCGGGGTATGCACAATTGAACCACTTGACTCAGAGAACGCTGCTGACACCTCGCTAGGTTGATCTTTATGTCGGGGACTGACGAGGAGCTCAATTTCGTCCACAACGAGGGGATGGATCATGTCACATATCTTCTCATCATGTTTAGGTATGTTCTTTTCACCAGCCGTTACCTACCCCGGCGGTTAAACTGAACCGATCCCGTTTCCAGTATTGCCTTCATTATTTACACCCTCATCGTCTCCCTCATCCACCTATACTCTCACAGCGGCCGCAATGCCGCTACAGCTCCAAGCGATGGCGCAATTGAGCTTACGACAACGCCCACCGCGAAATGGTACGCACGCGTCCCGAATGGTGACCTCGACACCGAGCGCCATGTGATTGGAGAAGACGACGACTAGGCCTTTCACTTTGGATAGGAATGAGTGGGAATACTGGTACATATGTCGTTTTTGGTATTTTGCTACGATATTGGATGGAGTGTCTGTTGTATTTGACTCTGTAGCACTCCCTAATGGTTGATCATGGTTGGAGTATCTATACCGCCTCTACTCTCATATCTTTACTCCAACTAAAAGCCTCGGCAGTCCACAACCTGTCTTCGAATCAACTTTTTCAACGCTCGGGCCGACCCCATTGTCGTTGTAATGTGGATTCGGTGAATGGAAATTTGCCAATGGGAAGTGGTAATCGACGACTCGGGTTTGTACAAGCGGTGGCAAGGTTGATAGGAGCAAACTCATGCCCTCCCCGGACCAACTTCAATTCGTGCCGCGACTCCGACAACTACATCCAAGTCATAGATATAATTGGACATCAGTATCGCCCACTTTTCGTTGATAAAACCCAAGCCTGAGCGAAGTTCTGAGATGGATACTCTCAGTAGCGTAGCTCATCCCTTAATCCTCCTCAAGGTTAAGAACGTCAGCCCATCCCCAGCCATGACGTCCCTGAATCTCCATAATTTTCCGGCCCAACGCCTCGTCAATTGCCTCAACACCAACGTCAGAATCATCAGAGACTCCAGGCTCACGCTCAAATTGTGCGTCCATCCTAGAAGGATCTCGAGTCTTGGTACGCTTAATACGCCAATATGCAGGCCCTGGGACGCTCCTTGCAATGCACGTCGATACCGACGAAACGTCGGGAACCGATTGAGCGATTCGTCGTATGTATTCTTCAGTGTGCAGAGTCCGGAGAGCAGTCTCGGTTTGGGCATACTGAAGCATTATTTCGGGGTCGGTGCTGAAACCAATCGTGTAGTTGAACTCGATAGCGATTGTTGTCAAAGACGGGGCTTTCTTGAAGCATGAAATTAACGAGGTTCCCTAAGAGAACCATGCCATCTGTTAGCGTGGAAACGGCATGCTGCATTGCAGCGTTAGACACGTACGAGACTTTGGATATCCATGAGCTGACACTTCGGTTCCGCCCATTTCAAGTAGATCCGAAGATGCGTTAATTGTGGAATCGAGCCATCTACGAAGAGACTGTCGAGCGTAGAGACCGGTAGGTCACTGAGACTGAGGCTGATGTCCAGATATGTGGGACGAATGTCAGGAATGACAACACGGAGGCGATCCAGTGTGCGATCCGTCTTGATGAGTCCATCAATCGCAAAGGACCGTATTTCAAAGTTGAACGCAAAGGTGTAAGCCTTGATGACACTCGTTTGCAGGTATTCCAGCGGAGGGTGAAGATGCGATCGCGCCAACAGCAGACTACGATTCTGCTCTCGGAGCTGTAGAGTTTCGTCGAAGTCGAAGTCAGGAAAATCATTCTCCACGGCATCACGCTGCAGAATCAAGCGTTTGAGAACAGGAAACGCGTCGACAAGCTGTCCTGATGTATGTGTATATGGGTAGAAATAGCTGTGCTGATGGTTGAAGGTGTGCAAGCGGGGAAATGTAAGACCACGCCTGAAAGCCGGATAATCAGAGAGGGTGAGTTGTTCCAGATATGGGCTGTGGTGGTCGAGGATCGTAATCTCTTCGGTGGGAGACTGATATCCCTCGGCATAGCAGATAGTTATGTCCGTCAAATGAGCACGGAGCTCCCCCACCAGACGTGTAGCCTCCGGGCCCATTTCCTTCCACTTTATCCCCGTCAGACTGGCGACATCTGCGACTGCATCACAGAAGATCGGGGAATCATGACCTAGATCAAGGCTGCAGAAAGACTCCGCGTTACTGAAGTCCAGTTGTGTGAGGTTCCGAAGGAGGCGAAACGTGGCGGTCAGCTTGTCGCGAAGGACTTTGCGCTCGGGAGATTTGCAACCGGGAGGTTTCCAATCGAGGCTACCAAAGCTAAGGGTCTGAACGCAGCCCGCCCAATTGTGAGTCGGATCCCCTAGGATGAGTCCGCAGAATGATAGAACGTCAGAGATGTCGTCTGGGATAGTGAGACGACCGGTGAGGAAGAGGGGCATCCCTGCGCGGTAAAGCGACCGACATGTTTTCATGAAAGCGAGAAGAGTGCCTCGTTTGACGCGAGATCTGCGGTGCAGCCACTCGCGGTCGTTCTCGTCGATGGTCAGTGGGAGGATTGCTACGATGACATCCCAGTTCAAACGCGTCTTGACAGGTAGCATGGCTGAGCCTGTGCGTGCTTGCTGCTTGCAGGGGTCTGTAGATGGCTAGCACGGTAATTAGAACATCCTGCAAGCTGGATCTCCACTGTTAAATCGAGAGTCACATACATGTTAGGCGTGTCCTAGTCAGTGGGTGCAGGTCAAGACTTGCCTGTGCGAAGAAACTATCACCCTCTTGGGGTCAGGCGGACACGTGGAACCACTGGCATATAACCGTCTCTTGTCTTTGCGTATGCAATGCGGCAGCCATGCATGTGTGACGGTCCAATCCATTGGCAGATTGTGTTGAGAAGGCCGAGTTAGTTCTGCAATTCAAGTTACCGTTTATCAACTTTTACGATAAGATCAAGGATAAGATACCAGCTGCGTGACTGGCAGGTCAGAGATGAAATAAGATAGTGGGCCCTGGGGCGGAATGGTCAAGCGGATCAGTTTGAGCACCTAAAATACATCTGGCTTGGATAAGGAGGATTGTGTTGAACAAGGTATGTAGTGATCGCCACTGGCAGTAAGTTACAGGTCTCCTTACCCTGACTCTTAACGAGTATCTTTCTACTTTCAGCTGGGTGATCCTCCCCGAATGACCCCAACCGTCACCTCCCCATCAGAGCACTCAGGCTGGTCCCGGAATATCGTCTCGACACCACTAGCTGCCTCATCGACTTCACCTCAACTTCCTGTCGAGGTCTGGGAGAATGTTATTGATAACATCGAGCCATTACCAGATGCATTAGGGATCTCACTACCGTCGAGGAAATACCTGGCAGCATGCAGCGAAGTCTGCAGATCCTGGCAGCCCCGCTGCCTCTTCCATCTCTACAAAAGGCTCGTGCTCTCGTCTGCCTCCGATCTCGAAGCGATTGTGCGTCGTTTAGAGATCTCTGCCGGACTCGCAGACCGCGTTCAGTTCCTTGACCTCGTCTGCAAGTCGCTAAACCAGTCCTGGGTGTGTCTCGTCCCACTCCGACTTCCCCATATGAAGAATCTACAGGCACTATCCATCGACGGTCTCGATCTTACTACTGCAATCCGACCTCCGCATTTCTACCTTACGTTCCGTCAGCTGCGCCACGAATCATTGCCATTGAGCCATGCTCCGAACAGGCCCTGGCACCTCTTCCTGAAAAACATCACATACTCGCGATATGCTCAGGTCAACCAACTGATATCCGCGCTGAACCCGCTCAACGTCACCCTGTCTTCGCAGGTACAGCCAGAACTATCACCTGGAAACTCCCCCGGTAGTCTTTCCATCTCTGCGACAAACATCACAATCACAGCGATGTCTTCGAGTCAACTGAGTGCCGCATGCAGGGATTGGCATTTCCCACATGCATCGACCATTTCCATCCACCTCTCGGAATTAGATACGCCCGATGCTCAGGGAGAAATTCTGAGTGTTGACGAGGAGAGTTGGAGACGCATAGGTGTGCTTTTCCAGAAGATGTACAGCCGTCGCTCTGAGAGGGTGGTTCCGAGTCGACAGCCTGTTCAGTTATTGGTTCATCGCGGAGAGGGTCCTCCTCCCTTTCTGTTGGTGCTATCTACACAAACAGGTGAGGCCACATCTCTTCCTGTTCCAAGTCAGCGTTTTTCAAGAAAGTAGACTGATGCTGTTCAACCTCAGACTCAAACGGTTGGGAGTCTGGCAGCGACGTTAGTCTTACCGTCCCTGGAACCCTCGCGGATTTCACGCACAGGATTCGCGCGGTCGCAGCGTCCGGGTGTCCAGTGCACCGCGTCGACTTATCCGCCGCCCAAACCCTCACTGCGATACGTGGTGAACCCGACCCCAACGCCGCGCGTCAGCTCGATGCTCTGGACGACTCGTTCGCGCACCCCAACTTTCCTGAGCTCACAGCCGTAGATGTTAGCACACACAGTTACGGGCCTGACATGCCACCGTTTGAAGAGAGAAAAATGGACGAAGATTGGACCTGCATCCACGAAGCGTTCAGGAGGCGTCTGCCGCAGATGGCTGCCAGGGGCCTTTTGCGATGTGCCGAAGGATGCACGTTCGGTTCGGTGAGTTTCCACTCACTGCCCATGAGGATTTTTCTTCATGGAGTACCCTGCTGGTCGTTCTGTTACAACCGCTCACGCCCTCTGGTTCTCTATAATTCAGTACCGTCTGGACGGATGTTGGAGGCAGGCGGCGTTGCTCCCGCCCGTCAACCATAACGACGGGGTGCTGGTGACTTATGGCCAGGCTGGAGTCAAGGTGCTTCCGTCTGGTTGGTAGATATTACAGTGAGTTCGTCTGAAGGGGCATGCTCTGGGATGTCAGCGCATACTCAATGGTCGCATTGAAACGGTATCTTATATAGCCGTGAATAGGTCATTGGGATGAGCAAGGCTGCTATTATATGTGAATGGACCAGAGAGAAAGAAAAGGAGAGAAAGCAAGAAACACGAAGTATCGAAGATATACGAGAGGTTGGGATTGGATATCGTTATTAATTACTGTCCGCATGCGTGTAAAGAAAGAAAGACGTGACGTTATGTGTGGAGAGGAGGGAGTGGGAGTGTGATTGGGGGTATGAGTTTCTACCATCGCCCAGATAAACCCCAAAAGGTCCAGTTCATATTAGATTCTCAGCGACAAAAAGAAGCCACAAACACCATTGAAAACATCAAAAACTCAAAGGAGCACCCACATCATAGCAAAGCGATAACAGCACCGAACAGCACAGACACTATCGTGACCACACCTGCGGACGCTGTTGCCAAAGACATGACGCCAGAGTTGTTCTTCCCGCCGCCACCGTTGTTGCCACCACCGACAGAATTGGGCGAAGGGGCGAGTGTGGCGGAAGGGACGGGCAGGTTAGGGTCGCTCAGCGAGACAGCGGTGGCGGAGAGGGCGGCGAAACCGACTGAGGGCGGTGAAGATCTGAAAACGGAGTACACGTTTTTCTGTAACCGCGCCGGTCGAGAACGTGAGAATTGGAAATGGAGGAAAGTGGGGAGTAGACAACTTACGAGGAACGTGTCACCGACGATCCATGATGGTGTTCGTCCCATACCCGTGGAAGGCAGAGAGAAGAATCCACCGACGCAGGTGTTGTCGTCGAGTTGTTGTTGACGCATGTCCGCAGATGAGATTGGCCAGTTGATCGAAGAGGATCCAAATCGCATGGTGACTTTGTAGTCAGTGTCGCATGCTGAACAGTACCGAGTCATGTCAGAAACACGCAGAAACCTTGGGGAACAGGCACATACGGATGGACCAGAAGTTCTGACTGCCTTGGAGAGGGCGAGATCCGGGAATGGCAGCATACAATTGCGCGATGACATTCGCGGGCCCGGCAACACCGGTGGTACCAGTGTCAATAGCAGCCCACGCAGCAGTACCCGAAGGAACATCGACGTTCTTGCCTTCCGCGGATAATCCTACAAGAAACAAGACATGTTGGTTGGTTGACAGTGATGACGCATAATCGAAACAGACGTACCGGACAAAGGCAAGATCCAGTATCCGGGGGCTCCGTCGGGAATATTCTGGTAATCGATATCGCCGGTGAAGAGGGTGTTATTGACAGCGCCAAGAGTGAACGTTCCTCCAAACTCAAGAGAACGAGCGTTGGAAGCATTGTTCATACGGGTGAGTTGGAACGACATGAGGGGTGAATCCAGTTGATTGGATTTCACGATTGCCTGCCAGAAGGGCAGCGCTCCGGACGATGCGATACCTTGGAATCCTAGACCCATCAGGCCTGATACGGGAGAAGTCAGAAGTTGGGAGGTGGTTTGATGAACTTGGCCTGTAGATTTGGTGGTAAGTTTGCATTCAAGGTTCTTGGTTCAGTATGCTCACCGAATTCCTGAGCTTGCACTTCGAAGCCAGCGAACTGCACTTTGTCCGTTCCGAGAGTTCCTGAAACAGAACCTGATCCATAATTTACTTGGAAAGGTTCGTTCGAGTCTTTAAACGTCGTGGACGCTGCAAGGAAACACGTTGAGCGTCTGGTGAACGAAACACATGAAACGACGCACTTGAAGGATTGAAAAGCGGGATACCGCTCGAGCTTTGGGACTGATTACTCGAAGTGGTGGCGATCCACATATCACTACGTTATCGTCAGACAGCCTGAAATGAACGAGGAGAAGAATGACGTACGCAGATCCGGTATCCAATATGACGCTGTAAGATATTGGCGGGGTTCCGACAGCGACGGTGCCAAAGTAACTGCATTGCACAGTTTAAAGCTGATTTTTCGAACTTGTGAGCAAACAACACACCTTGAATCAAACTGCTGGTTGACAAGACTAGCATTGCAACGGGTGTGAGGATAAAAAGAGCGAATATGAATGGAAGCGTCAAAACATACAGATTCACACCAACTGCTCTCTTTTCTGACGAGCTTCCTCCGCCATATTTCAACGCTAGACCTGCCAACTTATTCTCCGACCATTCTGAGAACTCCTCTGCAGTCATGCGCTGTTTAGAGCGTCGAACGATGCCGATTTGCTGCGCGGCCGGGGGATGGTGGGGCGTTATTGTAAGGGCGTCAGCGGTGGACGTCGCGATCCACGCATAGACGACGAGAGACAGCGAGGACGGCAACGAGGATATCTTCATGGTTGGAGGGGGGAGGTGGGGGAGTGAAAGGAAGAAGGGAGAGATGGAGGATAGCGTTGAAGTAGTGTTGCCAACGTCGTACCAAGCCTGACAAGAGAGAACAGCATACCGCAGTTGCTCGCCGACATGCCGTCCCCCACCGCTCCGCAGCACATTTCATCCTCACACACATCTCAGAATAACACGATTCATCAGTCATCCAAAGCCAACGTAGCTCGTAAAAAGGCCACGGTACGCCTACAAAGAGAGGTCGTTTGCTGCCAGCGAGGCTCTTGCTTTCTTTGCCAAGGAATGGCTCAAGAATCCCGCAGCAATTGACGATGCCGGATTAAAACTTGGCCTTGTGTTTTCCCAGTCACGTGTATTGACGACCAAGTGGTCCACGGAAAGACTTGAGTCTCTCGAGGTCAGCCACAGCTGTAATGTACACCGACACAGAGATTGAAGGATGATTCCGACATTCGCAGGCTGCTGGCTTCAGTTGAAGTCCACAATGCCAAGGATGCATGATTTTCTTTATCTAATCTACAGCTCCTCAGACTAGATTAGATTCAATGCACAAGTTCCCAAGCCACTGTCTTCGTCTTCAACCTTTACAGTCACTTGGACAGCTTCCATCCACACCAACACAGATAACTCTCAGTGTATCTTGTTCAAGGCCCCTCCAACCTCGAGCGGGTCTCTTTGTTTTCCTGTTGAGGTCTGGTAAAACGTCACCGACAGCACCTACCTGCCCGACAATGCAACTTAACATCTCTTTATCATCTAGGAAGCAGCCCGCAACGTTCAGTCAAGTCTGCACGCCTAGGTTCTCCGGTTCCTCTTCCATCTCTACATCAAAATAGTGCTCACATCTGCCTCAGATGGGGACGCGGTTGTGTGCCGTTTGACCGCCTCCAAAGGTCTTGCAGAGCGCTCCCTGAGTTTCACTGTAACTCAAGAATGTACTCGAGTTCACTTGCGTATGCCTCGCCTCACAACATCTTCTTCCGTTTCAGAAGCTGTCGGGAATCTACTTCTCTAGCCTCCACACACCACTCGTCACATGCGCGATCGAAGGCGTCGGGACGTCCCTTAAATCACCATGTATTGTCGTTCGCCAAACTCTTCCGCGCGATGAGTCCAGCGTCGGAACGACAGTGGAAGGCGTTGAACGATTCTCTTGCATCACCCACACTTCTCAACATTTTTAGACTCCATCACACTTGATGATATATCCTATTTCAAGGCAGAGATGGGAAAAGCCTGAGTTTGCGTTTACGACGTGTTTAAGAAATGCATACCGAAGGCGGCTGCTAAGTGTCAGCAACAACCACAGCGGGAGCGCCCTGGTCGCGACAAACACAAACAAGATCGAGATAAGATGGGATGAGATTCGTATGAGAGATGACGAAGCTGTAGTCGGTAAAAGACCAGCTCGAAACTAAAGTACAAGGTGAGCGTTCGTGTACTATATATACTACTTGGGATAGTGCTACGTCACTAACGGTTTGTCTGTATAGGGCGAGGATGGCGCGGATGGCGGAAAGGACGGGATAGAGGGTCGGAAGCATTCGGGAAATGGACGGAGGTCCTCGGAAACGAGGGATTTCACGACATTACCCCGCTCTCAAGAATCGCGTCCTCGCGATGGATGAGGTTTCGAAGGTGCCCGACTCCCAATTGTACAAGCGCGGGGCGATATTCGTGGGCTCTGTGAAGTTTTCGAGGGGTCGAAGTCGGAAAGGCCAGTGGAGGGTTGATGTGGTAGCGTTCTGTTGACCGAGTGGGGGTTTCTTCGGCGCGGGGAGATGGATGCTCAGTGGGCGAGGTGCGCTAGGTACCTTTTTGTGGAAGGCTGAGATTTTGTCCTGTGCGTAGGATTTCAATTTCGAGGCGGGTATCCATTCCCATTCGGAACGCGGTCGGTCCTTGTATTTGACATGGTATTGTAGCTTCTCCTTGGCATTATATCGTGAATTGATGATCTCTTCGATTTCCCAGAGTTGGTCTCCTTCGGCGTGCAGGATAGTCGGTGCCGTTGGTTTCGTTGATGTCTGGGAGGGAAAGGAGGGTGGTGTATAAGGGGATAGGGCGGATTCGTTGATGACCGGGTGGATACCACGCCATTTGCGTGGTAGATCGAGTTTGTAGGCCGCCGCGCCGACCTTCTTGACCACCTTGAATGGTCCGTAACGGCGGTCTTCCAGTTTCTTTGTTGGGCGATCGGTGCGTATGTTCGTGCTTTCTAGCCAGACGAGATCCCCCGATTGATACTCTCGTGCCTCGGCGCGTTTCCGATCGTAGAATCGGGCTGTCTGTTCCTGGGAGAGCTTCAGTGACGAGTTTGCTTCGTCGCGGATTTTCGTCAGGCGGTCAACGAAATCTCTTGCCGATTCGTTTTGGACCTCTTTGCGTGTCGCGGTGCCTTTCCATGGGTGTTGCCCGGTGTTTAGGAAGAACGGTGAAAAACCGGTGGAACGGTGGACCCGGTCGTTGTAGCAGAACTCGGCAATGGGTAGCCAATCCACCCAGTCGTCCTGTCGGTGGTTGATGAAGGTGCGTAGGTATTGTTCGAGCTCCTGGTTGACGCGTTCAGTCTGACCATCCGTTTGCGGGTGGTAGGCTGTCGATGGATTCCCTTGGATACCAAGGAGTTTGTACAGCGCATCCAGGAATTTGGATACGAATTGCGGCCCGCGATCACTGATGACCTTTCTCGGCAGGCCCTTTGATCGGTATACGTGCTGGAAGTAGAGGCGAGCCCATCCTTCGGCTGTAAGGTTGGTGGTGGTGGGAATCGAGATGAGTTCCTTGCTCCGGGTGCAGACCACGTTGAGTACGGCGTCGTAGCCTTGAGATGTCGGGAGGGGACCGATCATGTCCACGGAGATGATCTCCCAGTTACGGGTGGCGATTTCGTTGGGGTGAAGTGGTGCGTGTATTTTACCATGGTGGGTTTTTGTTCGCTGACAGGTCTCGCAGCCGGCGACGTATTGGCGCACGTCTCCTTGAATGCGCGGCCACCAGTATTCGCGTGTGATGAGTTCGTGGGTTTTGAACTGCCCCGGGTGTCCGGCCGATATGGCGTCATGATGGAGCCGGATAATCTTTGCTCGAAGAGTACGGTCTCGAGGTACGTACACCCGTCCTTTCCAGGTGATCAATCCGTTGCCGTCGTCTTCCCACCACTTCTCTTTGTTTACCAGTGCCTTTTCCACGATACGGTCCTTTTGGTTTCGGTTTCGTCGGATACGTGCTAGGATGTCTCCCTCCTCGGCCTCCACTGGGTAGCCTTGGGTCATCGTCCGGAATAGTTCCGCCTTCAGGATAACAACGTCCTCGTTGTCGTGGTCGCCCTTGTGGTGGTCGGCTCGTCTGGATAACGCATCTGGTTTTCCCATGGATCGTCCGGCTTTATGGTGCAAGGTGAAGTGATAGTTGGCGAGTTCGGATGCCCATCGAGCTTGGCGACGGTTGAGTTTCTGTGGTTTCCGGAAGTACTGGAGATTCTTGTGGTCGGTCCACACTTCAAAGGTTTCGTGTGCACCCATGAGGTAATGTCGGTATTCGTCGAGAGATGTCATAATGGCCAGTAGTTCCTTGTCGTAGATCTCGTAGTTTCGTTCGGTGGCGTTGAGAGCGTGCGAAAGGAATGCAATGGGTTTCCATATCCCGTTCTGTTGTTGGGAAAGGACCGCTCCAATGGCGAAGTCGGAAGCGTCGCACTCCAGTCGGTAGGGATCGGTGTCGGTCGGGATAGATAGGATGGGGGCGGAGGTGACTGTCTCCTTGAGTTCGTCAAATGCCAGTTGTTGTTCTACGCCCCAAGAGAAGTCCGTCTTCCCGGTTAACGAGGTTAACGGGCGTGCAATTTTCGCATAGTCGCGGATGAATCTGCGGTAGAAGTTGGTGAATCCAAGGAATGCTTGCACGTCCCGTTTTGCCTTGGGAATGGGCCACTCTCGGATCCCGGCTACCTTTACAGGGTCCATCTCGACGGTTCCTTCAGAGATGATCATACCTAGATATTCCACGCGGGTGCGTTCGAAGTCGCATTTCTCATCCTTTAGGTAGAGCCTGTTGTCCCGGAGGATCTGGAGAACTTCTCGCGTGATTCGTCGGTGTTCTTCCAGAGTGTTGGTGAAGATCAGGATGTCGTCGAGATATACTACCACGACACCCCGGTTGATCAGGTCCCGGAAGAGGTCGTTCATCATTGTCTGGAAGGTGGCGGGGGAGTTGGTAAGCCCAAAGAACATGACAAGGGGTTCGAAGAGTCCGCGGTTACAGCGGAAGGCGGCTTTCCATTCGTCGCCTTCCTTGATGCGGACATTATTGTATCCCCATCGGACATCGAGTTTGGTGAAGTATTTGGCACCCTTGAGTTTATTCACCAAGTCGGGAACTAGCGGAAGGGGATATTGATTCTTGATAGTCATGTCGTTGAGCTTCCGGTAGTCCTGAACTGGGCGGAGTTTCCCGTCTTTCTTTTTGACGAAGAAGAATGGGGAGGCCATAGGAGATTTGGATGGCCGTATACGTCCTGATCGGAGGTTCTCGGTGAGGAATTCGTCCAGTTGGCGTTGCTCTTCGGGGCCTAGTGGATAGACTTTGCAGTCAACAGGTTTTGCACCCGGGATAAGTTCGATGGCATGATCCCATGGCCGTCGTTCCGGTAGTTCGTCGAAGGACTCTTTAGCAAAGACGTCTCGGAAGTCGTGATAGGCTGGAGGTACAATCTCTTCGAACGATTTCTTCTCCTTTCGTCGATGTTCTTCTTCGGCAAGTTGAGTGGAGGTCGTTGTCTTGGCGCGAATGTGAACTCTATCGAGTTTCAGGTATGTCTGCCAATCGAGGACGAATAGTCGGTCTCCCTCCTCCAGGTGAGCGTCTGGATCATATTCTTCCTCTTCTTCTTCTGGGTCGTAGAGCCGGATGGAATAGCCGCAGTCGTCGGGGCATCTATCGAAGGTAATAGTATGGTTTCGCCAGTCGATGTTGGGGTTGTGTCGTGCGAGCCATTCGTGGCCAATGAAGACGCTGCTCTTCCCGAGGTTCGTCACGGCCAACATCAGGCGTTCTGAGTGGTCTTGGACTTTCATGATGAGTTCGACGTAGTCGGTGATGGGTCCTGATGCGTTGAAAGTGTGGTCGGCGTTGTATACCGGAATGGGTCGAGGAAATTTCTTGGTTGGGATGTTGTTGCGTCGGACATATTCTGCGTCAATAGAGGAGCCCGTACACCCGCTGTCGAGTAGGGCGTCGACTGAGAATGTTCGGACGTCGTCTAATGTCTTCAAGGTAATCGGTATGTCCATCTGATTCGCGTTTCGTCGGCCTCGGATGAATCGAGGCGGGCGTTGAAGTTCTTCCAGGACGGTCACAGCGTCCTCGTTGCTGAGATCATGTAGCTGTTGTATGGTGTCCCACGACGACTCCCGATGTCGTGATTT
The DNA here is from genome assembly GCA_021029105.1 of Cristinia sonorae. Classification (NCBI taxonomy): domain Eukaryota; kingdom Fungi; phylum Basidiomycota; class Agaricomycetes; order Agaricales; family Stephanosporaceae; genus Cristinia; species Cristinia sonorae. The sequence goes on along the minus strand of JAEVFJ010000029.1, from coordinate 128,636 downwards.
GTGGACAAAGTTGTTCAATAGGCCGATTGCTCGTGGCCCACTCTCTCTCAGCCGCCGGTTCATCCATACTGGCGTGAACGGCGCGGCGTAGGTTTCCTTCTTAGTCTGGGTCTCAGGCGCATGTGGAGGTGGTTCTGTGAGGGTAGGAGAATGCATAACAGATGTAGTAGTGGGTACAGACGGGGGTGTAGAACCATGCTCCTTGCTCGGCGAGTTTGCGCTCACTCCCGAGCCTCCTGAAAATCCTCTTTCTTCTCCTTCTTTCCCTCCTTCTCCTCCGGTGTCAGAAGCTGTAGCAGCTCCCGCACGGTGTACTTCTTCTCACGTTTGTGAGGGCAATATCGGCTTATGTGACCCATCTCATCGCAGTTGTAGCAACGGCGATTCGGGCGGCGGGAGGCGTCGACATCCATAGGGACCACATCGTTCGTTGATGCGGTTGATGGTGCAGCGGTGGTGTACGTCGGTGTCGAAGCGGAAAAGCCGGTGGTAGTCTTAGGTGCCGAGTAGGTGGTGGTGCGAGATGGATATGAGCGCGTATGGGATGTGTCATTGGTGCGTCGGCGAACTTGGCTGTCGTCCTGAAGCTTCTCCTGGTAGGCGTTGTCCATAGCAAATGCGCGGTCCTTCCAGGATTGGAGTGTCTTGGGTTGCGGGTAGGAGCCATACACCAGGTTGTAGAGTCGGCTAGAGATATTTCGCTTGTATAGTCGTAGGAGAGCCTCGTCGTCGTAACCAGTATCAGACTGGTATTGTTCGAAGGTGGAGTTGAAGGTCTTGAAGTCCATGCCTTCGGTCATGCGGTGGTTCTCGAGCTTTGCTTGGGCCGTCGCCTTTGGGTTCGGATCGGCGAAGGCGAGCTTGAATTGTGCGAGAAAAGTATCCCAGTTGGGGAGGGTTCCGTGCTGTTCGTCGTCGTGCATTGTCGTGTTGCGGTTCCGAGCCCAGGCGGCAGCGCGGCCCTTGTTCATGTAGGACAAGGTGACGAGGATGCGGTTACGGTGGCCGTCGGTGGAATCTCCGTATAGGATGCGGTCGCTTTGGTGCACAAGGCTGACGGCATGAAGGAAGTTGTCGGTTTTGCTCATATCGCCGTCATAGTCCTCGGGGGTGGCTACTTTGATCTTTGAGGGTCGTGTCGGGTTGGTAGCGGATGTTTGAGAGGGTGCAGCGGTTGACGGTGCGTTGCTGATGGCCGCAAAGAGGTGGTCCTTGACAGCATCTTTGATGGCATCGGCAATACCCAATCCGACGACCTGAGGGCTCGAGTTCGTGGTGGCAGCTTGCTGGGCTGCTTGGGTAATGGTCGCGATTTGAGCCTGCTGAGCCTGTTCTCGTTGCTGGAGGTATTGTTCCAAGTGGTGGGCAAAAGCCGCCCATTCATCGGGATTCGGCGGTTGAGTAGGGATGGGGGGTAATCCGCTCATGGTGAAAGGTATGAGGTTGAGATGTGCGAGTATGTAGAGTGTCGAGGGTGGATGGGTGAATGTGTGTTCGTCGAGAGGAAGGTTTGAGGGAGTTTCGAGCTTATGTCAGCAACAACCACAGCGGGAGCGCCCTGGTCGCGACAAACACAAACAAGATCGAGATAAGATGGGATGAGATTCGTATGAGAGATGACGAAGCTGTAGTCGGTAAAAGACCAGCTCGAAACTAAAGTACAAGGTGAGCGTTCGTGTACTATATATACTACTTGGGATAGTGCTACGTCACTAACGGTTCGTCTGTATAGGGCGAGGATGGCGCGGATGGCGGAAAGGACGGGATAGAGGGTCGGAAGCATTCGGGAAATGGACGGAGGTCCTCGGAAACGAGGGATTTCACGACACTAAGGACCTACTGTTGTGATGTTCATCCCGTTTCCACCATGGAATAATTTCGTCTGTATGTCGGGCAACTTTCGTAGGTAAACAGCCTATGCTGGAGCATGATGACCCTTGTTTGATTCCTGTGGTCCAGGATCGAGGTGTCCATGAGTCAGGAGTGTTGTCCGTTGTAAAGAATGCTTTCTGCTCCTTTGTCACACTTCAGCTGCACGGCAGTACATATGTCAGTCGAATCCAGAGGCCTGACGGTCACCGGTGAGGGCATCAGGTAGATAATCTAGACGCTGCCCTCCATACCTTATCTCATCTATACATCAGTAAATCGTCAAATCTGCCTGGGATGCCTTGCCGTATTTGGGATGCCTGGCGGCGCTTGAATTGGCGAGATTTGCCTTGAAGCAATAAATCTCATTGGTCGCCAGGCTCGCCCAGGCAGTTGTCGTTACGTCAGGTATCCATTGAGTTCAAGCATTTCCTGAGCATTTCGCCAGGCATCGATCAGGCCGCACCGAATAATGTGTCACCAAACGAATATTGTAAGTCTAAAGTGTGCTTGCCCTAAACTCGGCAGCATCGGCACCGTGCTGATGTAATAATTTCTCGTGGTGCCACGGCCACGCCGCACACTAACTCCGAACTCAACCACCGTCGTGACGGTGCCGTCTGACGACCTCAACATCATCCTTCACACCCACTCTCCACTCTTTTCATCATCTATGCTGGAGCACTCACAATTGATTGGTAGGGATTGGAGATGGCACAGAACCATGGTGAGTCCAGTCATCCCTTCAAGTACATTTCATCACTGACTCTAGCCTTGCCTGTTGCACTACATGTGCATGACCACTTTCTCTCCAGCACATACCTTCCTGGCCAATCACTCTCCTTGCTCCCCATCACCCACTTGACACTGGTTCTAATGGCCTCTGGTCTCCCTTGTAAGTGACTATTTGGTATTCCTTCAGACTTCCTGTGTATCCATATGTATATAGTCATGCATGTAATTCCTACTATTATATGAGAATATACCAGATATAATAATCAAGTTCTATTCTATCATGCTGTCTTTTGAGTCCTGAAATCAATTTGGAGCTGCCTGACGCAGCCTGAGTTGATGCCTGGAGGCAATATTTTGGTGTGTAATTGGTTCTACAGACCCGCGGCAGGCTGAGTTCAGGCCGCCCAAGCATAGTTTCGGCAAAGTGACTTAGCTTGTGCGGGCTAAAGATGCTTGAGCAGGCCATTTCCCAGGCATCGACGCATCGTGCCTTGAGAACGCCTGAAAAACGTATTTTATTGATTTTCGCTCGGCAAGCACGGCTTCAGGCATCCAAGGCACATTTGACGTTTTACTGATGTACCCACCCCACCTTGAAACTTAGCAGCTTTCCTCTAATACAGAACGACTATCTTCTGTATCGAGGTCAGCCACGGAGACTAGCAGCTTTCTACTCGATTGCTTGACACAAGACCTCTGCAGCAGTATCACTGTCCATCCGCGAAGATGACGGAGAACCGCGACACCGTATTACATATCCTCACCGCTGAATCGCCAGACCTTGATGTGATCCTCCCTGGTTTGGTGTCGTTCTCAAACGGCATATACTCCGCGGACCCAACCAGCAAATACGCCTCTATTGACTACTGGAAACAACGCCTCTCCCACCCTGCATCCGTCATCATTTACCTGACCGCAGCTCACACCGATGACCCTGAGGAATCCATAACACCCATCGGGTTTCTCTTCGCACACCCCCGCTCCCACACGCCGCCGCTTCCCGTGTCCGGCCAAACAGAGACGCTGCACATCTGGCTAGCTGCCGTGTCGCCAAAGTGGCGGAGAGCGGGGTGCTTGGAGAAGATGGTCAATGCGATTCCGAGCGGCGGATTTGGTGTCATGAGTGTGTGCACCCATCCGGAGAGATTTCCAAACATGTGGAAGTGGGTACGAGGGAGAGGATGGCAGGTTGAACAGGAGTTGGAAGAAGGAAAGATATGTCTCAGCAAACCAGTGACTCCGACCGCGTGAAGGTCAAGGCTCTGACCGGCCATCAAAATACAGGTGAGGACGGTGTTCAAGCTTCCGGTATACATCACTGTGCTATGGGAGGCTCATTCTATTGACAGCTCGCAGCCAATACCACAGTTCTCAACTTCTCATGGAGGCTTGGATACCCCCCTTTCCGTTCTCACCGTAACCAGAAAACTGTATATCCCGGCGACCTGATGGAACTTGAATCATACGACCATTATGCCGTTGACCGCAGTCGTGGAGACTTCTCTTCTGTCACCTTTAGACTACCGGCGGGAATCAGTCGCAGTGTCTATCCCAGCTTCTCTCCGGCGTTCGAACCCCCGAGCGTCGGGATACGGGTGCCAGTGTCCAACGTTCAATGGCGCTCATCCCGACATCCGTCGATGTGCCCTTCCATCCTTTCTTGGTCACCACCACAGATCATCAGTCACATCAAGTCTGTGCCATTGCAGTGCACGTTCAACGGCACCACGACCATCTCCCGCCAACCGCCGAGCTTGATGCTCTCCTGCCGTGTTCCTGCATTTGGCAGAGCAACCCACCACAATCAAGTCAGACCACGCAACATCTGCCAAATATGTATCTTGTCATTCTTGGCCTTCGTCTCGTAACCCCCTACGACGGTGATCCTCTTCATCTTCGCGTTTCCTCACTCACACGATAACATGTACATATCACTGCATGAACGTATAGCTTGAGGTAAGTCTGGTCGCGCTCTATGTCGTCAGTCATTCGTTAACCTCAAGGTCTGTCGACAGATCACTGATCAGCGGATGATATACTCCTTCTGATACACAACGAACGACAATACATAACAGCACCCGTCCAAGGCTTGTCGGAGGAAAACGTTCGAGCTGAGATGAGCTCATACCTCCGTTCACAAAATCACAAAATCTACGTCAACATGGACAGGCATCAAAATACCTTGACTTCGGGAACCCTTTGCCACTCCTTTCCAGCTAAGACTCCCGCGAACGTTTGAACGCAATCACCTGCAATAACCCACCACATTGATAAACTATCGTCGTCGAATCATGCCACGGAAGCAGTATTGGTGGAGTGTCGGATCATAACTCTACGGAACTTCTGTTCAATCACTTCACCTGGTGCGAGACCCCCAAGGGATGGAGGTTATCCCGAGCCTCTGCCGTCGTGAGCACCGAGCTCAAGTGTGATGCCCTTGTTGATGACTGTGGCGCGGACTCCCCCCACCTGATGTGCACCATTTTTGTTCCAAGCCTCTGAACCTACGCCACGACTTCCGCTCCGAAGACTCTGAATAAAGTCCGATGTAGGCGTGTGCATAGTAATTCTATGCATCAGGTTCGTGATCTTTATTCATCATCCACACTCGGCCTCCACTAACACACTGTACACTCGCCGCGCCATGATTGTAGGGACCCGTCAGAGCGTTGCGCCATGCTCAACGATCAGTCTCACGCGCACCTCGCGCACAATGCATACGGCTCTTTGAAAAAGTGGTGGTCTGACGCGCCGGCGACCCATCGTCAGGGTCGCAGAATACTGGAATCACTGAGAGGGTTCGAAATATCACGTTCGTTTCTTCAGACAACCACAATCGTATGCCGCAAAAGCTTGACTTGGACTTAGCCGTATCATAATATGATGATCTACCACATTCGCATATTCTAACGCTATGTACGGATTCTCCTTTCCAAAATCCAAGTCCTCGATTCAGAACGTTCGTCTCGACACATCTACGCCTCTCATTCCCGTGATCCACACTGCACACCAACCTGCCTATCTGTAAATCCAGCTTGTATACATGCCATGCCCATTCGCCCGATCCTGATCCCGAGTGGCTCCTGATATCGTCACTCGTTTACGCAGGCAGGTTCAACGTTGAACCAAAAGGAGATGACATCTCGACGATTTGAGATACGATCCTCCAGATGGGAGATGAGCGATGAGAGATATCGATGCGCACTAGTACCAACAGAGACCCATACGAGGAGGATACCCGATACCCGACTCTGGCGGGGCAGAAACGCAAACCCAGATGATGGGTTTCTGACTGGACTGAAGAAGACAGAGGGACGAGAATCGGTGATACATGACGGGGTCGGGTCTCGGGTCTCGGGTCTCGGGCAACTCGGCGTCGGTGCGACCGAGTGGGAAAGAAAACAGTCCTCGAGGAGGAGGAGGAGGAGGGAGGGAGGCAAACGCAATTAATGTAATGCAATAGTACTATTACAGTAATGCATTGAAGTAAACTTGAAGTTTCTGCATCCTTCTGGTTCGCACTCGGCGCGGTCGTAGATCAGTTCAGAAATAGTAAATTAAGTATGGAATGGGTTCACCGCTGATCCTATGAATGCGTGATTTCTCAAGGGGTTCATCCCGATTATATGCGAGACTTTTTAATATTATTGTGCTCGTGCTCGTGCTTCCTCCCAAGCTTTTTTTCTTTTCTTTTCTTCAAGAAAACTCCAGATCCCGGACGCGAGGCTGAAATCAGAGAGACGGAGGCCCAAGGGATGTTCAGAATCAGAGATTCAGAATCAGAGATTCAGAATCAGAGATTCAGAAGAAGTTGAAGAAACTTGCACGTTCATCAACGGATCGCCATCATCATCGATCATCCAGCATCAAGAGGGTTCACCCAAACACCTTGTAAGTTACATAACTTAGAGCCCGTTCGCCGGTCGGATCCGGATGACAAGGACGGACGGATGAACGTCGCAAAGTCCGAGAGGCCCTCATCGTTCCAAACGTTCAAACGTTCCATCCTGTTCACTGTCGCTGTCAGCACACGCACACAAGTAGGAAGTACGCATCCCCAAAAGAGAGAGAGAGAGCCAAAAAAAAAAAAGAGTTCAATGATATGTTGTGTGTGTGTTGTGTGTGCATGTGTGTTGAGGGGGGCAGTTATTTAATCGTACATTCTATGGGTCGAGATTTCAAGCGAGCAAGGGGAACAGGGAAAGCAAGTTGCGAAGGGGTGATATAGAACAGAAGAGAGGTGAAAAGATAGACAAACACACAGAGAGAGACGGAGATGGAGATGGAGATGGTTTTGAGGCAAGGTGGGTGGTGGGTGTCATCGGCGTTCATCCTTTTTTTTTTCTTCGTTTTCGCGAACGCTGAGGGGTCCGATGGGTGTCCTTATGTACACCACACCTGCCCCGGAGCGGAAAGGGGACACACGAAAGAAAGAACGAAAGATAGAGGAGGAAGCCGGGGGAAAGAAGAACATGTATGTATGTATGAGGGAACACCTTTATGTAGAGAGGGCGGCGGGGCGGAGAGACATATATGTGTTGAGAGTGGAAGGACGAGAAAGGAGAGAAAGGAGAAAATGCGCGGGTTGCAAGGTGTATGTCTTTGGAGTTACATGAGAGGAGGAGACGGGAGGGAGGAGGGAGGGTAAACAAGCCGGGAGAGTTTATGAAACAAGTACGGACAGGGGGAACAGTAGAGACAGAGCGAAGCCTGGAAAAAAAGAAACAACGAAGGTATGTACGCGAGAAGAAAGAAAGGAATGGGATATGGCACATGAAAAGACGGACGAGGATTGTGTGACAAGTCCGAAAGGCGAGTTGTGGGATCGAGGTGAGAGCCCCCCCCGAGGGACGTAAGATGAGGGAGGGGGGCGGGCGGAACAACGCAAATGAGGACCAAGCAACACGCCGTGCACAAGAAAAGACAGGAAATGTGTGTGTGTGTGTGTGTGTATGAGAGTGCGACTGTGACTTTTTTTTTTCGAGGCCGGGGTATGATGGATGGATGGATGCTGCATTGAAAGGACACACAGCCAAAACAGAACAAATAAAAGAAAGAAAAAGAAGAGAAGAGAAGAACCGTCCAAGGGGTAACTACTCCGCACGAAGGAAAGCACTGACCAGAGGATGGAGGGGAGAAGGGGAGTTGTCCGAGCCGAAGAACTGAACAAAAACGATGGAAGGGAGGGGAGATACACAAGGAAAAAGCACCAGATGACCAAGAACGGGGGGAGGGGGGGAGGAGACACACAACCTTCTCCAAAAACGCGCCTCGCAAAGAAAAGAAGAAAATACAGCGCACGGTAGGGGGAGAGTATGCCGCGCGGTCCAATTCAGCTCGCGTTCTTCGGAATGCTGAGCATGGGCAACGTGCCCCGGGAGAACGAGCCAATATTCGGCACAGGCAGCTCCTCCCTCCGTCCCAACGCCCTCTGTCCCAACCCGCTGCCGCTCCTCGGCCTCGTCTGCGTCCACCCGGACCCAAGCCCGTACCCCAACGGCGCAGAATCGCTCCTGGCGCGCGACCCTTTCTTCGACACGCCGATGTCGTCCCCGCCCCCGCCACCGCCGACGGTCCGTTGCCGTTTCCCACTTCCACGGTCGTCTCCGAACGCGTCGAGGCCGTTCGGCCCTGGGGAGGGCGGCAGGGGCGTCGAGAGCGCGGTTTCGTACCGCGCGCTGGACACGCCGTGTCCGAGCGCGTGGGCGTGATGCGCGTGCATGGACGCCGCGCTTTCGTACGGAATGTGCTGGAACGACTGTTGCCGGGACAAGTTGTGCGGCGTGTGCGTGTGAGAGGGGAACTCCGCGGCGGTTGGGCTTGAGCTTGGGCTGAGGGAATGCAGGGAGTGCAACGAGGGGTTGCTCAGGGAGGATAGCGAGGGAAAGTGCGAGGTGGTCATCGGGTTCGTGGGTGACGTGACCATGATGTTCGGACTATCGTTGGGGTCCAGAAGGTCTGCCGGGAACGAGAGTGGTACTGCAGGAAGCAAGGAGGAATTAATGAAACGGAGGCATGAGTCGAGCACGATGCGGTTTTTGCAAATGAACTTCTACTCACCACTTCCAGGGAACGCCTTCGTCACGACGTCATACAGGATCTTGGTAACGGTGGCCAGTTTCTCGACCCTATTCCGTTCGGAATTGAGCGCGTGCACCAGCCTCCGATTGTCGTCGCGCATCTGCGTGAGCTGGGCGGCGACCTCGCCCGGAAGTTCAACGCGGTGCTTGATGGATGGGTCAGGCTCGAGCGCTTTCCGTTTGATCTCCTCGAGCAGATCGGGGCGACCACGGAGGAACTTGTGGTGAGAGAACTCCCATGTCTGCACGTCAGCAGAGGTTCTCTGCGCCCGCGGTGTCTGCGGGAAGGACGGTCAGCATTGAAAAATTCCAGACCGAATACCAGAGCGGATCTGTCCTCTCACCCGGTTGATCTTGTGGAAGCCGTACATGTTCAGCTGGCGCACGAAACTCGAGAACTAGCGGGAGGAAATGGGGTCAATCGCTGTCGACGGGAGAGCGTGAGAAGACGACTGACGTTGTTGTGTTTGAAGTGCGAGCCCAGAATGGTCCGACTGAACTCGCCGACGTTGGACACGACGAAGCTGGGACGGACGTCAGACGTTGAAGAAGCCCGGAGACAGCGGTGGAAACATACCTGGTGCCGAGCTCTGTCCAACTGATAAACTGTGCCGACTTGACATCGTTGATCATCCTGCAAGCGACGTCGATCGTCTTTGAGGGAATCACCGCACGGGGCTAAGAGCAAAAAACGTACTGGTAGAGCTTGGTGACAAAGTTGTTCGTGCCCAGCGGCTTCCCTAGAACGTTGACGGACGCGTTCAGCGATGCGAGGTTGGAGGAGGACATCTGGCTGTCCAGAGGTTTGAGTTGATCGTCCTGCTCACCGCCACTTGTGCTTCCGTCGACGGGACTGCCCTCCGCGTCGAGCCCGCCGTAGGCCATATCGACCTCATCATAAGGGGAGGTGTCCATGGGGGTGCTTGAGTGGTCGTAGGATCCCGAGACGGGCGTCGCGGCGGATTCTTCTACCGAAGTGGCCAGGGGAGTTCCAGTCGTAAAACTTCTCTTTCTCGGGACGGACTTTTCCGAGGAGGAAGAAGAGCGGCTGCTGGTCAGGCGCCTTCCGTTGTAATCGTACTGAGGGTCATCATAGCGAACTCCCTGATCCGGCGGTGAGAACTGGAACGGCTGCTGCTGCATGTGCGGATGGTGATGCGAGGCGTGGTGCGGCGATAGCGAGTGTTGCGAGTGCAGGCCAGCGTTGGACGGGCTGATGGGGGTAATGGGCGAGATGTGCGAGCCGGGGTGGGGCGACGGGTGCACGGGCGACAGGTTGGTGGGGGAGGCGACGGACAGCGAGGAGAGGTTGAGGGACAGCGAGGCTCTGTCGACCATCCCGGACTCGTTCATCCCGTGCTGGGAGGACTGGGATTGGGACGGGTAGAACGGCGGAGGGTAGTGCTGGTCGCTGAGAGACGTGGAAGGCGAGGACGGCGACGGAAAGGAGGACTGGTTATGACTGGGCGGCAGAAGATGCGGAGTCTGTGGCCATGGAGGCTGCTGCTGTTGCTGTGGAGGCTGTTGCTGTTGGGAATAGTGAGGGTCGCCGTGAGCGGAAGACATTCCGTGCGAGTAGTGAGAAGGAGGGGGGTCCATGAGAATCGCGGATAATTGAAGGTGCAGCCAAAAGAAAGGCTCTGGCGTGTGTTCCGTTGAGGCTGGCAATCAACGCAATCTGCATGCGGAGAAACCTGAGGGAGCCGGTCGCAAGCAATTCAGAGTGCGAGCGTGTACGAGAGTGTGGGTTGAAGACCGGGATACGAAGTTGATCACGAGCTTAGAAAGTGAACTCAGCGAGCAGCGGGGAGCATGAACGGATCGGGAGTGGGCTCGGCGCAAGCTGGACGTCGAGTGTGAATGTCGTGGACGCTGTGTACGACGACGAGGAGGAAAGGGAGAGGAAGGTCGGGGCGAGAGGCAAGAAGGGGGAAGAGACGAAATTTGAGGATTGCCGTTTTGGCAGCTGCCAGGGGGCGGGAGACGCGGCAAACAGGACCTGCAAGCACCAGCGCACTGCTCATCAAAAACTAAAATCATGAATCCGTTTTTCTCACAAAATACCACCGACTGCGTTCTTGCATAATGCATTGTCCAGCTGCATCATGGCCCATCACAACCCCAGTCTCAATCATGATCCCCTCCATGCCTATCCCATGTGCACTCCCCTCGGCGCTGGGCGGCAACCCCAGTGCTGCTCTCTCTTTCCGGGATCTCGGAGTCGGAGTCCTCCCTCTCTCTATCCCCGGGACAGCAGTCGTTCATTGTCCAATGTCCACCACTGACGGTCACTGTCGCGGGCTGCACTGGTGCCCTCGAATACGCTGACAGATCACTGCTTTGAAGCCGCCGGGATCGTCCTCCGTCCCACAACGCCCCTTGCAATACCGGCTGTCCTTGCCCAGCCTCTCCAGCCGGTAGTGTGTTTCTCCTCAATCGCAAACACCAAATCGCGCCCCTTGCGCCGCTTCTCTGCGTTCTCGGGCACCTTTTTTTTTTTCAGGTCGCGACGTCGGTCCTAGCACTGCTTCGCGTCTCAGTACGGGGGTGGCGTTAGCCTATGCGCGAGGAGTCCGAAGTCGTCATACATAAGGTTTCTTGTGCTGTCGGGTCATACAATATCTTTGAAGCCACAAAATCATATGCAGATCATTTCTATCATTCCTCCCAAATGACACAACCCATTCTCATCAAAAGCAGTCCATAGACCCCCCCCTCCGAGTCGTCGACGCGTACAAACCATGCCAACCCCGGATGCCCCCACATCGGGGACAGCTACGTACCTTCCACGACCTGAACCCGGACATCTACGCGTCCGCTGGTGGTGAGTCCACAAAATTGGCAATTCCCGTGCACTCGACCCCGAAGCGAGAAATCCCGGCTATTCATTCTGGAGGGGGGTCTAGATGGAGACTAGACTATACTCGGATGGGACACCCACATATACGGGTCCTACGGGGAAAATGATTATCAGCAGAGTACGCGATACTTATGGGGAGTGAGCGAAAAGAGACAGATCCTTGTGGGATGTGAGCCAAGAAAGGGTGCGTTTCCCATCCACCCCCCCCAGGCAGCAGCAGCAGCAGCACTTGGACCCAGTACTCGTAACGTTACGTTTTCATTGAGAAGACAGGCCTCGTGATCGCAACCTTCTGACATCCTGTGAGGTCGTCATCCGGAATCGACAACAAACATAGGGTCCAAACCAGATCATTATTCTCTCTCACTCCCCGTCGTCAACTTACGCCCCACACACATACCAAAGCTACATCGCTCGCGAATGAAGCGAACTCAAAAGGACTGTGAGGGTCGTTTTTGTTTTTGTTTACGACGGACGGACGTACGCATCACGTAGTTCCGCGGGGAGGACACGGGGCAGCAGAACCCCTGCAAGATACAGTATGTCGACAATAATATGATTATGAACAACAAGAATATCAGCGCTGACGGTGCACGTACAATACTAACACACTGGCCAGGGGGGATGCGGCTGGAAGGTTCACAAACTCTGAACTTGACTTTTCGATCGTGTAAGAGGAAGGGCGCTCTGAGTCTCTACTGACCAAATATTCCCTGATGGATCAGAAACCGTCTAGGGACAGTCTCGGAGGGTTCGGAGCTCGGGTTTTGAGTTTGCGGGGTGACAGGTGATAAGCTACGTCGCGTCCTTCCAGAAGGAGGTGGTCTGTTCGAAGGCGCCCGTGAGTGGTTTGAATCTTTCTGAGAGGTTTTATCTTATGAGGCAAAGAGAACGTGGAAGTGGACAATTATCTGTTAATCATCTGTGCACTAATCAGATCATGGCCCACCTAAGTTACCCTCTCGTGTCACCGAAGGACGCGCACCAGCCTGAGGGTGAGATCTTTCAGCGACAATCAATCCGTCGGCCAACCCGCGAACGGAATTCACAAGGATGTACAGTACCTACTACGTGACCCCGGGTGGAAAACGTCCGTAGAAGCGTGCTGGTTGAACGTTGAGATTGAGATTGATTTTTGACCAAGAGAGAGGTAGTTACCATTCGAGTCAATGGAATGCGGGGCATTTTGGCGACCGAGGAAAGAACGCATACGGGGCTGTGTGGAAAGATCGTACTTGAATGAGATAGAGATGCAAGTGTGATATGCGAAATTAGCGTCTGCGCAGTGCGGAGGCCTGCTGGCGATCCGAATACTTGATTGGCCCTGCACGGCTTCGTCCATTTGTGTTTCGAGCCGGCAGTGAGAGGACAGGATGATCAACTTTGCAAGGTCCACTTACCAGAGGTCACGATTGTGCATAAGCTTTGAGGCTTCGACACGCAAGGAAACAAGCTCATCCAAAACGAAGTCCTTGAGCACATATGCTTGTTGTGCGGGTAGCACGGCGGGCGGTCATACTTGTTGCGGTATCAAAGGGACCATATGTATGATTAGGCCACCGAAATGAGAGATCTAGATGTAAGTACTGTGTTCACGCATATCATTCAGACAACCCGCAAGGTGTAGGCATCAACGGTGATAACTCACCAAAAAAAAAAAACACGGCCAATCATCAGGCAATACAATAACAACCTTCAATGCACTCCGCTACCACACCGACGCATTCACCCGCCCTCCATACTCATGGTGCCCGTTGGTGCCATTCGAGCGCGTAGGCTGGACCTGCGGCGAAGGGGGTTGCGGTTCCGGTTCTGGCGGGACCATCGGTGGAGGCAGCGAGCCGCGGGAGATGAGATGGTAGTGGGCCGGGATGGGGTCTTGAGTGAGGAAGTGGAGGATGCTGGGTTGCGAGGGCGCGGCGATGTCGACGGCGTCGAGGAGGAGGCTGGGGGTGGTGGGTGAGTTATGTTATGGGCAGGGTTGAAGGGAGAGAGGGACGGTGGACGGACGGACGTACTTGCACTCGTTTTCGAGTTTCTTGATCTTGTCTTGGGCGACGGCGAGTTCTTTGTTGTACCTGTCTCTGGTCTACGGATGCTCAGTTGTACGAAAACGCGTCGAGGAGAGAGAGAGGGGGGTCCACGCACCGCGTTCACTTGGTCGAACTTTTCCTTCAACTGGTTGAATCTAAGTCTCGTTCAGTTTTTTGGGCACATTGCACTCCGTAGATACGAAACGTACTTGTCCCGGTACGACCGCTGCTGCTTCGGAGCAGAACTCTAGAGGGTCGGAATCAGCACCCGTGTCGAGTGATTATGAGGCCGCATGACGCACCCTTGCCCTGTCGCCATTGGGAGGGTCGTGGGGGCGTGTTGAGCGACTGGTGCTCGGCTGGGGGGGCTCTGGGCGCGGGATGCGGTGTGAGTTCGAGAGATGGAGGGTGGATTGCATGGGGGGACGGAGAGAGGGAGATGGGCGTCTGTGCGTCTTGCCTCCTGCGTGCATGATCCCGCGTGTCCCTGGTCTCTCTCTGGTGCTGGTGCAACGTGCCTCTGGTTCTAGTCTGCTCTCTGCTCGCTGTCTCCTTACGTCTCTCTCTCTCTCTCGCTGCAGCCATCTCCGTTGACAATGCGTCTCTTCTCTGCTCATTCAGGTCTCCCTCTCTCCCACTAACCCAGTCTGCCCTTCCTCTGACATCACCTGGACAGCGTGCTTCAGTCCCTCCGTACTCCCTCAGACAATCCACGCGTGGGGTACGCTCATACAATATCGAGCCTGCCTGTAACCCTCACTTCCGTCCTCTCTCTCAGTCAACCTCGGCGGCACCATCGCTCGCTCCCAACACAGACGGAACGCAAACTTCTACTTCTGTGCCGGGAACTGGGACCCGTGGCTACCAGAGTGAGTATATGCGTCAATTCTAGCTTCCTACTCTTACCAACGGCTACACCTGCCAGTCTTTTGAAAAACGCCATAGCTGTGCGTGCTGCAATGCGCCAGAAACTATGTCTTCCCATAAACGTCCCCTTCTCGTGTCCAGGTCTTTGATGCTCAATGGATTCTCGTCTGTGCCGACGCGAACTTCCGGATGCCCTGCGCTCCGTACATTCTTGACAGTACGTCCCTCATTCCTCCCTTCCTTCCCCAGAACACCAGGATTTCAGGTACCACCCCTTCGCCGCGCGCAACAACCAGAACCTTGCATACAAGCAGAGCAAGACACTGAAGACGAAGAAGTCGTACGGACGCTGTTGCATACGACAACCACGACCACCGCTGCCGTCGTCGACAATCCCCGCAAACGGCGCTTTGAAGAAGACGACGAAGGGGACCATCCGGATGACGACGATCGACGACCCACGAAGAAACTCCGTCCCGCTCCTCCTCCTCTTCCTCCTCCTCCTCCTCCTCCGGCGAAAACAAAATCCTCGAACTCGAATCCACGCGTGAAGTCTGTCAGAGTCGTCCGGTTCTCCCCAACACCAACGAACAAGACGAGGACGAAGGGAAAGATACGAGAGATCGACTTCAGGAACGTCCCGATCCGGACGCGCACAGAGTTCGTGTACGAGAAACGGCCGGACTTGAGAAGACCTCTTCATCCGAGTCACCATCGACTGCCGACTCCTCCCCCGTCGTAAGTTCGAATAACTATTCACGTCCCACCATCCCCCTCGCTCATCTCATCTTCCACTCCATAGCCCATGGTCCGTTCTCCTGAAACAAAGAACACAAGTTGTCGTCGACTCGGACTCGGACTCGGACCAGACAGCTGCGCCGCCGAGGATGTCTGTCCAGGAAGCGTTGAAGGCTCTTCGGGACGTGCGGAAGGACCGGTGTGTGTTGTTCGTTCCGGCGCAGGTGTGTTGTGGGAAGACGTTTCGGTGTTTCAATGTTGATGGGTAGTAGGGGGTGTTTTGTAACGGTTTTGAGGTTGTTGTTTTTGTGTGTCACTTTTCTTATTGCATGGAGGAGCTTTTCCTTTTGGGTGGGTGTGATGTTGATGAGAAGCGAGCTGGACTCGGAGCGGCTTGTGTTGAGACCAGGTGGTTTTGTGGCGAGGAGAAGTCTCATGTTCAAACTGAAGAGGCGCCATACTGCTGTCATTTCCTCTAATGATAACGGTAAGGTATAATAAGATGGGGCACTCGCCACAAAGACCGTACTAGGCCCCAACCATCCCCAACCCATTTAAACTGAAACTCGGTTTGGTCAGCTCCTAGACGACACAAAGCCAATCGAACATGAATTCAATCAATCAATAACACAGAACATGTTTTGAGAAGGAGAAGGAGGGGTTGAGAGGATACTTTTTTTGGTATGAAGTGGAGCGGGATGTGTTGTATACTGGGGTTCCTGCGTGCGTGCGTGCGTGTGGTAGAGGAATCGCAGACCTACCAGGATGGAGGATTATGAGATACACCAGTTGTCCAAATCACGAATTAAGAATTATTGTGTGTGAATTTGATATTACAGTAATCATCCACCAGGAGTTTTCCAGGGATACTACCAAAAAAATCATACGGATTAGCATTGCGACAAATACTCGGGGGTGTACAAAACTTACGCCCTCGCGGAGCACACACGCTTCAAGATCACAATTCAGAAAACCCCTAGCCGCCGTCCGTGGCAACCACCTCCGACACACCTCATGAAGACAACGAAACCCGTCCCTCAGCTCGTCTCTAGTCACTTCAACATCATTAATGCTCATCCGATAGGACCCCTTGACAAGCGGAACAACCCCGACAGTGCACTGCTCAAGTTCAGGAAACCTCGCAGGTGTCGCCAGGGTGTCATCCAGATCCCTCCAGTAACGATCTCTCGTCTCCGCGTTCGGATGACCAAGTCCCATTGCTCTCAGAACAGAGACGTGCGGGATTTCGATGGTTTGTACTGGCACACCGGCGGATGCGAATCCTTGTAGCGCATGTAAGATTACGTGCAGACTCGCTCTGGGGCTGAAGTAAAGCCTGTAGTGTCGTTGGGTATCCATCGCGTGCGCATCTGGAGGAACCAAAAAAAAATAACAATCGGTAACTTATGTTACAGCCATACCGAACGAATTGGGGATGTAGAAAGAAAGAAAAAAAAAACTCACATAATATCGTGAAATATATGCCATGGCCATCCGAGACCTCTTTGAGTTCCACACACAGAAGGTTCCGCGTCAAGAGCCCGAGTGCGTGCCAAGTCGGCAGATGTCTACCGAACGACGCGCCGCGAGTTTCGTTCGCTGGCAAACCGATCTGCACGACGCGGTCGGTGTGGTGCCGCGCTGTTGTTGGGATGTGATGCCAGTCTCTGGATACCACGGCCAGTTGGCTCGTTGACATCGAAAGATAGACGTGACGGCCCCAATGAGCTCCTCCGACTACAACTTGAAGCCGCCCGGGGCTTTGCGTCGTCGAACTTGAAGAACGAGGCTGGGATATGGAATGCACGATGAGTCTTTTGGCGAGGACGGCAGACGCGAGCTGCGTGACCTGAGAATATCGCGAGTAAACGACATCATTCTGCAGAACCAAGTCTGCGAACTTGGGAGAGCGGAGTTGTCGGTAGGCGAGGTACAGCCGAGGGTTTTTGTTGGAAAAGTCAAACCCTGAGATGGTAAGAGAGGACAGGTTTTGAAGGTGCGGGAAGTGAAGAGGCACCAACGATACCCAGGATTGGTCCGATCCTGGAACACAGCGGAGGTGGAGGTATTCAACACGATCCGAGAGCCTCGGTATGTCACGCAGGCGCAGCGTGATCGCTTCGAGATCGGACGCGGTGCGAAGCACCACTTTTTGGAATAAGTAGAAGCCGGCATCGTGGAGACCAGGACTTGCAGACCAAGCTGCACGTCGCCAATTCTTTCCTGGAATCAGCGGAAAGGTGGTAGGGAGGACCGTCGGGAAAGGAGGGGCCGGTCGTCGCTAAGCAGTCGATGATGTTCTCCCATAGTTCAACGGGAAGTTGGGACCGGTTGGGAGAATTTGGCTGGATGAGACTGGTCAACGCCATGAGAGGAGGACTCGTCAATTGACGGGTCAGCGATTTGCCCAAGTGATTCAGGGAATGAGATAAGATAAGATGAGGATGTTGAGCCGACTCCGAGTCACAGTACTAGTTTGCCTGCCCTCGTGTTGGAAACTTAGGATGAATGACGGGACTTGAAGTATCGACCGAAGCCAGGTCCGAAGGAGCGTTTGGTTGCTACACTAGCCCAGTCGTAGTATAGAAGTCCATGTTGGAATATAAGCGCGCACGATTAGATATCGGCACGTCTTATCGGATTTTGTAGTTTTTCGTATATCAAGCGGATAGCCTGCGGCCGCTATGATTCGGACGATTATCTATTCTACGCAGAAGCTACCATGCTACTTATTGGAGTGAAATGGTCTGGACTGAACTTCAGATAAGACATGGTAAGGGCTTGATTGAAAGGGCTCGGAGTTGGGATAGCATTGACAGAATTTACCGCAGTCTGTGTTGTGATTCATTTCTACATTGACTGGGACATGTTGCTATGTAGGTTCAGAAATGAATCACTGTTGAACAAAAATGGAACTGAGGGGTATAGAGAGAGAGAAATCAATTTATCACGCAGGTAGTACTACAGTGTATAGAGAGCATGGGGCACGGCAGGAGAGGAGCTTCACGGACCGTAGGTACAGTCTTTGTAAGGATTGTACGGACGACCGATCGATCAGTCCTGTCTTTATATTCTTTAGATACTGTACGCTCAATGCTAATGTAGGTACTTACTGCGTTGTTCCCAAACCCCCACGTCCGACGTCGCTGCTCATACCCTCGGCCATGACATCTTAACAGTCCACCCTCTCGAATTTGCTGTTGACGGCTTGTGCACGTTTGAGGGATCCTCCGAGTCAACGATCGTTGAACTCTACTAACATGCCAACTTGGCCGAAGGCTGAAATCCTTATTGCTCAGTGCGTGCGATGTCAACTTCGCGGTCAGATTAAAGTGTAAAATACAAAAGTATATTCTCGGTCAGGGCATGGATACTATACATGTGCGCGAATGCACCTTCCTGATCAAGCATGTTGGGTCTGAACCCTTCGTCAGAGGGGCGGGGTCCAATATGCCATCATCGAACGATCTCTAAGTACTTTTGTGGCGAGGAGTTCATACAAAAATCACGGCTGTTTTTCCCGATCTCTCAGCTGTGGCGACGTACGTTACACGCACTGCCAGTGAAGTTGCTCCTACCTTTTGGAGAGTCATGGAAAGATCTCCTTTGGAAACGGTAAGATGATGAAGAAGTAGCACGTAACGTGATTTGATAGGGTTAAGAGGTCACGATTGGTCGATGTCGACTCGGACGCCTTGATCTTTCCGGCAGGGCTTGATGAAGCACTAGTACTCCAGCAATGAAAAGTTATTTTTTTTCGTTCTTCGAAAAGGCGTATAGTCAACTTGGGATGCTGATGTTGGTCGAGTCTCGTAACTACTTAACCCGCTCGCGGAACCACACGCTTTCCTTTCCTACCGACTGATGCAGTGGCAGCCTGAGAAGAACCACACTGTGCATCGGGACCACATTGCAGCAATCCCCGGGATGCGGTTTGCGGCAGACGTTTCCTGAACGCGTCGTGGATGCACACCCAATCTTCCCCCATCTCTTTCTCAAATCCGGAGACGTCACCGAATGTTGTGACGTCCAAACCTGGGAGTGTAAGCTGAGGAAGGTCGGAATCTGCGGTTGCGACCAGTGAATCGTCTAGAGCGTTCCATTGCTTGGCAGCTTCTGGTTCGGGAACTTGATGCATTGTGCGGAGAAGACTCGAAGACGGTAAGACGACAAGGTGCAACGGACACCCGGACGCTGCTATTCCGCGAATCGCACGTGCTATGACTGACAGGGCCGTGGTTGAGTTGGAGCCGAATTGAAGTCGGACGACTCGGTCGTGATTAGGCTGGTTGTTTCCTGTCCATGCGGGCACTAATAAGCCGTGAAAGTCAACATTAGTCGCCTTTCTCGGTTTGCCAGTTTGTACAACAAAAGAGAAAGGGGAGACGGCGAAGCTCACGTGTGAAAAGCTGCATGACCAGTTCAGGATCGTGCGTCGGTCCGGGAGTGTCCTCGTAGCGTTGGTTTCGGCGGAGCAGTACGCCCACAGGATCTGTCGCACCGTGACGGCGGGTCATCTCCTGGAACAGAGTTCCCATACGCCTCCAGGTCCGCTCGTCCATACCAAACACGTCCTCCTGGGGATCAGGCCGCGGGACCTGCACGTACACCGTCCGAGCATGCGGGAAAAGCCAATCCCTGGATACGACGCGCAGCTGATTCCAAGTCACCGGGATCTCGACGTGGAGGGAACGGATGAGAAGGCGACCTGGGGTACTCCTCGGGTTCGGCTGTATCAACGAGGACAGGCCGACGTTTCGCGGGTTCAGCGCGGATGTCAGCTGCGTGACCTGAGAGTATCGGGTGTATGTGATGTGGTACAGTTCCACGTGGGTAGCACTGTTGAGGGGCGACGCTACGTAGCGCAGCTGGCGAAAGGCGGGGTAGAAGTGGGGAGGACGGGCGGTGAGATCGAGGCCAAAGAAATAGAGACCTGATAGGTTACGTAGCGGTGGAAGGCGAAGTGGGGCAAGACACACCCATGACTGACTTGGGCCTGACTCTGAGTAACAGTGAAGTTCGAGGTACTGGACACGGTCTGCGAGTCCCGCGGAGGTGTGCAATCGGTGCACGATCGCGTCGAGGTCGGAAGCAGATTTGAGCACTATCTTGCTGTACAGATGGAAGAGGCATCGTGGCAGCCAGGATCTGCAAACTTGGCTACATGTCGCCAGCTGCTTTCTGGATTCTAATGAAATACCCAAGTTATCCGGCGATGAAATGTTATCGATGACATTCTCCCAGACCTCGACGGGAAGTTGAGGTATTGTTGATTCGGAACTTGCAGACATGTAGGACCAAATTCGACCTGTATAATTTTCGATGGGTCACTTGAAGGATTACACATGTGGGAGCACAATAATACCTTCCAACGTCTTGAGGTCAACCTAGGGGTCTGAAGGCAAACTGGGAGACTGGACGGGCCAGGATGGTGTCTTTGCCCTTCACATCTCATCAGTTGATTAGATGAGGAACATCCGAGAACTCTCCGATGCCATAAAAGACTAAAGTACCTAAGTTACAGTGATGCTGTAGCAGACGTAGATGCGAATACGGGATGGGATGAGAGGGGGTGTCCGGATATACATATGAACGGTGCGAACCACTGCTACATGCATTGACGGCTGACCGTTCACGGGTGTGACCGCTCACCAGTACTGAAGCTCGAGCCTGGCTGTTCTGATACGCTTCGACATGTCGAAATCCTGAGGCGCTGTGAGCTACATATAATGCATCATCATTTTAGTGAAAGTGTACTTGAATTTTTGCGGGGCGTGGGTCAAGTTGAAGGGCAAAAGTCAACCGCCTTGGGAAATGTGTCAAGGTGTGGACTCATACGTCCAAACATGAGCAAGCAAGCGCGTGCCGTGACGACGCGATATGGGCGCCTACCGTGTTGCATACCGAAAGGCGGTTGTCGCCATCCCTCATCCTCCTTCCTTCCTTGCCTCCACGTCGGTCCCCGCTACTGTCATCGTTCGCGAGTCATATCTTGCCCAACATGGACGCAGATCTCATCAAGCTCGTCAACAAGCTCCAGGACACGTTTGCCGACCTCGGTGGGTTGAACACAAAGACTTCAGCCGCATGCCACTCACTGACCTGCATAATCTTACTCTCGGTTCCACAGGAGGAGAGTTGGATATGCCTCAAATAGCTGTTGTACGTTATCTTTGCTTTGCTTTGAAGACATAATCCAAACGGAAGACGCGTTCTGTGGGTGGATAGGTTGGCAGTCAATCAGCGGGCAAGTCTAGTGTCTTGGAGACGTGAGTCGTGTCAGTGGATGTTTCATATCGTTCTCTCTAACCGTTGCACTACTATGAAGGATTGTTGGTCGAGACTTCCTACCTCGTGGCTCCGGTATTGTCACAAGACGACCTCTTGTTCTACAACTCATCCACACGCCTCAACCAAACCCCTCCACATCTGCACCTGTCGAATGGGGCCAATTCCTTCACCTGGAAAACCAACGCTTTACCGATTTTGCTGAGATAAGGGCTGAAATCGAGCGAGAAACGTTCCGAGTGGCGGGGCAGAACAGAGGTGTGAGCAAGCAGCCTATCAATCTCAAGATATACTCCCCAAATGTCTTGGACTTGACATTAGTGGATCTGCCGGGTCTTACTAAGGTATGTTTATTATCATTTGAAGCACATTGGCAACTTTGGCCTTGAGATTGCACGCCATCCTCGTGCCAGACACGCTAGATGCTTGTCTCCCGAAGGTATGGCGTGCACTACAAGGTGTAGATTTTCCAATGTGGTCTCTCGTCCCCATTCCCCCGCTTGGTACGCTAAACTTGCCATAGATCCCCGTGGGAGACCAGCCAAGTGACATTGAGCAGCAGATACGCAAACTTGTAACTGAGTATGTCTCAAAACCAAATTGGTACGTTTGTGTTACACAATTCATTCACCTCTCGTTTCAAGGTTAACTGGTCTTCAGCATTATCCTTGCCGTGTCACCCGCAAATGTCGATCTTGCCAACTCCGAATCCCTTCAGTTGGCTCGCGAGATCGATCCTAATGGTCGGCGTACCATTGGGGTCCTAACAAAATTGGACTTGATGGATGCTGGAACGAATGCCTTGGATGTGTTGACAGGACGCGTGTATCCTTTGAAGTTGGGTTTCATTGGCGTCGTAAACCGGAGTCAGCAGGATATCAACACAGAGAAGAGCCTGACTGCTGCCTTGGATTCTGAGACGGAGTTCTTCAAGTCCCATGCTGCGTACAGACATATAGCGCACAAGAACGGCACGAAGCATCTCGCACGCACACTGAACCAGGCGAGTGGCAATTTTGGTCATTGCTCCTTTATGTCGAATCTCAATCTCCAATCTTTGTTCCAGGTTCTATTGAACCATATCCGTGAAAAGCTCCCGGATATGAAAGCGCGTTTGAATACACTGATGGGTCAAACACAGCAAGAACTGAACTCATACGGAGATGATGCAATAGGCGGAGATGCGAACCAGGTGCGATGGTCGTCAATGTCACGGTTAAAGCTTAGCCCACTGAACCTTATATACAGCAGGGTGCTCTAATTCTTCGATTGATGACCCAATTTGCACGCGATTTCATCTCGTCAATTGAAGGGACCAATGCCAACATCTCGACGAAAGAACTCTGTGGTGGCGCGCGCATCTACTACATCTTCAATGATGTGTTCGGGACTACTCTCGCCTCGATTGACGCCACCCGTAATCTTGAGAACCAGGATATTCGGACCGCCATTCGTAACTCAACAGGCCCCCGACCGAGCCTATTTGTTCCAGAGATCGCTTTCGATTTACTCGTAAAACCTCAGATCAAGCTTCTGGAGTCCCCCAGTATCCGGTGCGTAGAGCTGGTGTATGAGGAGCTTGTGAAGATCTGTCATAATTGCACCAGCCCCGTAAGTATTTTCTCACTGTCGCTCCCAGCCACATATCACAGCGTCTCATACATTGTTTCGGAATCTTTAGGACCTGCAACGCTTCCCGAAACTACACGCGCAGCTTGTGGAGGTCGTGTCGGAACTCTTGCGGGAGCGTCTCGGACCAACAACTGCGTACACGCAAAGTCTGATAGAAATCCAAACCGCATACATCAACACCAACCATCCCGCCTTTATCTCAGGGTCAGCGACCGCCGCTGCGAAAGTTGCAAATGGTGTCCCACCCAAGTCTGCTGGTCCACCACGAGTGAGTCATACGTTCACGACCATCTTCTTCCGTGCAATTTTAGCATCACGTTGTGTTGTCATTCTATTCTTACGGAGGCTAACTTCTTCTCCGACTCTGATTGCATTTAGCCGTCTTCCGTCGAACCAGTAAACGGAAGAGCCAATACAGACGACCAGGAAGACTCAGCTGATGAGCACTCACCGAACGGTACCATCAACGGGATTCCTCTCACACGTGATGCGCGCTCCGTATCATCCACGGTTCACGATCGCTCGCGCTCAGCAGTTCCACCCGTGGTGGACGGAAAGTCAGGTTCATCATCTCACAGAAGACAAAGTTCGCCGAAACCCCAACATCACCGTCACAGGGAAAAGCACGACGCTCAGGCTCAGCCACCGGCACCCGGACAGCCTGGGACATCTCCTCCATCGCACTCAGGGAAGGACACGTTCTTGAATTATTTCTTTGGTCCGAGTGGTCCGGGTCCATTGGCGGGGTCGAGTGTGGATCGTGCGTCTGCTGGTTCCGCTGTGGCTGTTAGACCGGTCGGCAGGGACGTCTATGGTGGGGATTCGTCGTTGCAGTCAGGGTTGATGGCGAGCACGAGGTTAGAGGGGAACGATGCGGCATACGACATGAAGAGCCTTGGCAAGCATATCGAAGCTGTTGGGGTGAGTGTCTTTGATGTCTACTCTTGAACCTTCTTTTGAACTACAATGCTAATCTTACTACTATTACGCAGACTGCAGACAGCCGACTGAACGAGAGAGAGGCAATGGAAACTGAGTTGATCAGGTCACTCATAGGTTCATATTTCAACATCGTCCGCCAGACTATCCAGGATCTCGTGCCCAAAGCCATCATGCATTTGCTTGTTAACCATACTTCTCAACAAGTGCAAAACAGGCTCGTGGCTTCGCTATACAAGCCGGAAATCTTCCCGGACTTGTTGAACGAGGATGTGTCGCTGGTCGAGGAGCGGAAACGGGTCAAGGGGTTGCTGGAAGCGTACAAGGAGGCATTCAGAACCCTCTCAGAGGTCACTCTTTCATCTGCATAGACTACGCTATACACGCACGATACATACATACGGCTCTGTATCTCTTTGGTTCTGCTGTCGCCCCAACTCTTACTATTAATGGCCCTTGACGTTATTCATGTTTACATTCACCTTTCTCAGTCGACTATAATCGTTCATTACCTTCGTATCCTTCAGTCTCACTTCAGACACTAGTCAACAGCACCGGAGTCGTAAAATGCATGATAATTCGTGACTATTCTAACTGGACGAAAGCCATGAAGTTGTCGGACTCTGCACTGGGCAGGCCGTTGGAGAAGACAGAAGAAAACCAATAACAGGGGACCAGACGGAATGGTACACATACAATCGCAACACGAACTGAAACCCATTGCAGAGCAACAATAGCGATGTATGCAAACGCAGTTGCACGACGGCGACGATAACTCCAGCGAAGACATCATGGTTCTTTGGGCATGACGAGATGCACGAACGAGAGAGCTCGGAAGCGTCCAATCACAATCCCCAAACTCGAACGCAAAGGAAGCAGCATTAGACTGAGCAGGGGTAAGACGCTTATGAGCACGGTGATGTCCTCGCACGTCAAACGTTCGGGTCGGGAGGGTGCCCTTTGACAGCGACCCATGTCTCCCCGCCGTTGGAGGCCGCCTTCTCGTCGGCGGAACCTCCGGCTTTCTCAGGAGATTCCTCCTCGGAAGTAACGCTTTCCTCGCCGTCCGCGTCCGCACCAGTGCTGTCGGATTCGGAGCTGGAAGCGGTTGAGGAATCGGTGGAGGTTGCAGTTTCGGTTGGGGTTGTGGCTGAGGGAGTCGCAGTCGTGATCTTGGTAGCACTGGCGCGCGCAGTTGGACGCTTGGTTTTCGCAGCACGGGCCTCCTGGGAAGAGAGATGGAAATTAGAATGAGATGCGGAAACGCCACATTGCGGCGCGGTAAAGATCTGACCTCTTTGGCCTCCTTTGCAGCTTTTTCCTGATGAAATTCATAACGTCAGGATGTGTGCAAATGCGAGTAATAGATGCACGTCTTACCTTCTCCTCCTGTTCTTTCTTCTCCTTTTCCTCGCGCTACAATCACGGATAAGTAAGCCACAAATCCCATCAGCATACGGCCAATTCTCTACTAACCTACACAACGAAGCAGGTAAGTATACGTCATATGGAGGCGGTTTTGAAATAGCTCGCTTACCTCTTTCTTTTCCTTTGCTTCGCGCTGGTGAACGGTGACGTAAACATGAATAACTGTATTTCGGGAACTTTAGACACGTAAAAGCGCCGCATGCTTACCTCTTCCTTTTCTTTCTTCAGCCTCGCGCGCGTTTCGCGTTCCTGTACAATCCTGCATGTTATCAAAAGATTGAGCTCGTCAAACACAAGTCAGGGGATGATTGGCGCACCATGCTTGTACCTCTTCGACACACTCCCTGGGGCGTGTCTTGTTCTTAAGGAGATAACCTTGGAGTGACGCGACCTGCAAAAGAGTAAAGTTTAGCATCGTGTCGTATGCTTACAACGCGACAGGGACATACGCTAAACTCGTCATCGGGAATGGACTCTCCAAAGCGCTTTGCCAAAATCGCGATTTCCTCCTCGGACAAAGACGGCGCGAGGATAACACTGCGCTTGCGCTTGGGAACAGCCAGGTTCTCTTGGGAGGTAGGGTCCTTGGGATCCTGCGATGCGGGTGTGGATGAAGAGGAAGATCCTTGCTGTTGGGTGGAGGGCTTTGAGGGGAAGAAGCACTTGAAGATGCCCTCGGCTTGCCATTTCGTGGCATTCTTGAAGTTGATCCACACGTCCATACGGCCCGGACGAGAGAGCGCGGGATCAAGTCGCTCGATGTGGTTCGTGGTTGCAAACAGAAGACTAATGAAGACTCATTAAGATGGATATTGGAGGAAACGGGATCTCAGACTACTCACCGTCCTTCCGCCGCCGCGACACCGTCCAGGGAGTTAAGAAGTCCGCTAAGACTCAATGTAGATCCATCACTTTCGTCCTTGTTCTTCGCAGACGATGTGCTTGTAGAAGATGAACTGCTGCCAGTGGGAGCACCAGTGGACTTCTCGTCACGAGAGATACCTCGTGTAAACGCAGCGTCCAAATCTTCCAGAAGCAAAATACACCTGTTCGCTACAAATGAGTAGCGGAACGACGGAATCCGGCATGGGAATGGCATACCTGGATGGCACATTGCCCATAAGGTTCGCAAGTGTGTTATCGCTCATACTATGCAGGGTCGTGTTAGTCCGGACGGAGGAACATAAGCCGTGTGAATGAGACATACCCCTTGGAAGATAGACTGACGACGTAGATGTCAAGACCGAGCTCTCCAGCCAGACTATGGATCAAAGATGTCTTGCCACTGCGGACGTATGTGAGAATCGGCACATGCATCACTCAAGGGAACATACCTTCCAGGAACACCGTGCAACAAGTATCCTCGGCGGAAAGGGATACCTATGTCATATTAGGTTCAGTGGAAGAAAGCGACAGAGGGGCTTGATTTACCTCGTTCGGCATACCTATGGCGGGACGACTGTCAGTCACGAGTGAAAGCATTCAAAACCGAACCTGGTGAAGACATACCAGTCCTCTGAGCACAAGAAGTCCTTGCAGTCGGCTAGAATCATGTCCTTCACCCCTGGCTCTAGAACAATAGAACTCATAGGACGCTTCTGCCTAGCGCCATTCCACCTCCAACAACCATAAGTGCTGATGGGGATGGTCAATAGCCCGCTCGCCATCACGAAGTACCGAAACGTACGTATCAGCCATGAAAATGTGCACTCGGTGCTCTGCGTCCTTCTCGTACTCGCGTTTTGCCTCCAACACCAACTTCTTGAGGATGTCATTGCTGCGCGCTACGACACTGGAGTAACGCTCAACAACCGGCGAACAGATTAACTGACACATCGTGACTTGCCTGATCTTAAGTTCTCCACACGAACCGTAATCTTGTATGCGCTTGGTTCTCGTTATCTGTCAAAGCGAATCGCATCAGAAGGCCGAAAGTAAGATTGAATTTGAGTGTGCGTACCCGCAGCCAATGGCCCCGATAGTAGATTGTATGGGTGGTATCTATGTACGTGATTGAAGTCAGCAACTTGACGTCATACGACCGCCATATTGAAATTTACTTACCAACACTCGGGATAATAGCGACTTGATTCATGCGGCACGCCCAGTTCGGTCAAAAATAGTCTGGGGAAGCACTTGTGGGGACATACCTTTGCGCTTGCGACGACCTGTAGACACAATCTCCTCCGTCTCCTCCTCAGCTTCGTCTTCCAAATCACCACTTGTCGACTGCGTGAGACCATGGCGAGATACCGAACGAGTTGTAATATCGAACTCTCGGCTCCGACCCCAGGCCGGTTGCTGTTGGCCATCAGCATGGGGAGGTGCGAGGTGTACTTGGAGCGCAGCTTACCTTGGACAACCAGTGCATCAACCAGTCATATGGGTAGTCTTCTTGGCTGAAGTGGGCAGTGAGGAAGAAAGCTAAAGAAACGAGTCAGCCCGACGTGTCAGAAAACACACAACGCGCTCACAGTCAACGAAACCGTTCCATGCGGACACTGAAGCCCGTCTGGCTGTCTCGACAGTGCCTCCGATGACGACAAGTTTCTACACAAAGATTGTCGTGGCGTGAGCTCGGATTCAGGGAACGGACCACAATGCACAGTGGCAACTTACCAAAGTATCTTGGATGGGTCCAGTACTGCTGGTGAGTGGCGATAATAAGCTCTTGAGAGCATCCATAGTGGAAACCTTCAATTGCGGTGGGGAGTAAGGGAGGGAGGGAGAATCGCAGGAGGGACTGAGCCCTGAGGGGATCTTATAGGTCTAGGCCTCGTGGGGGAACCGGACGGGTATGAATTCGCGTTCTGTGGCCCCCGCGCTACCGGCTAGTGGGTCGAAAGCGAGATGCCACTGCCAGATCGCCCCTGCATAATCTTGTGTCGGGCGTGCGAGCTCTAATTACGCAACGGAGGGCTGCTGAAACTGAGCGGCGATAGATCTATTGCAACGTGTATGGTGATACACGGAAGAGATATGATGAAAGTACATACGAAAGACGAGTATTGGGGCATCGCCACTGGCCCAAATACTTATTGAAAGATAGGACAAGGGATTGAGAATGACTTAGCGGAGTAACGGAGTGACGGAGACTGAACTCACATCATTTTCCCGTCCAAAAAGTCCTTCCAAATTCGGCAAGATGTGTAGCCTAAGCCTGCGGCTAGCCTCGTGCCTCCCACCACCGTAGGCGGTGATCTCAGCTCGATCTTGTCCTCGACAGTCGGACAAGATGGATCCTGGGGGGCGTTACACCCGAGAGACACATATCATATCAGCGGACAGCTGTTCGATGGTTTAGGAAGCGCGCGCATGATGTAGATGGGTGGTAGCGGGTCCGAATTGAGCAAAGCAATGAAGCATGGCTAGGACTCCCTGAGAAATGGTGGTCAGTTGGGGACGAAAAGTGCTCGGAAATCTCGGGATCGCGTAGTCCAGCGTGCAGCCCGAACACCGCCGAAGATATGATGTCGTGAACACCCAAGGACTTCAGAGCCCGACCTTGTTGCATAGAATGCTGTGGGTCGGTGGATAAGGAGTCAGACTGTGGAACAACGCATGCTTCAAGACGACACGAACAAGCAGTCCCACTGCCCGTTAACTGAGCCATTGGGAGCCAAACCTGGTCAGAACTTCGCCAATCATTCTCATTCATTTGTGTAAGACACCGACCCTCCATCAACGTGTGTTCAGGTGCTGCTACCACGAAAATGAGACGTGTGGTTGAGAGCTACGTCAAGATTTCAGCACGACGTAATCATACTGAGTGTGAAAGCAACTCCCCCCAGTGGCATGGGACACTGTGTTCTTCCCTGGAGATGTACCACCACTTCAACCCGGACCGTGGATTTTACATAAGGAAAGCCTTGGGGAAAGAACGGTGTGGCTTGAAAGGAAAGTGGTGGTTCTGAAATCTGGATCACACTCGGCATGAGAGTTATCCGGGAGGCAAAAAGAGAACAAACAGACGAAATAAGCAGAGCGTGCCGCCACGTATCATCTCCGCCGTAACAGATGGTGGGCAACAACAAACCCAGCTGCGCCTGTCGGTCGCACCTGATCACAACTCCTTAAGAAAGAAACACGACAATCACCAGAGACTACACACCGAACGACACTTGGCACCTCATGATAGAAGGACTAGGCCCTCCACTGATCACAACAGAAAGCTGAATCTTGATCAATACTCGGAAACTGTGCACCGTAGCATGGGACCATTAAGAACAATGGACATGGTTGGGTGGATTGGAAGTTACTTGCCTTCTACTGAAAGCAACCGATCAAAGGGGGCAACTATGTATGCATTCAAAGAGATCTGCGAGATCATGGGTTGAGCTGCGATCCAGCTGAAACAGCATAATTAAGGAAGCAAAGCCAGGTCGGAACTTGAGATCCCCTACTTCGGTACGAGTAACCTAAGCACGAAGGTGATACGATGGTGGCTGACGGGAATGGAGTTTGCTGACGGCGCTAGCAAGGAACGAGGGCACTGCCATGCACAGATTGTGGACTGATAGAGAGGTCGGGGGAGTTATGGCTATCCATAAAATACGGAGGCGGTCAGAGAATATCATATCAGATGTGTGAATTGTCCGGGATGGGGTAGATACGGGACAGCGAGGTTTGGGGGCGGCGATATGGATATGTAGTGGCGCGCCGTGTGGTAGAGGTAGAGGGTTGAAAGAGGCTCAATAGCCGCGGGCGGAATTGTAGAGTTGTGGTGTGACTTGCGAAAAACCGATGGGATCAGGGCTTGAAGTAGATCGTCGATCTGGAGGTCCAATATAACCCAGCGTCATTCAGTCAGCACCCTCGAAGTACATATGTATTTCCAGAAGCCATTGACGCACGGGGGGAGCAACAGTCAGTCAAAAGATCCTAGTAGAACAGAGGACTGAGGTTCTTGCCTGTGACTGCACCGTAGCCTGGATACACAGTAGTCCACAATGTCGGCTGTCAACCTTCATAGCGTGGGTTACGTAGGAGTCCTGGACTGCTAGATTTTATCTGCAAGGACTGATCAAGATCGCGATAACAGCTGGGATCGGGAACCTACTTTATGACCATCGTATTGTATCGCGCTGCAGTCACTGGGCACATCAGGGTACAATCAATACCCTGTATGTGGGCCACCACGCGTGAGGAGAGCTTCGGGGCAGGCTCGTCATACGCACCCTTATTCGGACCAAATCAATTGCAAGACTCGAGCCAAGCCTTCGGACTGCACCTGAAAGGAGCGGATTTCTTCCGATTTGCAGGAAGGATTGGCGTTCAGTATGGCACGCTATTCCTTTGTGTTCTGTGACGTGACTTCAACGAGGTGGGCAATCTCACATGAACCACCGTAAGCGACCAGAATGGGTTCCGGGTTCCCAAACTTTCTGTTCCCTAAAGGGAGAAAAGGAGAAATGGCTGGATTGCTATGTGCTTAACTGTCTTCTACGATCCATGAGAGCAAGATGTAACCAATAGCCTGGTCCAAAAACCGTCAGTGAAGGCGTCAGACAGAAGATGCTCATAGTAGACCAAATCACCCTTAATCCCGTCTCAATAAATCGCCCATTTCCATCTCGTCAGCAGCATCATCGCTGGTCACAACAGTTAATCCTTCCGACATCTCCCTCCTGACGCACAGCTGCTCGGCAGCTATAACCATAACGGCAGTACTGGCTACCATTGTTGCCCAAAAGAACCAGGAGGTTGGTAAGGCGGCAGCGTAGTAGGTCGTAAGAACCATGTGATTGAATAGGAGGGTCAGGGAGAAATCCAGAATCATCCTCGGTCGTCGAACAAGGAAATATAGGTAGTAGACACTGTAGCAGTTGTCTGATATGAGGATACTAAACAGAAGACACTGGTCATACCACTCACTCTGCCACAGATGTCGCCATCCAGCATGCGGCAATGATCCAACCCCGAAGTGGGTCCATTCGTCCGCTCCAATAGTTCGAATCAGACGCGATCTGCTTTCCACCGCTCCAAATAATACGAAGTGCAAGCCATGGGTCTTCGCCTGGTCGTGAGGGAATAGTTGGTTGGCCAGCCAGATATCGCCAGTCCATCACCATGCCTACAGCACACCATGATCATTCGATGCCAGCGAGACGCGTCCAAAACTCATACCAACATTAGCGGCACCCCCCTCAAAGTCTAGTGAACTCGCTTCGGCGAAAAGGTTGAGTAATGGAGGGATGAGGATGGCGAGAGTGAGATAATGGAGTGTTTGCATTGATACTATCTAACCCACATAAGCACATATACAGCGACGGGGCACCTCTGGATGTACTTACTTGCGATATAATAAGAATAGGGTCCCATGAATGTGATGCCGTAGTCTTCGCCATCGTAGTCGCTGTGGAGGTTGTGTTGAAGGAGTGTAAGCGGCTAATGGAGTACATTGTTACCGTCAATTATCCCCATTTGTAACTAGATAAGAAATTCAGTAACAGTGTGTTCTTACACTGTTCTTACGTGTCGACGGGATCATAACAATCCACATCAACTTCCGCTGGTATTGCTCACTGGCAGAGTTCCGCTTCCGCCTTCCACTTTTCGCAGTCACGACCGACATTCTCTCGCGGCGTCGGTGTAGACAATGCGTTCCTCACAATACGCAGCCGTTTCGCACAGCGAAGACTTCTCGGCCAGCGTGGAAGACAGCCCCCCGTGAAACCGGAGGTTTACTACGGAGAGGGCCCTTTCGATCCCCCCAGTTCAGACGACGAGGATGAGGCGTTGTTGGAAAAGGATGTGCACGGGGGCGATATTGCGGAAGTCGAAGGGAACGGGTTGAGGCTTGGCGGTGGTCAAAAGGTGAGCATGCGAGCCATAGGTTGCTCACAATAATCAATTGTTTGGTGGAACAGAGGAACTCCTCCCTGCGATGCTTAGTCTTGTGCTTGGTCGCACTTGTTTCTACCGCTGCGGTCATAGGGCTCTTCGCCGCGTTTTCTTATACCGGTACATCATACCGCATCAGAGGGAGTAAACACGTTACGATCGACCATGTCTTCAACGGTACATTCGCTGCACAACGAAAGGGTATCCGATGGGTCCCTGAAGGTACATCTTCAATTGCATCTCTGGGTGGAAATAGCTAACACTATATCCCTAGCCGGCGACGGTGTATTTGCCGCCACCTCTGATGGATATATAACCCTTGTCGACCTCAAGACGAACTCAAGCCGGAACCTCGTGGCCTTAGACGATATCAAGGATGTAAGCTATCGAACTGTATCTGAAATACCTCATGATCCACAACTGCTGCTGCTCCAGGTTGCAGGAAACCCAATCGGCGGGAATAACTGGGAGCTTTCATCGGATATGAAGTACATGCTGATCAAGGCTGACAGAACCAAGGTACACTGCTTCGTATATATTAAGACGGATGTTTCTCAAAGTTAGAACTCCTACAGCTGTGGCGTTACTCGAGTTACGGAAACTACTACATTCACGATCTGACCACTCATGCGACTTACCCCCTTATTTCGCCGTCCTACCCACCGACCACGATTGTTGCACAGTGGTCGCCTACGGGACAATCGATTGCATTTGTCAACTCGAACGACTTGTATATTCTTCCATCTCCTGCGTATGTAACTCACGTGTTGCATCGCTTCCTGTGTACCTGCTGATAGCGTTGCTTCACAGTCCGTCAGTGACACCTATTCGCATCACCAACACGGGTAACGCCTCTGTCTTCAACGGAGTTACGGATTGGGTATACGAAGAGGAGGTCTACGCCGGGCCAGAGGCCCTTTGGTGGTCACCAAATTCTGAGAAACTGGTATACCTATCCTTCGACGAGACAACCGTTGACGAATTCACATTTCCCGTTTACAACCCCACTGACGATTCTCATAATGTCGTCCCATACCCTGATCGCGTCACCATGAAGTATCCCAAACCAGGATACAATAACCCGGTCGTCTCTCTGCACATCTTTGAGGTCGACAGGTATCTCGCAGGCGTTTCCAGTGATCAGAACAACAACGCCACGATAGTCGCCGAAGAGGCCACTCTCAGTCTCGATTGGGAAGGTCGCTTCCCAACAAATAATAGCGTCATTGCGGAGGTGGCTTGGGTTGGCAACACCACGCTGCTTGTAAAGGAGTCGAACCGCGCAGCGGACAACGGCAACGTCGTGCTATTTGACCTGCAGAACGGCGCCACGAATATCGGTACGGTCATTCGCAAGTTGGGAAGGAACGGAGAACAAGGCGATGACGGCTGGATCGATGAGGTATGCATCAGTATCAGTATATGCTCCGGATGTTTGTCTCTAACGTATTGCTTAGAAACAAGCCGTTCATTTATTACCGCCTAATTTGTTAACATCGGCTGACTCTGGATATCTCGACATCATCCCCTCAAAGGATGGATACAACCACATCGCTCTCTTCAGCCCTGCGAATAACGGCACACCGCAATTTCTGACAAGCGGGGAGTGGGAAGTCACAGGCAAGATCTTAGGCATCAGTACAACAGATAAGCTTGTGTAAGCAATGCCATTTCGCTAGGATAGCGCGATAATGGACGGTATTGACCACATGCTTCAGCTATTTCCAGGCGGCAAACCCATCTTCTGTTGAACGCCACATCTACTCTGTACCCCTCCCGACCTCCAGTTCATCTACAATCACGGAACCGAAGGCGTTAACTGATGCATCCACTCCGTCAATGTACGATGCCAACTTCTCTCCTCAGGCTGGCTTCTATCTCCTCAGTTACAACGGTCCAAATATTCCATGGCAGACGATTTATCAGACCAGTAATAGCTGTAGGTTGACTGAATATTCACTTCTTCATCGCTGATCTATCACCGTAACAGCATTCCAATACATCGCGACAGAGCAACCTGCGCTCAACGATACCTTGGCCCAGTTCGAGCTACCAACTATCATCCGCGGTACAATTGATAGCGATGGTTACGGTGAGCAATTCGGCCTAACTGTCGTTGATCCGTTCTGATGTCCAACTCGCAGAGCTCAACTTCAAGGAAATCCGGCCGCCTCGAATGGATGACTCTGGAAAAACTAAGTACCCCGTCCTTTTCCAAGTGTATGGTTTTTTCTTCCTCATCCACATCGTTGTCACTCATAAACCCGTAGTTACGGAGGTCCTTTCTCGCAATATGTCAACCTGGCTTATAACGTCGACTGGCACTATTCATTGGCATGCACTCACAAGTACATTGTTGTTTTTGTCGACGGTCGCGGAACCGGTTTCAAGGGCAGGAAGCTCCGTAACCCAGTCAAGGATAATTTGGGACATTGGGAGACAATTGACCAGATCAATGCAGCGAAGTAAGTTGTCCGCTGTTTGTATAGCAATAAGCTCATATCCTCCTAGGCTATGGGCCGCGAAGGAATACGTGGACAAGAAGCGTATTGGTATATGGGGATGGGTAAGTCTTTCCGTTGCTGGGAGAAACTGTATTTAATTTGGTCACTGGTAGTCTTACGGAGGTTTCATGAGCTCAAAAGTAGTTGAAGCAAATGCCGGCGTACACTCTCTGGCTATGGCTGTTGCTGTGAGTTCATCTGCACTCTATACGACATGTCTGGTACTGACCCGATTTCCTTCAGCCTGTTACCAGCTGGAGGCTATATGGTTAGTTCGCCTGTGGTTCTACTTTTCCTCCCTTCATAACCACGTCCTTCTTGCAGACTCTATTTACACCGAACGGTATATGAATCTGCCTGAGGCGAACCCTGATGGCTATGTAACCGCGTCGATCTCCAACGTGACCGCGTTCCACGACTTCAACTACCTCCTTGCTCATGGCAGCGGGGACGACAATGTCCATTTCGCCAATTCGGCTCATCTGCTCGACATGTTCACACAGGAGAAGGTCCGAGGCTTCAGGTTCCGGATGTTCACTGATAGGTTGGTGTCCCTTTTCCCATCTATTTTCGGGTGTTAGTTGACCAGCATCGACAGTGATCATTCTATCTACCGCAGAGGGGCAAATAGGGAGGTTTACCAATTCTTAGATGACTTTTTGGTGGAGAAGTGGGGGAAAGGTGGTGTCCACAGGCAGTGGTAAATTATATCTATCGGACAATGCATCCCTGCGCCCATATTTTCTTGCTTGTATACCCATACATACTTAGTATCGAGGTACACCATACTCATTGTCATTTTTCTCATCAGTGAGATGAAATTTGGATGGTCGAGAGATGAACGTTGAACATGTGACTGACAGCGATCAATTGTTTGTGCCTGCTCTCGTCGTCGCTAGCGACGACCTCCAGACGCGCCATTGACGCCGACCACGACCCTCTCTTTCACTCTTTGTGGTGACTCTGGACTTCCTGAGCCTCCTCTACAGGGCTCGCTCACTTTCCTTTTACCCGACACTCCTTATAATCCAAAGTCCAACATGCTCAACGATATCAATCACAACCTCCGGCGCGGGGTTGACCACCGACGCAAATTGTTCCCCAGGTTCAGCCCGACTGCCATTTGGACCGAACCTCTCGGCGAAGGGCCTG
Organism: Cristinia sonorae; assembly: GCA_021029105.1. Taxonomy (NCBI): domain Eukaryota; kingdom Fungi; phylum Basidiomycota; class Agaricomycetes; order Agaricales; family Stephanosporaceae; genus Cristinia; species Cristinia sonorae. The sequence continues at coordinate 92,668 of JAEVFJ010000029.1, read as the reverse complement.
TCGCAACTCCTCCACCGGCACCTCCTACCAGGGGTAAGTCCTTTTTCTATGTTGATTTGACCGCGAATCTTGGTGCTCAATACGTGCCATGGGAGAATAGATCCCCAGCCACCGACCCAACCGACGCCTGTCCCTCCAGCCCAGCCACCACCACCACCTCCCCCTCCTCCTCCCGTAGATACCGACACGAAGGACCCGGTCGCTACTCGTCCTGTCCCTCCGCCTGCTGACACGGCGACTACTGCGGTGACTACGCCAACTAAACCCGCTGTGGTTACTCCGGCGACTACTGCCACTCCTCAAGCTCCGCCACCAGTAAGTCTCTGAAAACAACATACCGACATCAGCGTTTAACTTACGGACGCGATGCGATACCAGAACCACACGACGAAAGACACGAATCCTCCGGCCCCTACTCTACCATCCAAGGCTGCAACTACTACGACCCCATCGACGACAGGTCGTGGCAATGTCGCTGCTCCGTTGGCCACCACCTCTGGTACACCTCCTCCCACCACGACCAGCGGCGTGAGTACTCCAGTTGTGATCGGTGGAGTCATTGCGGCTGTTATTGGTATTGCTGGTATCATCTTTGCCGTCATGTACTACAAGGTGAGTGCGCTTCGAGTTCGGTCTAAGATATTGTCATCTCATGCTTCTCCTCGAATTAGCGCCGCCGCCGTAATAATGACGATGGCACTGAGGATTTCGCGCCTGACGCGTTCAAACGTCAGTCAGTCATGCTCCCTGATTCTCCGCCTCCTCATGGCGGCGGTATGATGAGGCAGAACAACACAGAACAGTACCCCGCAAGCTTTGCCAACGGAAGAGCGCATCCCTTCTCTTCCGCTAGCTACCAGGATAGCCCCATGTCTCCCCAATTCAGCAATGGTGCTTATTACGGATATGAAGCTCAGCAAGGGCAGGCATCGTTCAATCCTGGTCAAGTCGTCCCTATGGCTCATCCCATGGCTATGAACAACTCGCCCCCTCAGCATGCTTACCAGAACGCTGCCAATCCGTTCTTCTCTCCCGTTGGCGAGTCCCCGATGATGTCTCCTGTGACACCACATACGGCTCCGATGAACCCCGCACAGGCGGAACAAGCTGCACTGATGCGCAAATCTTCCGCTACCATGGCCACCATGGCTACGATGAATACTGGTTATGTCACACGCGGCCATCCCAGCGTTGGACCTCACGAGTATGGACGTAATGAGCACGAATATGTGGACTTGAGTCGCTCCAGTGTCACTCCCTTCCAGGCCGCCCAGTACGCTGAGATCTCTCGTCGCTTGAACACAGCTCCCCCCGTCCCCTTACCATCGCCTGCCATCGCATCTGCCGCGGCCGCTGGTGCTCCAGTACCTGTAATGACCACCAACACGCCTCCTCTTGATGTCGGACAGAACGTTGCAGTTGGTCACCTTGTCGCGAGGACCGAAGAATCCCTTCCCGAGTCGCCTTTTGCTGATCCTGAGCACACACGCACCTCGGCAGCGGACCCTGATCAACAGCTCCAGCCCCCATCCCCATCCCACTCCCCCACGACTCGTATCAACTCCATCCCGCCCATGCTTCCCGAGATCCACCTCCCACAGCGCGCATTCTCGCCAATGGGATATCCTGAGAGCAACAAGCAGCTCGCTGGTGCTCGCACGGGTCCTTCGCCACTCGCAAACGTCGCGGTTCCCTCCAACGCTCACCTCGTTGATCGTCACAGCGCCTTCGCTGATGTACCGAAGACCCCTAACATGGATTCCCCTCCCATAACCCCTCGCCCTCATGTCACTGAGACTAAGCGTCCTGAGACCCTCTATGACGACGATGATGCATATGCCGGCATCTAAGGGCATTCTCAGACCTCAATCAGAACCTGTCTGCTCTCGCTGACATATAATAAACGATATATCCCTGGCTTATTCCTCAGTATCTCTTCAAAATCCGGTCCTCATTCGACCTGGATACCCTGATACACATTTCGGCCCCAGTTCTTTTGTTCCATTCACGATACACACTCGCGTCTCCCCACTGGTGCGACGTTCATGACGAGCGGATAAGAACTGGTTTCTCTGGGGTACTTCCTCGTCGTCGCCTTCTGTTTGACAATCTTACCCTTCGACAACCGATGCTCGGTTCTTCTCCCCCGTCTGGACGCGGGATCCTTGTTCTTTCATACCCCTGTGAATAGTTGCTTCTGCCTCCTGCATACTTGCGGGGCGCGGCATGTAGGGGGTAGGGCAACTGTGTCGCCCCACGAGCTCGCGTAGTTCGTTTATACCGGTATACCTTGCCATATCCTTTAGATTCTTTCTACATGGTCCTCACTGTGCACCTGTCTTGTGCTCTTCTGAACAAGTACTTTTACGTGTGCCTTTTACAATACATTCACCTTGAACTTGAAATTAATGTGAATCTGCTCTTCTTGACCGGAAGAAATCGGAATGGCGTTTGGGGGAAAGGTTGTTTGGCGCTATTTGATGTGAACCGGAGAATGCCGAGGGAGGGAGGAGAGTGTTGGCAAGTCTTTGCAACGACGAGCTCACATTCTTCCTCATCATCATCAATGGCCTCCAGGATTGCCGTCAACGCGCTCAGGGCGTCGGGTATGTCCACACATCGTCGTACATGACGAGCCATCAAAAATTGACCCGTTTATGCCACTAGTACGACCCAGTGTCACCGCCGTGCCTCGGGTCCTCGCAGCGTATGTGCCCAACTACAAGTTTATGGTCATGGTCTCAACGGTATCTCCTTTGAATTTGCAGTCGTCACATGTCGAGCAACCAGCAACCTCCAGCTGAGCGCGCCTCCGAAATCATCAACAACCTCCCCTCCTCCCCCAACCTCATCACCAAGACTGGCTCAGTCGTTCTCGGTACTGGCCTCCTCGCCACTGCCATCTCTCAGGAGCTTTACGTTGTTAACGAGGAGACCGTTATTGCTGTCGGCTTTGCCATCCTTGCCACCTTCATTGCCCGAGTGCGTACTTTCCTCACTTTTCACTCCGTTGTATACCATAGGCGCTCATATACGTGTGTGTGTTCTTGATTTGGATTTGGATTTTGGGAATGGGATTATGGCGAGAGTAGAGTGTGCAGCAACCGTACAAGGAGTGGGCCGAGGGACACATCAACAAGATTAAGTCAATCTTGGACGGTTCGAGGGCAGAGCACACTCAGGCTGTCAAGGAGCGCATCCAGTCTGTTGAGCAGATGAAGGATGTTGTCGAGGTCACCAAGGGATTGTTCGCTTTGTCTAAGGTGCGTCTGGCCAACCACAACGAGTGGACGATTATCTTATGTTTTCTCGTCTGGCTATGCAGGAGACCGCTCAGTTGGAATCCGATGCTTTCGTTCAGCGCCAGAAGGTCTTGCTCGCCTCTGAGATCAAGGCTGTCCTCGACTCCTGGGTCCGTTATGAGCAGCAGGCAAAGGAGAGCGAGCAGGCCGAGCTTGCCAAGACCGTTATTGCCAACGTCATGCAGAGTATCAAGGATGAGAAGACTCAAAAGGACATCCTCACTGGTGCTGTTGCGGAGGTAGAGCGTAAGTCCTTCTGTGTGTCTGCTACGCTTGAGAACGATTCAGCTGAATTGAATCCATAGAACTGGTCAAGAGCAAGGCTATCTAATAGATTGTCTCGCTTGTCGTATATTAGATTGCTCGAAAATCAACATTCCTTCGACATTTGCCTTCTCTCCTTCCATCACTGTGTGCGAGATGAGGTCACCATCAACCCAATCGAAGCCAACACTATATACACCTACACTTCTACAACTATGCTACAGATTTTTGTTACACTGGTAAACTTCTCGACTTATCGTTTCTCCTCATAACAGGTGATCCATCTGGTGTCCGTGATGTAGTCGAACGCTGAGCACGGGTCGGAGACCTCTGCATCTGCCCCAGGTTCAGCATCAGTGGTGATGGTACGCGCAATCCCATCCCTGGAGGCAAATACAACCCAACATCCGCCAACGTCCCCACTCTCTCTGGCCCCAAGGCCCCTCTTCGCATCTTCCTCCGAGTTTTGGTGTATATGGCCTGCAAATCCTTCAGTGCTGTTTGCCCTGCCGATTGGTACTGTGCGCCTCTGTTCGTCGAGATGGCGAGGAGTGCGGCGATGAGGCCTTCGCTCATGCTGATCCCGTGTGGCTTGTGTTCCTCCACTTCACAGATGACGCAAAGTAGAAGCGCACTGGGTGTGCGGACTTGCTGCGAGGAAGGCCCTGGACTGTTACTAGGTACACCGGGAGAAGTTGGCGGGGACATGGATCTGGATAGAGTCGGTGGGGTGGATGAGGACGAGAGGGCGGTGCTAGGGGTGTTGACAATGGTAGGTGATCCACAGCGAAGTAGGTCGGCGGCCATTGTAAGGTCACGCTCAAGTGCTTGGAGCATGCCTTGGATTTGCGCGACGAGCTCTTGCTTCCCGAGTTGGTAGGGCTCGGGGTCATCTGGGAAGTCCGAGTCGATGAAAAGTCGGAGAGCCATAGTGCAAGCGTCATGGAACGCATCGATGTGGCCACCTTTGAGAGCGATATCACTGAATTCGATGACATGTTGGATCACTGAGGACGCATCAGTGAGCTCTGGCGCAAGAAAACACCAAAAGAAACGAGTGCACCTGTGCCATCAGTATGAATTCCTGCACCCCATGTCTTAGATACCATTGCAAGGACAAGCTTATGCGCTGCCCGCCACACTTTCTCGTCCTCGTGCTTTAACAAAGGCGATACACTTTCCCATACGGCTTGAAATGCATACATGACCTCATGGGGGTTGCCATGGAAAGGGTACGCAATACACAGTTTGTCCAAGTAAACCACCAGGTCCTTGATCACATCTGGAGGTGCTTTGCTGAGGTCCTTGAAGCTGTGCTCCATCCTCGGCGTCGCCAACGTGTCGGTGATGAGCTGGATGAGCAGAAAGAGCTCAGCGTCCGGTGTGTCCGATATCTTCCATTGCGGTACGCCGTCCACCCAATGATGTGCGCGGTTCGTAAGGATGTCCTGGAGACAGGTTGCCGCTGACGACCACTCCACATCGCTGAGACATACACGCACGACTTGTCGCAAGAATGGGTCGTCCATGAAGGTCAAGTCGGCGTTGGCAAGGACCTGACGGTCTAGCTCGTGTTCTCTCCCTTCCCCTCGTGCCATTAGGTCCTTCTCACGCTCTCTCCAAGTATGAGGGTGCCGTCCATAGACGTAGCTGAGGCACTTCGCTCTCAGTTTCCGCGTCCACCTCCGCCGAAAGAGCCGTTCTGGAATATACAGGGGAAAGGGAAGAGGCTCCCAGAAGTTCGGCCAGAATCTGAGGAGAATGTACATGAACCCTCGCGTGATCCATTGCTTGAGGCGATACGTGACGAGCGACTGAGGGGACTTGTGAGGGCAGTGTCTGCTGAATGTTGGAGTGATGGTTGTGACCACGACGAAGGTCAGCGACGCAGACACGAAGACTGTGACTACGCCAGCTACAATTGGGTTCAACTGCCACAGCAAGTCTGCAAGCCCAATGAAGAAGAGTGCCAAAGCAACCTGCAGGAGGATGGGTAGAAGTCAATGACTTCCGGTACACGCCACCGCATCAGACCTTGGTGTCTGAACTGGCGAATCCGCGCGTTCTCTCTGGGCGAGCTGGCAGTACTGCTTAAGTAGTTTTGCAGCCACTGTTTAACGAGAATACCCATTGAAGCGGCGGAAAGACTGAACACGAGACTGGTGAACCACAGAGTATTGAGCCGTATTGCAAAAGTCATTGAAAGGAAAGTGGAGCTGGAGGTTTGTACGATGGTAGTGTCGCCAAGTCTGGTGAGAATCAGTTGCAGAAGCATCACCATTGCATCTTCGGGATCCGGTCTAAGAAGCCTATATGCTTCCACGTTGAACGCCGTGAGGACCGCAGAGAATAAACCAGCCTATACCCACTTGAGTGACCTGGTGATACTATGCAAGGATGACCACTCACGAAGACGAGAATGTTGTCAATCTGTTGGTTCCATGCCCTAACCATTGAGCGATCGTGCCTTCGTAACCTCCTGTCGCATTTCGCCCAAGCCACTACCGGTTCGAGATTCACATCTCGATTTTCTCCATCAGTTGACTCGGATTCTTCGTCAGCTTCAGATTCCTCCTATAATCCCTTGGTCAGTGTTTTGAAACCGCTGTAACCATTCGGTGACTTACCACATATCTACTCGTCGGACGGGACTGTGGAGGTGACGACGGATGTCAGATAATGAAAATCAGCGAGTAGTGGGTACTGACAGATGCAGGAGAACCGCCGTGGCGCCTTGGTTGTCTCTTATCTAATAGACCCGTATTAGAAAACGATCGATATCCTTCACTGAGGTAGTGATCATCATGTTTTATCGTAGTGTTTTCGAGTTGCAGCCCTTGCAGCCCGTTGTTGCCTCTTCTGGCAACGGGATCGTGAGGGGAGTTTGATCTGCTGGCTTTCTTGGAAGTACTCGGGTTAGGGCGCAGGGGAGGTCGACGGTAGTCAGATGCAGGGGACCGATTCCTAGGCTTTTGTGCGAACTTCTTCTCATTATGAGGAGGGAATAGACCGTTGTCCACTTGAACATGTTCGTTCGAATTTGGGAGGGAATGGGTAGAGACATGCTCTGAGGCCCGGAGAGGGCTGAAGTAATCCAATGGTGCTGGGGACTGTGTCCACCAATGAATATAGTGATTATATAGAAGCACCCTGTACTCACATCAACTAGTGTACCATCGGAGAGAATCATCCGAGTCGGGCCCAGGTTGCTGTCCGATCGACGGTGAAGGAGAAGCGGGGAAGGTCGACGAGACAGACTTTCAGAAAGTAAGCGGCTCCCAGAGTCATTTCGATCAGGATTCAACTGTCTTGAAGAGCTTGAGACCTGGAGTTGCTCATCTTCGTTGTCGGTTATACTCGTCAAGGCAGGAGACTAGGTAACGATAATGTCAGTAACATGGTGGAAGATAATGTTACAGAATATGATACATACATCTAAAATGATGTTCTCTGCATATTCACCCGCAATCAACAAGTCTGGAGGAGTGGACATGTTGCGCCACACTTGCCCCACAACTGAAGTGGTCAAAGCGGGTGATGGGGGGAGTACAGAACTCAATGGCAGCTTGTATCCACCATAAACACGCCGAAAATATCAACCAACAAACTCCGGGCCATCCCTGCATACACGTTCCTTCATGGAAGGATCTGTTGGGCACCGAGACCTTGTATTATCAGCGCCTGAGATGAGAATAGTCGTAACGGCTTGGTCAACATGTGAATGGATGTCCTGGATGTGATCTTGTGACATGCTCTGCTGCACAATCATCAGCGTCCTATATAGCTATCGTAATCTCAGCTAACGTTCACTCACGAATAACGATTGGCACTGCCGGCAGCGGCAGTCTCAGCCTGAGGCTCCAATTGTCATATAGTCCTGATATAGATTCGAGGGAAAAGTGCCCCAAAGATTGTGGGTATCATGCTTCTGTGGAATGGCAAAAACTCGGCTTGCAATCAGTACCTGTAACGCATATGGTACTAAGTACTGGTGCTTCCTTCGAATTCAAGTTTTAAGAAGTTTTAGAGGCAGATGCTACAGGCGCTTTGAAAGTTGGCGGCGAACTCCGCTACTACTCAGCTTCGACGCCGCTGAGACTAATAACACTGACCATTCCTCGACACAATGTGCTTTCCGAATCCGATGTCCTCCCCGGCTTATACTGTTGGCCATAGAGGGCTCTTCAGAATCTTTCAATATCTCTGGTACTGATGGAGCTCCCCCAGATTCATACCCTCAACCTCTGCCTCGATATATACCAGACACGCGCACATGGCAAGGAGAGTCCGACACTCAGTGTGTACGCTTTTCTGGTATATTTTGGTTCGCCCACGTTCCTCACTTTGACTCAGCTCACACTTTGTGTTCCGCATGACTTCCCGCCATTGAGCCCAGGCGAACTTATGGATGCCCCACACGATAAAACATCTTGTCACCCTCAACCTAGGTAGTATTCTGCCATTTCATCTCTCCGATGCCGACTTGAGAATAAAAACTGACGTTGACCTTCCGTCTCTGGGAACTCTCTGCGCCTTTCTGGAGAGGTGTCGCAGTTCAACTGCTTACTTGGATGCCCACAGCTCCCGCCATTGATCACCCGTGGACCTATCGATGCTTGGGGAATATCACATAACCAACGCCGAGTACATCGAATTGGGTACCAAGTCTGCCAAAATACTCTATCCTCATACCATCATTCCCTGGCCCCTTTGGCTGCGCTTCAATTCGGCGCATCGTTCTGGACACATGGTCAGAATATTTCAATTTACCCCGACAAGCCTCTCTTCACTTCACCTTATCCAACACCGAATACCCTATCAGGGACTACCTAAACGCTGGAGCCGAATTCAGAGCACTGTTAAACACTGTGGATCTGACTCTTGGGAGCAGCTCAAGATCGTCACGGTATTCGACGCCGCACGGAGAGGCGTACCGGGTCTGGGACAACCAGCCACAACGCGTCCTACGCCTCCGGATGTTCGACTCCCTCACGCTACGGTCGTCCATGGGCCACGTCGAGTCTATCTGGAGGGACCTTCTTCTGTACGATGTCCGTACACTGACGCTGGACGGCGTTCCCTTTGATGGTACGGCTCTCGAAGAGAACGATGATGGACATAGCTGAGACTCGTACCTCAGCCCCCTCTTATTTCAGCATTTATGGATTTCGTCGCTCGTATGACGTCCGTGCGACATCTTGCCGTACGTGATTGGGACATTGACTGGCTGGGGAACTTTTTGAACGCGTCTCGTGAAGAAGTTCCGTGGCCGTCACCGCTACTCCGAGTTCCCCGCCCTAGGATGCTTCATTCACTATGATTAACATTCGGATCCTGGCAGGACAATGAAAGGCCGAGGAGTTCACGCTCCCTGGAGTTTCAGATGGCACTTACGAATAGTCATAGGACATCTTTGGAGAACGGTGTATTGCCATTGCAGTAGATTGTCTTTATTGACAGTGATCTTGACCTTGAATTTGCTTTGAGTTTGAGCCGTGTAGTCGGCCGATGTGTATGATGCTTTGGTCTCACTGAACTTGATCACATAGTTTCCATCCAATGTACAGTATGTAACACGTGAATTGAACAAATACACTCAACAACATTCCAATCCGATTCATTGACTCGATAAACATGTGATTACTGAGTCTCAGATCCAGAGGTGACGGGAAGATCGTTGAGAATAGGAGCGGGAGACACAGTGATACTTGCATCGGGAATCGTAGAGCCGTTTGATTGGCCCCGATGGAATGGTGACGCGGGATGCACTGATTGCGATTCATGTAACTTCCGATCTTGTACTTCTTCAAGGTATTCTCTCGCCACATTCATTGCCATCCCCTTCGCTTCGTTACTTTGGCCAGGTCCGGAGGGGTCGTATTGTGCTCCAGCGACAAGATTGATGAGTATCTCAATCAGTTCAAGTGGTACTGCGATTTGAAGACCCCCTTTAAGGTTTTGTGCAGCGTGAACCAACTCAGCGAGGAGGGAGGGACTGGGATAGTGGTATTTGGGGCCTGTTCTCTGCACGAGATCGACTTGGAGAAGTTCGGCGCGAAGGGCGTCTATCATGGGATGCAAAAGAACGAGTGCGGTGCCAAGCTCCCCATACGGTTGCATATTGGAGGTATTCCAGAGACGGAGTGCCAGAGCACACGCTTGATAGTACATGTCAGTTCCATATATCTTGATGGACTGACGAGCTCTCTCCGATAGAAAATAGACATTCCGAATGACTGTGTAATCATCGTCAATTCCTGAGAAATGCCAAATTATAGTGCGCTCACTGACCAGACGGTTCCACACGGGGAGGGTCCCACATGTGAGGTAAAATCACGGAATATAATATGGTGAAAACCTTCCGGCATATGACCATGTTTTCATGCAGAAGAAAGGGGGATAGAATGCTGAATATTCGGATGTAAATTGTGTTCGCTTCGGGATGGTCCTGTTCGAAGGGAAACGCACGGCACAATTCCTCGAGAAAATCCAGGTGCGTCTGCAAGCCGGTTGCAATGTCATCGTTCCCCAGTCGCTCCAGAATATCCACCACCAAATGTATCGGTACGCAGATGCTAGGCTCTGCAGATTTGTATGGCTTCCATCGCGGCATTCCAGCGATAGTGGCATCTGCGCGATATGACAAGATATTCTTGACACAATTCATAGCAGACGGTAGGTCGGTGTTATTCAAGCAGGTCCGTACAACCTCGTCCAAGAAGTGGTCGTCCATGAGCAACGCGTCAGCCGAAGCTAGCACATTATGAACAAGAGGCCCATCTTTATCTCGCAGACAATCCCGTTCCCGCTCTCGCCAATTGTGGTAGGATCGGCCGAACATCTGGTCGAGGATAGCTAAACGATGCCGTTGTGGATCTCGATTGGGTGGCAAAGACTGATGGACGTACAGGACCCTCCGCGATTCAAGCGTCTTCATGGTCCATATACGGATTCGCATGAGCCCTCGCAGCACTAGTTTTGTGCATTGGTATACAGCAAGCGACTGTGGCGATTTATGGGGACAGTTTTTGCTGAAGGACGGTGTGAAGGTTGTTGTCACGACAAAGAGCAGTGAAATCGCGACGAGGGCTGAGACGATGCTTGCAACAATGTTGTCCAGTTTCCAAAGGAGATCGACAAGCCCGATAAAGAACAAGGCGAGTGCGACCTGAACTAAAATAGGGAGAAGCGCAATCACTTCGGGGACTCTCCAGCGGACAAGACCCTCATAGCGAAAGTGACGAATCCGTGCGTTTTCGCGAGGGGAGCACGTCGCATTACTGATGTAGCTTTGTAGCCACTGCTTGACTAGAAGGCCAAATGATGCGGCGGACAGGCTGAATACCAGACTGGCAAGCCAGAATGTGCTGACGCGTCCTGCATATGGTGGGATCACAAATGTGGGTACAGGTGGGAGGGGAAGGCCAGCGTTCTGTGACAGTAATTGCTGGAGGAGATGATTTGTTATATCCTGGGGGTCGGGCTTGAGCAGTCGGTAGAATTCGATGATGAATGCGGTGAGGAGTGCGGAGATCAGACCGGTCTGTAGGTCTGTTCGTCCATAAAAGCTTGAATTCAAATAGAGGAATACTACTGACCAAGACCAGCAACGTGTCGACATCTTCCTTCCAAGATTTTACCATTGTATAGTCATGCGCCTTCAGCCTTCGGTCGCATATGGCCCAAGCAGCTGGTGCTGAGCCATCCGACGCATGACTCAGTGCTCTAAGGTTCAAGTTCGCCGTGAAAGTATCGTTCTGGGTCTTTTGGATTGTTATACGGATGTTTAATAATAGGAGATCTACTATTGACGTGAATTCATACTTACCCCACGTCTTGTTGAGGTACCAATAGTGATCGGTGGCCCGGCAGTTCCGTGACGGGAAGGTGCCAATGCGTTGGGAGGGATTACAGGGCTAATAGCTTGATCTGGCATCTGTGGCGACCATTAATCGCACGGCAAAATGCATACGCGACCTAGAACAGCGTCACCTGAGCGAGACCATCATGATTCTCCTCTAAAATACCGCTGGGCCGGAGGTTGGAATCACGGTGAAGAGGCCGCAGGCGTTGTTGTCCAGAAGGAGATCCTGTACTGGCAATCGCTACGCGGACTGTACGGGCTGTACTTGCAGAATCTCCACGACGAGGGACCGGTGGCTGCGGTAGTGCAGTTGGAAAAGGCATGTACTCCGAACCGTATTGCCAGGATTCAGGTTCCAGAGGGCGAATTCGGTAAGCAGAGGCCGGTGAATTTGGGATAGACGGCGGCAGATAGATATTCCGTGCCGCGGGAGACTCGTCGCGTGTAGGTGAGTTCTGACGAGATGGACGCTTGATTCCTGGCTGCTGAGACAATAAGTTCCTAATGAGATGGCCGAGATCGTAGAAGATCATTGGTAGCACTCACATAAGCAAGTTCTCTGTTCTTGCGCCGGGGTGAACGATCCAAAGCCGAAGACATCGCTGGTATTACGGGCTGAGGCACGGCCGTGTTTTGGCCCCATAACGGCAGCGGCTCTGGAGAAGGGCTTGACGACTGGGGTCGGGGAGCCGGGGTTGAGATATCATGTCCGAGAATTACTTGGTCAACAAAGGAGTCTTGGGGACCAGGATCGCCGTGTTCGGCGGATGTTATAACGGGGGATGGCGACTGAGAATAGCTAAATTAGTAGGCAAGGGAGTGAACGATGGAAACAAGCAATACCGTGACAATGATCTCATTGTCTACGACGAGTTCTTGAGAATTCTGCGACTCATCTGCGAGAACAGGCTCCATTACTTTTCACCAATGTTGCTCGAGGAGATCCTTAGGAGAGGAATGGGGATCATCAAAACGCACAACATTGCTATACTCTGGCAGTTTATAATAGAGCCGCCTACGTGGGAACCTCCGGTAATCTGGACTTTTCAAGTTGACGCCACAGTAAGGGATATCTACATCACAATAAGAACCATGATCATGGGCGATAATCAAGAACATACCAGAGCCAAAGGAGATACCCATGCGTTCACATGGGAAGAGACTTTGTTCCCAGTTCGTCGTTATCGGGGCTACAGGCCCAGGGAGCTATGAACGGCCAATAGTAAAGGTTGGTACAGTCAGCGAACTCACGTTGGATTTGAACCAAATGACCTGCGATGGAAATGTGAGATCTGAGAGATTGGGACGCACCCCGGTTCCCCAGTCATGTCAGTAGGTTCAGCACTGATCGCTGGCAATGAAAGTTATTCTTGCATGGGACTGATGTCTGATGGAAAACGGAATGAATGTCTGCTTCAAGTCGTGGGAAGCTAGCCTCTAGCAGCCTGAGTGATAGTGATGATACGACTCACATTGACATTCATAGACGGATCCTCTCAGCATAATGCACACGGTACGGGGTGTTCAGAGGTCCTTGAATAACAAGGAGTACGGTCATAGTCATTTTTTTCATCAGTGTTTCGAGGACGTGGAGACGTTACCAAACTTTTCAACGTAGAGACTCAAAGGAGTGAAGCAAAGGACGATAAGCGCCGATGCCGCTCATTCTCAGTTTATCATATGCTCTACTGCAATCCCACGACGAAATATATGAGGCTCATGACCGCACGCGATCCAAATCAAGGCCATTCAAAATAACTAGAGGCAAGGAATAAGGGCCAAATAACAATACACTAATAAACCGTCCGCCAAGTCCCAGTGGCCCAGGGTATCTTTCTTGACAATTTCACTCAATATCGACATAGTCTTCGCTGCTCTCCATGGACTCGATTCTTCGCTCCATATCAGCCCACTCCTTCACCCATCCGTTCCAGATTTTGGGTTGCTCCTTGAATAGTGACAGGCAGTCAGCACAGCGGATGAAATACGCGGTTGCCTGTGGTGTCCAAGAGCAAAGCCGGAACTCGGGGATGATTGGTCCCACAGGTTTGATGTCGTCAAATGGCAGGCAATCCTCACAGAACGCTTGTGGACATGTTTGACACCTTTTCATAGAGCAGACGTGATTGAGAGGCTGAACTAGCTGAATAGACGGTAGGTACGTACCGGAAGAGCATTCCGCCAGAGTCTGTTGTGTTTCGCCCACACGAAATACAATCGTGTTGCAAACAGGTAAGGAAAGGTGTGCGGGCCGCCACCGCTTTGGACATGCCAACGCACATTGGGTGGAAGACTGAAAGAGTGACGCACAGGTGTCGATATTTCAGCATGCATCGTGTAGTGAAACGAAACGAAACGCTCGAACATACCTCGTGGGCAATACGAGCAACACACAAGGTCACCACCATCTCTACAATGTATGCACCAATCCTCATGGTTATATGCCTTTTTTCTAGGTTTCTTGATGGGTTTAGGAAGCTCCTCAATCTGGATTTGCCCAGTTAGGTCCGCCGCCGTAGTGACATCTTCAAGGATATATGACTCACCACCTCACCAATAAATGCAGTATCCACCTCCAAGCCATTGACTGTCACCACTCCATCTTCACCCTTCCCTGCCTGTAACTGCACCGCTTTCCATTCCTCCGCCATAGCTCGATTCTGCTTGCTCGACTTGCTTATGTTCAAGCTCCCTGCAGCCACCGAGGCTTTAGAAGGCCCGAGTCCCTTCAGAGGCCCACTTCCAGGACTCTGATGCTGCGGCTTCGCCCGTTGGACAACCTTTCCTTCGAAAAGGCGCGACTGCACTTGTGCAACCCCACTCAGAAGTTCCTGCTCTTCTTCCTCCCATCTCCGTTGCGCTATTGCGGTATCCTGGCCGGCGGCATCATCGTCTCCCATCTCCTTTTTCATCTTCATCACTCGTGCATCATCTCGCTCCTTGGACGTCCTCAGAATCTCCTTGATGTCCGCCTTGAGGAAATGCCGTAGGCTCATTCCACCCCCTCCCATCATCAAAGAGCTACTGCCTCTCCGGAGGATGTCCATTAGCTCACTGACCGAGGAATTGGTACCCTCAGTATCCGAGGTCGGATCCGTGCTATCATTTGAAGAGCCCATTATTTTCACGGAGAGGAATAGCTTGCGACGTATACGGTCCAGCATCTGATCTTCCACGCTGCCTTGGCAAATCAGGCGGTACACCTTGACGATCTTCGTCTGACCGATGCGATGAGCACGAGCGATCGCTTGGATGTCATTCTGCACATGAATCGGATCAAGACTGTACAATCCAATTAGAAAGTGAGACGTACCTGGGGATTCCAGTCGGAATCGAACATAATGACATGAGAGGCTTTGGTAAGATTAATACCCAAACCACCCGCCCTCGTGGATATCAAAAATACTTTGTATGCTGTAGAAATTTCTCGATCAGAGTGCAGCAATCGGATAAGTGATGGAAATGTAGCGTACGAGAATCGTCTCGTTGGAACTGTCGGAAAAAGTGACTGGCTTAGGGCGGTATTGTTGCAAAAAACAAAACGAACGTACCAAACGGATGTCAAGAGTCCTACGAGGTCTTGACGTGCTTCCATCCAGCCGGGCGTAGGGTATACCGCGTAAGTTCATGAAATCTTCAAGCAAGTCGAGCATCCTAGTAATCAACGCATTGATGCTGGGGTCTCAGTCGATTTACCAGGAAATGTAACTGACCCTGTCCATTGCTACGACGACTTAAGTCAATAAATAACTTCTCAACGATTAACTGAAAAGGAAGTCGTACGGAGAAGATGAGCACCCTATCACCTTTGGGTAAAAGATCTGCAAGGAGCTTGTCCACCAAAGTCAATTTAGCTGATGATGCAACGATATGTTCTCCAAGAACAAACGGCGTCGGCTCCGCGTCTGGAAGGAGGTAGGGGCTGTGAGGGAGATTAACCTTGGGCAATGGTGGTGTCCAAACATTGTCACGTACTGATCGCAGACCATACGGAGCTGCAACAATAGGTTCTGCAAACGTTTATACACTATGAAGCACCGTGACGCGTCAATAACTTTGCAGTAGTCAATCAGCGTCAACTTGAATAACATACGTCCTTGCTTTGCCCCTTGCTTCATATTAGCGATGAGTTCCTGTGAGTCGTCCTCTCCCTTTACCTCAGTCTGGAAGATCTTCTCTAGCTCCTCTACGTCCAATCTCGTCAATAACCCCAGAGTCCAGAACCTTTGTGCCTCAGTCATCGGGAGGAAAACGGTCAGTTCCTCTTTGGGAGGTACCGAGCATTCCACGACAGACTTGGTGCGGCGGAGCATGACGGTCGTCAGGAGTTTGTTAGCGGCGTTCAAGAAGGATGTTGAGTAGGATCCACGGCTGAGATCCCAAGAGTCTTTGAAAAGACGTTCGGTAGCTGCGGTAAAGATCTTGGGGTATAACCAATGTAGAAGGCCCCACAGTTCTACAAGATTGTTCTGGATGGGTGTACCGGTGAGAACTGTAAGAATATTCACGGTAAGAACCAACAATAGCATAGTATAGATATTATCTCACTCATTTTGAATAGGGATCCAAGACCTTGCAGCTTTCCAGCAACGTTGGTCTCGGAATTCTTGATCCGGTGACCTTCGTCAAGGACGACGTACGACCACTGTTTGCTTTTGAACCAAGTGTCCTCGGCAACATAAGACTCATACGTCGCGATGCAGACGTCGAACTTCAGTTTTCCTTCCCGGATATCGACCTTCATTCGAGCACGCTCGTTGGCTGAGCCATGGAAGCGAATCGCTTTAAATGTCGGCACCCAACGCTCGACTTCCTGTTAGATCGTGAATTCATTATCGGTCTCTTGATTCCGAATGACAGGATACGTACCGACATCCAAGCAGACAATACGGACAGTGGACAGATAATCAGATGCGGA
Organism: Cristinia sonorae; assembly: GCA_021029105.1. Lineage (NCBI taxonomy): Eukaryota > Fungi > Basidiomycota > Agaricomycetes > Agaricales > Stephanosporaceae > Cristinia > Cristinia sonorae. The sequence goes on along the minus strand of JAEVFJ010000029.1, from coordinate 76,320 downwards.
TCCATTGAACCTAGAAACACGGGAAATCTCATCAGCGAGTTTCCACATTGTACAGCGATTCCTCGAACCTGAGATTTCGTGTTCCGCAATATAGGCAAACAGCGAGAGTGTCTAGATAGTTGTCAGGGACCAGTCCAGGGCGAGAGTCCATGAAATGCAGCTTTCACACCTGTAGCGTTTTTCCCAAGCCCATCCTAAAGATGGTGTCAATAAAGCCACAAATTTTGAATGGGTAAATGTACGCTCACTCATCACCGAGAATGCAATTCATGCCTGGGGGAGATTTCCATGAGTTAAGTATTTCCTCCGCATCACTCAGAGGTTCACGAACCGTTCCGATACATATACACCAAGAATGACAGCCCGTGCAACTGTGGATTGGTGAGCTTTAAATGATCATATAGCACGAATATACGTATAACGCACTTGGTAATCCTTCATTTCGCCTCCTTTGATCAATTTGGGCTGTTCGTCTAGCTCATGTAGCGGAAAGTACGGTGTACGATCGTTCGCTACTTTGATTTCCTTCTCCAGGGTATTGAAGTAGTTGCTCGACTCAGGTAGCAACGGCTCAAACAATTTCCGATGTCTCTGCACCCAACGGTGTCTGGCATTTTCAACACGGATTCTCCGTTTGTTGAGTTCTGCGGTGTGCTAGCAGATGATATAATGAAACCGATACGACAGTACTAGAGTGTTCCAGCACTCACTGCAACTTTATCATCCAATTTCAACCGCTTCGCCAGGGCTTCAGCAGCTCCCTTCTGCACCTTCGACTCTGATTGCGTTCTCTTCCTCTTCTCATGTTTCCTAGGAAGTAGTGCCTCAACAACCTTCACTTCTTTCTTCCTCAACTTCATTCCAGTTCCCGCCACACTTCTCTTCCCTAAAGATCCCTCCTCCAAGGAAGATAGTGGTGTCGCAGACCCTACCAGAGTCGGAGATGTGGCGCCGCTGAGAAAGTCGAGTTCATCGTCATCTGAGGTTTCAATCACAAATGACTCTCTTGTGGCCTGAACAGATAGCGAGACGTCTATAGGCATGGCAGATATCGGGGAGGGTACGGGTTAGTGGAAAATGACGGTGGGCCAATGCACAGTTACCAACTTTGGAACGGACGCGCTGGAGTTTAGGGCAGGCTGTTACGCGTCCGCGAGTCTCACGACGCGTTCATGGCCGTACCCCTCACAACGGGGCACCTATGTAAGTAAAAAGATGGTATACTAAATGTATTATAAGAAAAGAGATAAAGAAACCAATCCACTTCAGTATCAGGTGTATAATGATATCAAAACCTGAATGGTACACAAACGCCTCCGTTAGCAAACAACCACCTTCCACCCCTCCGTTCTCCAACCTGGCTACTCCCGAGCCTCACTAGGTAACCGGATGCAAAGGCTTCCTCTCGCGCTCATCACCCGATGCAAATACCAACGGCTCACACTTCACCTCCATTGGAACCAATCCCCCAAGCGTGAACGTCCGATCCGGGTCGAAAGGGGGCGCAGGGGAGAAATCGAACCCTCGCTGAATAGACTCCAACAGCGACGAGATGGGAGTCTCAGGGACTGTCTGTCGGAAGGTTGGAAATGCTGGCCGAGGAGTGGAAGGTTCGGGTGTCGCGGGATCAATCTGAATGATTGCCTGGGAAGGTGAGGATGGGGATAATGGTGTCTCAACCTCTGATTCTGAAGCCCTACTATCTTCCGCCTGCGTCTCCGCTTCGCGGATCTCAATCGCTGGTACTAACGAAATTCCTGAGGAAGATTCCGGAGCTTGACGATCATCCTGATCTTGAACAATTCTAGCCTCGGCGCCCTGATCTTCATCCGCAGGGAGCAGATCCATCCTAACCTCAGGCACAGTTGATTGAATAGATTTATTGGCCGGAGAAGATGTCGGAGAGTGTGTCTGTGTTTCAAGATTCTCCTCATCTTCAGCTTGGGGGAGCGGTGAAGGCGATCCAGCAGGAGACGATGGAAGTGGTACGGAAGCCGCAACTGATAATACTTCAGGCGACGGAGCCGGCCCAGCTTGTGGCTTCGGCGCAGTCGAGATGACACGTTTGCGAGCCGTGGAAGTAGCCTTGGGAGGAGGTACTGCGGGTGCTCTCGCAGTTGGGGCCTGGCGGCTGCCAACAGGTTTTGCAACCTCTGTCTTCTTCGTGGCTATGGTTTTGGTGGGTCTAGTCTTTGCCATCTGAGATTGGGTAGGCTCTGTGAGGCGACTAGTTGTCGCTACTGTTCGTCGCGTCGTAGTCGTAGTGGTGGTGTGATGAGTGGTATTGTTAGTAGTGCTTGTTGACACGGACGGATCGGTCCGTTTGGGAGCTGAGGGTACTCTTGCGCTTGGAACTGGCCGGGTCGCAGGTGGTTTCGGTTTCGAAGGTTCAACCTTCTTGACCAGAACCTTCGCTGGCGGGAGTACTGCCTTCGAGGGAGCTGGAAGCTTGGCATCTTTGGACGGTGCGGACGTCGAAGCTTCAGCGTTGGATGGTTTGATTGTAGTCACTGGTGCCTGGTCCACTGAATTGTTGGATGCTGTTCTACTGTGAGAAGCGATCGAAGATGATTTTTTCGACTCCGACGCCGATGGCACTGATATTGCTGCCGGCTGTGGAGGTTCAGGCATCGGTAATAAGACTCTTCTTGCACCGCCCATTACACGCTGCTTCTCGACTATATCTTGTGGCACACGACTGGGACCGGTCGTAGGACGTAACGGTCCACCTGACGACCTCAGCGCCGCGGTATTAGGATCCGCTGGGACGAATGGGTTCGGTTCGGGAGATGAAGAGGTTGGACGCGCCGCTGGACGCTGCGGTCGGATAGGAATTGTAGCTGGTGGGGGCATGTCGCGTGAACAGGTTGGTCGGGTGGGACCTCTCTGCGGTACGGGAGGGACAGGAGGTGGACGTGACGGTCCGACGACAGGTCGTAGCGGTGCAGCAGCGGTGGCTGTAGCGGAGGTAGACTGTGATGTGGATGGTGCACTCTCGGAACGTTTCAAACCTGGTCCGTTCATTGTCGAGAGTGTTCGGGCTCTCGCCGGAACCACATCGGGATTCGAGCCAGAGGCGGTCGGGAATAAGGTAGTAGCTGACCTGGACATCGCTGACTTGGGTCTGACGGCCAGTTGAGGGACGGCCAGTGAGTTAGTGGATGAAGCAGAGTTCGGCCTAGAAGACGCGTTTGACTGCACAGAAGGTGCTCTTGATCGAATTTCGAGGTATTTTCTTGCAGTTGGTGTCAGAGGAGCAGTGAATCTTGGTCACACAGTCCCCATCAGTTATGCGCAGTGCGCAGATACTAACAGATGAGGGTACTCACGCGTCCACCCGATGAGGGAGCAATATCCTATACGCCTCAAACAACTGCCGGCTGACCTTCCTAACGTCCGCGCTCGGATCTGTCGCCGTAGCCTTTATCATCGCCTCCACCTCTCTCGCTCTTGCCTCCTTCTCCAAGTCTGGGGGATTGAAACTATTCAGACATGCCAAGCCGCCTTCCGCTGCGGATAGCCTGAGAGATAGCGACTTGTCCTTCACCGCTTCAGCAAGGTACGAAAGAATAGTCGGTGCTTGTGTAGCTTCGATGATGACAATTACACAGGCCTTCGACCGCGAGATGAAGACTTTGTTAGAGCGAGAGCACAGCGTCAAGAGGGTAGGGATGTATAGCGGTACAATATTATCAAAGGTCTTGCCTATTCCCTCCGCAGCAGCTTTCAGCAGATCGATCGCGGCACCAGAAAGTCGAGAGCGTTCGGAAAGAATTGCACTGTTGAGTGGACGTGCGATGGTGCGCAGGCCATTCGAGACCTCGTCAGGAAAGTTGGATGCGCCGTTTTGAATGAGTGTGGTAAACCTGGCGATGGCTTTCGCAAGCGTGTCCCAGGTCTCCTCGGTTTCTGGGGTGGCAAGTCGATCACGAATTGAAGCCAGTTCACATTCTAGCGTCCGTAAGGAGTCACACTGAAAGAATATGAGCGCGGATTCATGGTAAGCTACTAATCACATACTTGAATTATTTGCTGCCGCGGAGGCATAGCCAGACAACGAAAGGAAAGGGGGGTGCAGCGAGCAGGAAGGTCGCATTCAAATCTGTTCAACTGGCCATCTGCTGCCACGCGTAATCAGACGCCCATTTCACAGAAACTGTCATGTGATCGCGACAAATATTATCTATTTATTTCTTAATAATGTTCAGTGCACCAAATGGAATTGAAATCGGAATGTCACTCAAATTGTCGGACGGCCTGTTTCAAGGCTTTCACTCAGACACATTCAAAGCCATTGGACAGTCCGCGTTGGACCATTCTTACTCTCGACGAACTAGTGTACAAAACCCCCGAGATCGCAGTTCGTTCGCAACATGGCTAGACGCTGTTCCGCAGTCATTATCATGACCATATCGCTGCGGGCAGCCTGCGGCTTTACTCTCTTCGTCCATGCCCATTTCTCGAAACGCCACCTTCGCTGACCATCTTTAAAAAGTTCTGCTTCAAACATGATTCTCGACAAGGCTGATCCCCCAGTTCCCGCAGATATGGCTCAAGAAGCCCCTCCTTCTCCGCCCAAGGTACGCTACGCCTTCCAACCTTTCGTTGCAATAGGTTTGATCTATATCTTCTACTGTCGCTGCAGGGTCCCGCACCACCTTCTCCGCCTACAGAGGAACAGCCCCCTCCGTATAATCCTCAGGATGCGCCAAATACGAGTAATGCAGCTGTTGCTAGCAATTCGGGACGACCGCAGCCAACTCGTCAAACATCCCACTTGCAACAAATGGCACAGCAGGAGATAAACTATTTGGTGTTGGACACCAGGCACAGCTCCATCTCGGGTGAGTATATGAAAATGGTCATCCTCATGATTGTGGCTCAGACTGCCTGCCCTCTCTCAGGGTCCTATATTCTGAATACTGAATTACCTGCGTCTCAACTCATGAGCCACCGTCGTCGGTATGCGCTAGACAGGAAGAACAAAAAACACTTTCGCGACAAGGAGCCTCCGAATATGTCGGTTCATGCACGTCACGGCTCAATCCACCTGGACCTCGCTACGGGAGGTCAGACAAACGCGGCGAGTAGAGCGCATGTTCAAGTGTCAAGTCAGCACGGAAGGATACATGTGAATCTTGTGAGTTGATGCCATCCGATTTCTGGCCCGCTTGAGCTGAGCATTGACGACGGCGGGTGTTAGCACGCTTTACAAGAGAATAAGCATGTGTGCCTCGAGGTGTCGACAAGAAGCAGTGAGTTGTTTTCGACTTTTTCCCGGGTTGGTGTACATTGTCTCATTCAAGATTGACCGCTTGTAGACTTGATGGTTGTGTACATCCCCAAAAACTTTCGAGGTGCATTGAAAATCCGTACCGTTCGGGGCAACATCAAATTCCTGCCTGAATTCCAGCGCCTGTCGCGTCTCGTAAACGCCTCCGACAGCGATGCCCTCGTGCTATTCGGACAAGGCTTGCCTCCACAGGTCGACCTGAGCGACGCCTCAATTGACAGCTGCCTGCTGTCATCGCGGCATGGGCGGATAATTGTGGGCGTGAGTGGGGTAGACCATTTCGATGAGGTCCCAGGAGGAGGGTTGATGGAGAAAATTAGTGAACTGTCGATGGCACTGTTCGAGAATGTGTCAACGATGCTGCTTCAGCCTCTGCCACTACTCCAGGCGAAAGCAGAGGAGGCAACCCGAGTACTGCAGGCTCGAGCGGAGGATGTACAAGCACGGACGCGAGCAGAGCTAGCAGCACGAGGGTATCCACCCCGACCTCCACGACGGTGATTTCTGACTCTGATGGACTCTTGTACACTACACTGTATTATTGGATCTTCGCTGTGTTTTCGCTATGCATGTGAGTTTTTATAGGACCTACAGATCGGCGTGGCTGCCAAGGGATAAGGCGGCCGAAATGACCAAGGCCGTGGAGGACGGAGGGTTTGTGATACCGGGGAGAACGGATAGTGTTCCCCGAGTACCGGCGGTTGCCTGCTCTAAAATCATAGATCTGCCAATTTCAACCCTGTAACTGGTCACTGTAACCGTCGAGTGGCCGTAGGGGAGTGGATCACCACTACTCCGACGAATCCGCCTTCAAAATGAACTCGTCTTGACCTCAATATCTTACCATACCTAACCCCCTCAAACCACGGCACCACCAGCCATGCAAGGCAACAATCAATCCCGCTGCTTCCCCCGTCTGTTCACAAGAAAATCTAAACGCAATGATTCACTCGCCTCGACGTCAACGATCGTCGATGAGCCCGAGCCCCTCTCCCCAAGCGACACATTCGTTGAGAAGCACGATCAAGCGCTGGTGAGCCTCCTTGTTTATACGCTGCGTTTTATATAGGTCGCGAGCTCACGCCTTGCGGTTGTTAACATTAGCATTCTACCTGTTTATGCAGTGGACCCTGGACATATCCGTCACACGAGTCCCCTACGAAAGACCGAGGATATTCACTGAACGAAGACCCACTGCTGCATCCTGACATCGTCAACACTATTCACGCAACTATCGACCAGCTCAGTCCTTCGCTCAGGCAACTAAGCATCGACATTTGGGGTGAGCACAAAAAAGCCCCACGGTCGAATCCCAGGATTTATGACCGCTTGCAGATCACCCCGAGCACGGTTTCGAGGAACGATATGCCCATGACGTCTTGACGCGTTATATAGCGGGTCAAGGCTTCACAGTAACAAAACACTACCTTGGGATGGACACTGCTTGGCGCGCTGAATACTCCAGAGGAAAAGGTGGACGAGTCATCGGTGTCAATTCTGAGATGGATGCTCTACCGGGACTTGGTCATGCTTGTGGCCACAATCTCATCGCTGTCTCTGGCATCGCAGTAGCCGTTGCACTGAAAGCTGCCATCGACAAGCACAACGTTTCCGCCAGAATCATCTTACTGGGCACCCCAGGTCCGTTTTGTTGACGTTTTACCGTTCACGAGTGTGACTGAAATAATTTTTTCCATTCCCCCAGCGGAGGAGTTTGGTGGCGGCAAGATTCGATTACTCGAACGCGGGGCTTACAAGGAGATGGACGTGTGTGTCATGTCAGTTGGCTCTTGGGCTTACAGCACTTTCTGTCATCTCATCTCCCACACCTACGCCTTTAAACAGGTCTCATCCCGGTCCAGGCAAACCGAATGGCGCTCAACTGCAACCTTGGATGGCACTGCAGAACATCGAGATTGAATTCACCGGTCATAGGTATGCCTGGGAGATAACCTGACCCCATCACCTGAGAACTCATTCCATGTTCAGTGCCCACGCAGCATTCGCCCCATGGGAAGCCCAAAACGCACTTGACGCAGCTTTCCTTGCGTATTCCAGTATATCTGTCCTCCGTCAGCAGATAAAACCAACCTGCCGTGTTCACGGCATCGTCACGGGAAGAGATTGGGAACCAAACGGTACGTCACAGGTCCCCTCCCCCAACCCGTCTTCATCCAAACCCTCCATCGTACACGGCCCAATCGTAAATCATCTCGCGCAACGTTATCATTATTTTATCACTCTGATCACCGTCTCTTCTTGTTCCATCCGTTACTCACGGCTTTACACGTACAGTGATTCCGGACTACGCGAAGATGAGATGGATCGTACGAGCCCCGACTTTCGCGGAAGTCGAGTCTCTCCGCGCTCGGGTCACTGCTTGTTTTGAGTGAGTACCTCTGATAACTGTGATAGCACAGCTCTCGTGCACTGTTGCTAACGAGATCATTTAATTTAATAGGGCTGCTGCTCTTGCAACGGGGTGTAAGCTCGACCTGAAGCTCGGTGAAGCATACCACGATGTCCGACAGAGCCCAGTCTTGGGTACGTTCTTGTCTCTTTTTGTTATCTCGACAACATCACACATGGTTGGAGTTGCTGTGTTGTTTTGTTGTTCTGTTGTTTCGATGTTCTGTTCTCCTCGCTACTATTTCCGCCGCACACAAGTCCTGCGTTCTCATCGGATTTTTTTTTCATCATCATAGGTGACGAGTTCGCGCGGATACTGAACAGACATCTGGGCATGACCACCACCATATCAGACGTAACCCTCGGCGCATCGTCAGATTGGGTGAGTCCTCCCCGCCCCCTCTCACATTTCAAGATCCACCTATCTGATCTTTTGAAATGGTTTCCTCGTCACAAGGGTCTGGTATCTTACAGTGCGTTCCGTCCTTCACGCGCCCGCCCATGTCCACGTGAAACTCACCACATATTCCACGAACACAGCAATACCCTCCATCCAACCAGTCGTCAACGTCCAAATCCAACCCAACGGCGGTAATCACACCCCACAATTCGCAGAAACGGCACGGACACCCGAATCGCATGAAGCTTCGATGAAAGTCGCCAAAGGTCTCGCTATGACCGCGTTCCGTGTCATCGACGATCAGGCGTTCTTCCACCAGGTAGGGTCACCTGTTATTTTCCCCGCTCATGATACACCCATGGCTCAACTACTTTCCTTGCAGGTGAAACAACGCTTCGAGGAAGACCGAAAACACCTGCCACAACCTCCGAGTCGCAAGACATAACTTCTCCCCGAATCCCGTCATACCCCCCGCCGCCCCATGCCACCCCGCCCCAATTGTTCGATGCATCCTATGTCCCAATCTTACGGGTGTAACGCTCAATCACCACACCTGCCGAGCTCTCAGTGAGCTGTCTCTCCGTTCTATCATGATCATATCATGCCAACTGTCCCGGCGTCTTGATATCATTCAATTTCTTTCTTCTCTCAATCCTATTCAATTTTGGACAAAGTCTTCAGGAACTTTTACCGGTTACCCCTGTTTTGTCTTCATGGAACCTCGCCGCCATACCCGCTAATATGGCTCTTCTGTATTCTGCTCGTTGATGTTTGGTTGGCTATGTGCTTTCTGTGCTTCGTATGATTCTACGTCCTGAGGCTCCGGTTTGAGGACCCCCCCAGTCATCGACGTCACCTGTCCACCCATTGGAGGAGGATGGGGACACCACTTGGGAGGGGGGATCGTAACCGGGAATTAGGAGGGGGTTCATTCGTGACTGTCCGCAATAGGGGGATAGAACAAAAGTGTATTAAAAGTTGTATCTAAATGTTCTCGTTCGTGATGCTATACATGGATAGAAAAGCAAAGTGGCGTGCGGGGTGTGTAGACGGATGATAGCAACATGGCATGATCAGACGAACGAGACACATTCCAATAGCAAATCGAAAAAAGACGAAGATCTATGGAAAAAGGTGAGCAGAGGGAAGATCGAACCACACAGAAAACCAAGTATACGAGAACGGCATGATGGTGATTAGAAGGGTGAGTGAGAGAGCACAAGACGGGAGCATGGGAGGAAGCCGATGAATTGAGTAGAGTAGATCCGGAAGCGGTGTAAGGGTCGAGACTGCAGTGTCAATCTCTCTCTCCATCCAAAGATACACCAGAACGTGGGTGCGAGAGAAGAACCAGAAGCTTATGAGTGAACTTTCTCCGTCGTCGAACCAGCAGGGCCCGCAGCTGTGGCGCCGTGTTCTTTGGCTGGGGATGTGGCATGAATCGTCCCGTGAGCATGTCCTTCCTTCTGTTTCGCCTTCGCAGCCGCTCGTGCCTGTGCTTGCAATTGAGAGTGCTTCGATTTTCCGGCAGCAGCTTCTGCGACCATACTAATAGGGAGTAAGGTTGACGATCAGTCCAGATGTGTCGCTGCCACCTTGGCTGGAGGAATGAGATAGGAATGTCGACTTACCGTTCCAGTTCACGACGCTCTTCGTCTGACTCGTCTGGGACTGTGGCTTTGAAAATAGCACCAGTGATCAACAGAGCCTGATAGGAGAAATAAGTAACAGCGTGAGTATCCCAGCCGTCCCATTGCATTGGATGAGACAAGCAAGGCGGAAATAAGTCGACTCACCTTCGCTCTGTTATAAAGCACGACGTCAGAAACACCCTGTTCTTTCAATACACCGTCGACAACCTATGAGAAAAGCGGGAACGCCCGTTGTCAGCGCAATGCCAAAACTGGGACATCGACAGCACATTGAATGGACGCGCACTTCACGGAGAACTTGGACCACTTCGAAACGAGTACCGCGCCATGAGGCCAACATAATCTATCGAAGAAACGGTGTCCAGCTGTCCAGGGTTTATCATTGAACAAACAGCGAACACGAACCTTGCCAGTCACGTCCTCTTCCAGCGCGCGAAGTTCCTCCTCAGCAACCTCTCCTTTAGCTTGTAGTCGTTCCATTTCCTACCAAGACGGGAGAAACATCAGCCCTGGACGAATTGGGACATACACGCATGTCACGGACCTGCATAAGGTTTTGAACGCCTATCGCGCTGCCAATTACACCCCAAGCATCCTTCGCGATTGCACCCTTCTCTTTCAGTCGCGAGAAGAATCCAGGACTAAAGCCGTTAAGATGAGCCACAAGGAACGAGCGGTGGAATCGGCGTGATTAGGCTTACATCCCGAGGAACTTCTTGGACTTGAGGTAGGAAGTGGCCTTCATCATATAGACGTTTCCGATGGTATGCAGAAGCTGGCATTCGTTCGGCTCTTCACGTCATAGCCATAAGAAAATATTGTGTATGCTCACCTCAACACCGAAACTCTCCAACTTCAAATCATCCGCTTCCCTCTTCATCTTGGCCTGGAATGCCTTAGTCTCGGGATCATCTTTGTCACCAGGATGCTTCGCCTCCACAAACGGCCTTATCCTCTCTATTAGCTTGGCCTTCAACGTCTCCACCCGCTGCTTCATGTTCTCCCTCCTTTCATCCTCCAGCTCCTGCAACTTCTTCCTCTGCTCAGGCGTCAATTTGCTCTTCCCCTTTCCTTTTGGCGTTGGGCTCTTGTTGCCTTCATGCGTATTGGTCGGGGTCGAGGGGGAGGGGGATAATGAACCCGGAGTGGCTACGTGCAAGTGTGAGGCGCCATTGGTGGGGGGATGCTGCGGCTTGGGTGCAATCGGTGCATCGGCAGGCGCTGTAGCTGCAGCTGGTGCTGTTGCGGTGGGCTCTGCGGCGGGCGTCGGTGCATGTGTTACACCTGAGGGTGGCGTGGGGGTCACGCCTTCGTTCATCTGTGTCTCCAAGTCCGCCCTCTCCTCCTCAGTCATCATTGTAGTGGCCACGGAGGTCATTTCCTTCATCAACGAAATCTCGCCGATCTGAAGGTAGATAATACAAATATCAGTATCTAGGGCAGATCCCGACATACATACCCGTTTACTCACGTAGTCATTGAACCTGTCTCCTCCAAAGACATTTGCGAAGAACCCAGCGGCATCATCCATGCTAACGCCGCCCTCCTTGTCAACCATCTTCGCGCCATTCCGGTCGTAAACCGCGCGCAAATTCTAGGAAACTGTTGAGACATGTATATAATACAGTAATAGATTTTTACTCACAGGGTCAGATAGGACCTGATACGCTTTACTGAACGGATAGGCGAAATGAGCATACGTATGTGGCAGTGGCTATTCGGACTCACCTAATGTCCTTGAACTTCTCCTCCGCGTCGGGCGATGGGTTCTTGTCAGGATGGTACTATTTAATGAAGCATTTATGTGCGAACATGAAGAAACGCAGGCAATGAAACGTCAGAGAGGGGCGGACATGACGAAAGGCATGAACCGACCTTAATGGCTTGCTTCCGATACGCCTTTTTCAGATCGACATCTTTCACATCCACCGGAACACCCAGCTGCAGCAAGTATCAGAGCCCGAAAGATATTTGAGAAGAACGCAAGGACGCACCAAGTCGTAGAATTCGGTCTCAACAGGAGCCATTATCTCTCTAGGTCAAGATTCTCCGCTGTTATTCGTACTGATAAGTAGCACGGGCCCGCCTTTGTCTATAACGTCAAGTAGAGCTCGTGGAGAATCGTGAGGTCGTGAGGCGGAGGGAGAGTGCTGTAGTCGAGAATGAAGGAGGTCGCGTATGAAATATTTCGCAGCAAGTGCGCGGATCTGGTCGGCACACCGGTTTCGTCAACTCCTCGGCTGTGTCCGGTTGCGTTCAGGATGTCCCAAATGCATTTGAACAAGGATAACTCAAGAAACAGATGCCATTGTGAGCCGACAGCAGACATCGTATCTAGATAATCCGGCTAGAAATAACCCAAGGGTAGATAGAGTATAGAACCTGCTATGTATAGAAATCCAATATAGAGATGTGAATAAAAAAGAGATGAGTACATTCTTAGGCTGTAACTTCTGCGACAGTGAAACCGTAATGCGACATGATACTACATGAACAACGTCCACCGAAACAGGAGTTCATGTGTCGTCCCCAACAGCGGAAAAACGGACAACCTTCCGCGGTGTAAGACCGGATGATGCGGAATCATCATCCGATGCGGTAACTACCGCAGTCGATGATGTATTGGTTCTCCTTAATGGCAATAGCTTGGACATCCTCGAGTGCAGTTTTGCGGAGAACAATGACGCACTTGCGCTACGGTTGGAACGAGGTGTGGAGGGGACGCTTGATGGGAGACTCGAGAGTGAGGCGTCGGACGCGGATGGGGTTAGGGGTATGGGGGAGGTATCACTGCGTATCACACGAGTGCCGCTAGAAGTCGGACTTGTGCTCGCCTTCTTCATCGACGAACGTAATGGTGGGGGTGGCATCAACGTGGGGGTTGAAACTTTCCGACGATGTAACTGGAATGAGGAACGGCGCGTTGCGGGTGCGCTATGGGGTGACATGGGATAATCCATGGTGTTTCGCGGGCGGGAGCGAGGTTGGTGGGGTTGTAGCGGGGAGAAATGTGGTGTACGGGAAATGTGTAGTCCCATTGCAATTTCTTCGATGGTAGGAGTCCTTGATCGCGGGGAGGGTGTGTACGAGGGTGGTGTTGGAGGCAAACTTTCTTCGGGAGTCGAATGCATCCCGAAGTCCTACAACGAACGCAGACAGTTTAACCCTCTGCGACTCCCCCAATGATCTCTTCAGTGAAGGAACTCACCGCCAAAGTTGGCGCACGCTTCTTCACTTGCCCGCCAGAAAGTGAACGCTTTACGTTGTTCATGAATTTGGATGCGGAAGAGGGCGTTCGGGAGGAAGAGCTGCCTGCCATGGAGCTCTCTCCCAGCATAGACATGTCATATGCGCCTCTCGAATGGGGCCGACCCCGAGGAGACCCGGAGGATGGGTAGATGCTAGTCATGACGGGTTACTGATGGTCGTCCGAGCTGTTAAAAGCTATTTAGACAGCGCCCTCGATGGTTTCGGAGCGGTCAGGAGATGATTGTGGATGCGTCCAGAGAGTCGAGTTGAGCTTGGGAACGTGTCGCGATGGTCAATGTCGTCGAGAGGTCGTGGAGGACATCCGGAGTGATGAGGGAAGAAGGAAAGACGGTGGCCAGCTCACTTGTCCACGGCACTGGCCATTTCGGCAACACATGCCACGTGGACAGCTCCCGAGCGGCAATAGATTGGCGCTCAATGTGCCTGGCGATCGTACATCCCAAAACGGACGACGTTCCTAGTTCTCAAACTTACTTTCGCCACAACACAGTGAGAGACAACGAATACAAACATAAGGCCTAAGGTGGATCGCACACCCTTCAGCAGCTCTCACATAGCAACCCTCTGAGCTGCTATGTTATGACCATCGATTGGCACGGATTTATTTGCATCCGTCCGAAATCCGTCCGGAGATCTGAATCAGCCTCCGTTCCTTGCAAACTTGGCCTTAGTAACCACTCCCCGATTACGTCTTCGATCATGGTCAAAACTGTGGCGAGAAAGACCCTCTCATGGGCGTTTGGATTTCACCACTGCCTGCACGAGTACACATGCGAATAGTAAGTACCGACTCAACAAAAGCATCATGACAATCGCTCCCAATAGCATCGTTACTAGACGTTTTGCCAAGGGCATTAAGCGGCCGAATGGACCCGTATCCACTGCTCCGCCTGGTGAATTGACCTGTATGGAATCTACAAACCTGATTGCACAGGCGTTACCGGCCGAATCTGTGGTGAAAACGAACGTTGGTACTGCTGTGCTCCTGGATTGCCGCACGGAATCGCTCCGAGATTGAGCAGCAATTTGAGCTCGAGTGGCTGTCCACTTTCGATGTTCTGCTCTCGCTGTATCCCGCATTGCCTTCAAAAACGATGGGTATGGTGCATCTTTCAGCCTAGGATCCAACCAAAGTTTACCTTTACCATGTATCACGGAGATGCAGGTGAGAACGAAGTCTTCGGAATTTTCCAATGGCCCGAGTAGTCGAGGATTCGGATGAGTACACCTCCCAATGATAGCGTCAAGTTCTTTCCCGACTCGATTCAGGTCAGCGCTGACACTCTGACCTCTCGGGTAGCTAGGCACGACGTCGCCCAGTTCAATTCTGCATAGCAAGGGGCAGCATCCACCGCAGTATCTCTTGTTTCCGTATCGCCATTCCCAACCGTCTTGAAGGTTACGAGGGTTGTCAATGATGCTTGTCACAAAGGGAAGGAGGGAAATCGACCAAGTCCATGAATCCAGGTCTGACATTCTGCTTGAACCCCTCAAGTCAATATACAACTTGAACTCCGTGGCGCAATTCAATCTTCAATCACGTCAGCCAGGCAATTCAACAGAGTGCGCGAGACCAAGGGCTGACCGAGGCATGAAGTGATCACTGTTGGGTCGAGACAGGTATTGCGACTTAGCCAGTGAGGAGAGGAGGGGGGGGACTGAAGATTGAGCTATGGTGGTTTGTGTGGCGATTGCGTATTTCTCTGAAAGTCAAGGCCGACCCGCGGCATGCAAACAACAACAACAAAACCTCTACCACACAGCCCTTGGTATGTATGCCCCCGTGCACACTGGCATGAAGCGGTGCGACGATATACAACAGCAAACACCGGTGGCCCATGCATCGCGCCAATATATAGCTTGCACCGTGACCACCATCCACTGAGCCGCAACGATGGTATGAGCATAACATCCTTCGAACTGTCTTACTTGGTTTCCTGTGTCGACAGATCGAGGGTGGAGCTGACGTAGTGACCATAGCGAATAACGTCAAACTGTCGATGTTATTGCAGATGAGAATGTACAGCATCGTATCGCAACGCGGGGTTATAGTCGTGAGGACCCAATGACACTCATTTAATTGATGACAAAATTGGCGCAACCGGTAACCACTGCTCCCTGCAATAATCGGAAGGTTAGTCTGAGTTTGTCGGAATATTCACAGCGGAATGTTACATACACTTTGAGGACCCGTGCAGCACTGAGGGCAGGGGCAGTTCGCCGCATCACCAATAGAAATAGCATCGCAGCCTACTGCAACACGACCAGGGCTGTTGGATGGTAGCCCGTAGAAAAACAGAGCCTCTTGAGCTTCTGGCGAGTCGGCCTAGGAGATCATGAGCGAGACAGTGCAAAAGACACATTTGAGGAACTTACGCTGTACAGCCCGCTGAACGGGTTATCGCAACATCTTAAAGCACCAGCACATGTAGGAGCGGGGTCGGGATCGGGGGTAGGGTCGGTGCTTCCGCTTCCGCCGCGGTTTGTGTCAACACCGAACGGCGTTCCGTTATTATCGTCGACTCCGTTATCGAGTCCAGTGTCGTCGTTCCCGAAGATTCCACCGGAGTTCGTTGAGGACGCGCCGTCACTGTTACCGGTGGTATCAATATTGTTGTTACTGGCGCTGGTGCCGGTGGGGTCGTATGGTCGGAAGGGCTGGTAGCCTTGAGGAGTGGCAATGGCGACAACGGCAAGGATAGAGGCAACTCCAACGAGGGAGGCAGTGATACGAGTAAAACCCATGGTGAATGTCGTTATGTAACTTGGATGGATGTACTGAAAAGTGATAAATGTCGAGGTGGACACTGAGCAACTTTATATCCTCGTTTGATTCACTTCCGCATTCAAGAAGCCAGTAATGTACATCATCGCACGGAAGGATGTGATATAATTCCGACAACAATGAAAGAAGACCATCAGCGGATGCGTCTTCAGAAGCGGCCACGGTCCACGGTCATAGTGTCCCAAAGTGCATCAACCGTCGTTCGCAGTGAGAACATTCCCTTTGAGTTTTGGATGCTGTGTTGATATTCCGCGGCGTTAAGGGTGGTGCGGAACAGTGAAGGATTCGTGGACAGAGGTCTTTAAGACTTTGAGGAGAGAATTCGAACGAAGGATGACTGTCGGTAGGCGCCAAATCCAGATCGGTGCTGTTCGGATATTGCCGACATAGATCTTTGGTTCATCGATCATCTCTAACCGTTCCACAACTTCCAGAGGACTTTCGAGGTTGTTAGCATGCAGCTAACGCGTAAGTAACATTGGTACTATATAAATCAACCCACACTATCATTTCCCCTTCAGATTACTTCCTACACACCAGGTTCCAAGGAAGACGAGGACTATGCGAAGCATAAATCGTTGTCGTACCCTGAAGACTTGCTGAAGACACATGAGAGCCCAGACTCCATACCATTCGTTGCGGAGGGAGGGGCATTATCATTGTGCTTAGTCATATTCCCTTTTTGATACGATCACCTGACACACGCTTTCTGAAATTTTGGCCCCTCCCTCCCGCAACGACCGGCACAAAACAACAGTAAACAACCTCGGTTTCAGCGCTTTGAGTCCTTCGGACTTCAAAAATTACTTGAACGCCCTGAAATTTAGAGACGTCAGCGAGAAAATAATCTCGCCACTTCTGGATATACAATGATAAGCATACCGGTACCATCAATATCTACCTTCAGTGCTGAAGAACTCATGCGACGCAAGACATCCTTTGCCCCTTTTGTCCAACCCTAGCATGCTCCTCGATGCAATAGACACTGTTTTTCAACCCCATTCGATGACCATGACTGATATAATACTGTCAGTCCTGCGCAAACCAGCAAACCAGTTCAACGGATCATCACTGGTTCCAAACCCCCACCCTCTAATCAATGAGATCATTGAGATGTAATACTCCTGCCTTGTCATGGCACTATGAATGTGCTTGCAAACAGCCCACATGCAAGAAGCTTCGTCCTAGCGCGGGCTGAACAGCAGGTTGCAGGATGTGCCGACGAGATGAACGACCTGGCACACGAAGATAGCAGATAGCACTTTCATAACATTCATGCATCCCCCGACCAACTGGATGGTTTTGATGTGGAACAAATGAGAAGGGATTTTCCAGATGCCCGTTGTTCACGTCTTTGACCGTGCGTGCTGCGATGCTTCCAGATTCCAGAAGTGGCGAGATTATTTTCTCGCTGACGTCTCTAAATTTCAGGGCGTTCAAGTAATTTTTGAAGTCCGAAGGACTCAAAGCGCTGAAACCGAGGTTGTTTACTGTTGTTTTGTGCCAGTCGTTGCAGGAGGGAGGGGCCAAAATTTCAGAAAGCGTGTGTCAGGTGATCGTATCAAAAAGGGAATATGACTAAGCACAATGATAATGCCCCTCCCTCCGCAACGAATGGTATGGAGTCTGATGAGAGCCTCGATTAAGCTAATTTGTCTTGGTTATGCAAAGAAAGACTGCCTTATCACCATCTCAGTGCACCTCACGCGTTGTCGTCACTCTCCGAGTTCAGTCTATGCTTGGGTCGAGGGTACGGATAATAGATTACCGAATAACATGGGCCAGTCATGCGGATTTTGTTATCCCCGCGCCTCCACAACATGCCTGTGGTTGCCTTTGTCAACTACGATCTAAGTTCTGCAAGGATCTGTTCCAAACCCACGTCCTCTTGACTTTGCTGAGAATCTCCACTTCTAAGTCCTAATTTCCCAACCGTTGTAGCTATCATTGTCCGAACTTGAAGCCTAAGTCGGGTGGACGGTCTCCCAAGACGCTGTGCGAGCTCCTTCTTTCTCGCATACGCGTGGGCCTGAACGGCAGCCTTGAACTCTACCGGATCAACCGACGTTGGATCCCATGCGAGCCTCCCCGACTCATGAAGGGCAAGCAGGGCTGAGGCGAGCCAGGTGGAGCAGTTTCCCTGCTGTACACCGGCATCGTCGAACGTCGGAAGAGCCACGTCTCTGAGTATCTGGTCAACAATGAGTATCGCCTCGCGGAGATTCGTAGACTCAGATGCTGAAAGTCCTTGAATGGCACCAAGGTGAACACGGCACAAGAGCAACTGCTTGTCTATGGGCTGTATTGCCCTCGACTCGTATCGCCACGGTGCTGTACCCCACTGCGTAAGCTCAGCAGCACCCGTCGGTCCCGGAATGAGGGCGTTGGTGGCGTGAAACTTGTAGTCTTCATCGTCTGCCACCAGACGACCGACAACAAGGGACCAGTGGAATGA
Source organism: Cristinia sonorae (assembly GCA_021029105.1). Taxonomy (NCBI): domain Eukaryota; kingdom Fungi; phylum Basidiomycota; class Agaricomycetes; order Agaricales; family Stephanosporaceae; genus Cristinia; species Cristinia sonorae. Next base: position 58,056 of record JAEVFJ010000029.1, on the reverse strand, counting down.
GTTGGGAGCAGTAGAACTCATCCGATCTGTGGCGTGAATGAAGAACTGAACGGAGCTTGAAGAGCTTGAGCTGAGTGTCCAGGGAAAAAACGTCGTGAGATACTCAGACTATCGTACAGTGGAAGAGCGAACTCACGGTGACATCGTGGACGTGGTGGTGAACAGGAACCGTGTTTGTGAATATGACGCCTATATCACCTTGGCGGTGTCTTTATCTTGACTCAAACCAAAATTCATACTGTTACTTATCTGCTCGCTGAAACCTCTCATTCGTGCGATTGACCGAGTTCACTGATAAGACCTTTCGCATACAGAACACGTCCATGGTCCCATACTTAGCGAACACAACTGTAGTAGTGCGAGCCACAACTTGAACAACTCTCTCAGTCTCTCTGAGGCGTTGACATGGCTTCGAAGTCAGTTTAATCAGTGCTTCCGACTCGCTGACGGTCGTAACCCCTCGGAACCGGCTCACGTAGAGTATGATCAGCTTGTGGTAGTCACGTCTGATCAGATTTTTCTACTATTCGGGTCAACGTTATTTTGATCGTATACATGCTGGATAATGAGACTGAACACAAATGGCATATAGTCGACAACAGAAAGGCCTGGGATCATCGGGGAGACTTTGACTCAAGCCTCGTATCAGCCGGGACGAATCTCTCGACCTCTACATTATGTAGTTAGTTGGATCATTCATCCATTGGTTCAAACAAGTGACATACCTGAACGTGAAACTTGGGCTGCTCTAGCCACGGGGATCTTTACGCCAAAGTAAGCATGGTCCAAATAGCGCTTCCATTCGCCAGGTTCACATTCCTCTCGAAAAAAGGATTCCGAGAAATCAATCAGAACTATCGATGTGGGATGTTGCGCAGGGGTAGCAAGGATGTTGCGAAAGTGAACGTCGTTGTGTTCGACGCCATGTTCCCAACATTCGCGGAAGATCCTCCAGGCAGAAGGCAATATGCTTGGCATTGCCTGAACGAGAGCGGCGCGATCTTTGCATAACTGCTCCATTGTCTGCGCGTCGCTAATATGTTCAATCAACAGAACAGGGGGGCGTACGCTGCGAGACTGGAGGGAGAGATGTCCAGAGCCAAAGCAGCGAGGAATCCCATTGCCTTGGAGATGCTCTAGGGTGGCGTATGCCGTGCGTTCTCTTCGAGCATCCTCCGCGCAAAAACGTTGGTAATACAGCTCGCAAGCAACCGGGTCGTCGTCGTCGGGCATCGCACTATCGTCGAATTCACCAAGGTCGACCGTGGCGATAGTGTGTTGCGCCACAGTCTCGGGCTGGTGAGACCAGGGGATAGATTCACGATAGCGGCGAGTAATGTACCGGGGATCGTAGACCTTTACGAGAAAGGTCTGAGGAAAAGCACATGGTGCATCTTGGTAAGGGGAGACGAGAAGGAGGGGGTATTGGCCTTGGTAAGGCATGGAATGAACTAGGAGGGTGACAGCGCAGTTGTAAGGTTCGCCGAGGTGAATATCGAGAAGATGATTCTCCTTCGCATAGCCAGGAAATAGTGGATCAGTCGGAGGTACCATGTCGCCAGTTATGATGAGGAGGGAGCACGACAGCAGATGCGCCCCCAAACTCCAAAGCGCATGTTGGTCCAAATTTTGCTGTTGGGCCGGCCGCTTAGATACTGGGTATGTCGCACGTGACAAATTGTCATGGGTCTGTTTTGTTTTACATAGTGTTGAAGTCGTTCTTGGCGTACTAGAAAACCGGCGTTGGACAAGTGAGCATAAATTCCACTCAAAGTTGGCAATATGGGTTTCTTGGAGTTGCGCAGTCTTGTTCAATACCTTATTTTCGATATGTGTTGCTATTGGTTGTGCACGCCTACTGCAAATCTTGTAAGCATGTAAGCATGTCTACGACTTCACCCATGTTCGAACTGTATGTATTGGTATGTTACATTTGTTGTGTATACTGTACCAGGCAGTTTTCCCATTGCTTCATGTTCCACCGAGTCTTCAACCAAGGTGTGCTGGCGGCGACTGCGACTGATCATGATGATCTGATCGGGCACTGACGGAATGGCAGTAACCGATGTTCCACTTTTTCACGTGCGGGGACGCTCACGAAGACGCTGTTTAGACTATCCAGGTCGTTCAAATGCAGACTCTTCCATCATTCTCCCATCCTGAACCATGCTCAGGATCTTCCCCTTCATCGCTCGTCGCACGATGACCAACCTCGCAAGACCCAAATCGTGGAAGGACGCGGCCCCGGCACCGCTCGCACACACAACATTCTCCAAACAAGACGCCTTGCCACGCTTGCCCGTTCCGGAGCTCTCGGATACTTTAAGCAGACTCAAGGATACCCTGAAGCCGATCTCCAGGAATGATACGGAGTATGCGGATGTTGTGAGAAAGATCGAGGAGTTCGGGAAGGCTGTTGGACCGAAGTTGCAGGAGAGGCTGCACAAGAGACGCGACGCGACGAGACATTGGTTGGAGGAGTGGTGGGACGATCTGGGGTACCTTCAGTATCGCGACTCGGTGAGTGGGATGCTACTCTACACGCGCTGTAGAGCTTACAGCGCATCTAGGTCGTTGTGAACGTCTCTTACTACTGTGAGCACCCGTCTTATTCGCTCTAGGCTAGTCCAGGGTGTCTTGGGCTTTTATGGAATCCCCTGGGTGTCGAGATCCATGGAGGGGCCTTGCATGCCATCGCGAGCAGGTTGGAAAACACCCCAAATGTCGCTCGAAAGCACCGATAAATAAGGCCCTGGAGGCCTGTCCCAAAAAATGGGGGTTCGGTGGGAAGGCTCCGACCCGGTGCTGCGAAGTGTTCGCGTAACACGCGATTTTGAAGTCATTCTAGCACAGTCATCACTGACCTACCTCCTCGCCAGATGGTTTCGACGAGCACCCTGCTCACCTCCCTCAAGGAAATATACCCCGAGCAGCTGCTCTGATCCGTGCTGCTGGACAATACCGCGAGACCCTCAGGAAGGGCGAGCTTCCGTTCGAAGCTACCAAGGCCGGGCCCATGTGTATGGACACCTATCGCTGGATGTTCGACTGCTGTCGTATCCCCGGACTAGAGGGTGCTGACTGGAGCGTTTCGTATGCCAAGGAGAATCCCTCGCACATAATTGTGCTTAGAAGGGGACGCGTGTGGAAGCTTGACGCGTGGCAGGATGGAGGGTTGCTGAGTGTGGCAGATCTGGAGAAGTGAGTGAGCCCCCCTTTGATTTGGTTCGCACTCCGACGCGTAAATTCGTTTAGGCAGCTCAAGTTCATTTGTGAGAACACCGATCGGGAGTATCCCGGCGTCGGAGTCCTCACAGCTTCCAACCGAGATACATGGGCCAAGGTGCGTACTGAGATGGAAAAATGTGAACCATGTCTCAATTCTCTCTAGGACTACGCAACACTCGCAGCAGACCCGCACAACGCTAGTGTATTGGAATCTATCCAATCCGCCGCGTTCGTAGTTTGTTTAGACACCGAAGAGCCCGCCAGCATGATCGACCACAGTAGGTATCTCTGGCATGGGTCCGTCTCGCGCTCCGGATCTACGGTGCGACTTGGCTTGCACAACCGCTGGGTGGACAAGCCTGTACAGTTCATTGTATTCGAGAACGGCAAGGCGGGGATCATGGGCGAGCACTCGGTGATGGACGGAACACCGACCGTCAACCTGGTTGATGTCGTCCTCGATAACATCGCCGATACCAAATGGGACCAAGGCGAGACTTCCAGCAAGTCACTCAAGTCCCCCGACGCGTTAGACTTCAATGTTACCCAAGAGACGAGCAAGGCCATAGAAGCGGCCGAGAAGGCCGCGATAGAGCTCATAGACAGCCAGGCGATGGGTTTCCTTCAGACCAAGTACGGCAAGGCTGCGATCAAGAACTTTGGTGTCTCCCCAGATTCATGGGCGCAGATGATCGTTCAGCTTGCGTATGCACGGTTGTTGAAGTCTCGAGGGGAGCAGCGGGAGGGAGGAACGTATGAGGCTGCGTCGACTAGAAAGTTCCTGAAGGGCAGGACGGAGGCGATTCGTGTCGTCTCGAGCGAGTCGGACGCGTGGGTGAAGAGCATGGACGACCCTGCGGTGTCCCCCGAGGAGAGGAAGAGATTGTTTGGTTTGGCTACTAAAAAGCACGTTTCGTTGGCGAAAGCGGCTGGTGACGGACAGGGCGTCGACAGGCATCTCCTCGGTACGCTTTCTGTTTTGCTGATGGGTTTTCGGAGTGCTGACCGTTTCCGCAGGTCTGAGCTTGCTGGTCGGCGAGGACGAGACCATGCCGGAGCTCTATGCGGACCCGGTGTATAAGCGGGCGAAGACATGGGTGCTCAGCACGTCCGCCGTGTTCTCCAAGCATTTCCGGCCGTATGGATGGGGAGAGGTCGTGCCCAACGGGTTCGGTGTTGCGTACATGACTGGGTTCGACGGTACGTCGTCGTTCTTCGCATCAATGACCTACACTTAGATGACGATGACTGCACACAGACTACCTGCAATACACCATTACATCTCGAACGGAGATGCCGAACGACCAATTCTGCAAGGAGATCGAGCGGGCGGCGCAGGAGCTGTACGCTCTCCATTCCGTCACAAAGTTGCCATCTGCGAGATTGTAATGTTTATTCGCCGGGACTGACGTTGTACTTTTTCTCTTTTCTTTGTAGACATAACGGGAAGGCTGTAAACTACGCGTACGCATAACCTTGGGCATGTGAATATCAGGAGGATGATCTTGGTGATGTTTGAACTTTGGCCGGCAACGTTCACGTTCGACGCTCCAAGATGTGACGATGCTTTTCTTTCGTTCAGTTCTCTCAGCATACCCCATGATCAACACGCCTGAAGACCAGGCGATAGCGAGGGTGGAGCAGAGACTATGAGGTTGTATCATTGATATGTCATTCGATGGGCGAATATCCCTGCCGTGGTAATGTTTTCTCCTAAGTCTCATGTGCCTGGCGAGGCGAGTCTCCATGTGGCGTTTTGGGTGTGGATTGCATCATTGGAATATCCTCATCGATACCCTTGGCCGATGCGATCATTTTGCGGCAGCGCGATACATTCAGGGTGGAGGCCGGATGTAAGCCATATGACATGTTTGGTTGTGAGCATTTCGCAAGATACGACTGTAGACATCGACTTGGGAGTCGAGTAGTTGTCTGCATATTTTTCAACGTCGAGGAGAAAATGATCGTGAGCTTGAGATCGCTGAACTTGAAGGAAATGAGGAGGACGACTTTATAGGGAGCAACGGGCGCCAAAAGGAACGTCTGTCGAGGCGTACCGCCCAGCGTTCGTAGATCCTTCTCCTTCCCAACCACAAACCCCTCATCCGCCTCTCGTCCTCGCCGTCCCCGTCGACGAGTAGACCATCATCGGCGACAATGGAGAGGCCTTTAGGTCCTCGCCAGCCCGACAAACGCAATACTGCGTACGAGTCCATCTTTGGCAGGCCTAGCGCCTCCCATCACGTCCCTGGTCAACCATATTCACCACACCCTCCCCCGCACGCTACTCCTTACTTGCAAGGAAACGGACAACCCTACCAGCAACAGTACACTACACAGCTCGGACGAAGAACCTCGCATGCATCCGTACGCACCAACAATGTCCCTTACACGCCAACTTTACCACCTCCTGGACCGGGGCCGTACCGACAACCACCTTATCCTTCACAAACGCCCTCCCCGCAGCCCTATACTCCCCAGAGTCAATACAGCGCAGGATATGCGGCCTCCTTAGCACCCCCATCTGTTGTGAGCCGGGCTCGCTCCATTGGACCTGCCCCTGGTACAATACGGCCTGCTCCAGAGGAACCACCAGATCCAGGTCTCGAAGCTCTCCAGCGTTCAGGGCTTACTCCAGCCCAAGCACTGCAAGTACAGTTCTATAATAGCCAGCCGAATGGACAGAGTTCTACTCAAGGCCATTCAACAACCCATCAGCAGAACAATCACGAACGAAGGTCACTCCCGGCTGGAGGCGATCTGCCCAGGCTTGGCCTCAACATCGACACCACCAATGGACGGTTGGATATTGACTTCTCGGAGGCTAACGAAGTTTCGTTGGATGGAACGGATGATTGGTCAACAGAGTTGCCGTGGGGTACACAGGCTCGCTCGAAGCCCAATAGTGTCAGGTCGAGGCTATCCACTGCATCAGGTTTCAGTCCTATTTACGAACAGCAAGTATCGTCTACCGACGCCTCAACTCGCTATCCCATTCGAGCGGACAACATGGGACCTGCGTCGTCTCCACCCTCAGCACTCAGCATATCCCCCTCTTCCTCAGTTGACATGCACCCCGGCCCATCACACTCGACTGTCTCCGGCAGACGCTCCTCTGAATCGTCAAAGACGCTCCCTGGCCCCGCATTTCGTCGAGATCGTTCAATACAGGATCGTTCACGGTCTATGTCTGCCGCTGTCGCGACATCTCCTTATCGAGGTATGCCAGAACCAGGACGTGTCAGGCCGCCCATTCCCTCATTACCGCCGGGACGTGATTCGCCTGCATCCACAAGAAATGCAACACCTCGCAGAGGGCCTACTGTCTATCCTGCACTACTCTCTCGCGTTGCTCAGGCGTTCAAGGACCGTATACAGCTCTCCGATAGGTTCAAAGATGGTCTCACTTACAAAGACGCATTTGATGGAAGGGAAGCTGTGGACAGGATTGCATATATCATCAAGACTACCGACCGCAATCTCGCATTGCTGTACGGGCGCGCACTGGACGCGCAGAAATTCTTCCATGCTGTAACGTACGATCACCGTTTACGCGACAGCTCCAATGACCTCTACCAGTTTCGCACAAAACTTCCGAGTCCCTTCGTCAGTGGAGAGTTGCAGAACGGAGAGCATGAGCATACTGTCAAGTCGGCCGCTCGTCCGCTTATTGGCGGCGGTCAACCAGGAGATGCTGCGTTACTCGTCAAGGATAGCCCAAGTCCCTCCGCAGAATCCTTGGACCAGGATAAGCTCTTCGGCCTAAGGGACGGGTCTCGTCCGACTTCACCCTCGCCTCCGGACTCTGTTGTGTCTCCCGCATCAAGACCGCGGAAGGGATCTATCACGTCGGAGGATGTCCCTCTTCCTTCCGGTGTCTTCACTCTCCTCACCGATTGCTACTCCCCGACGTGTTCAAGGGATCATCTATGTTATTCCATCGCGTGCCCAAGACGGCTCGAGCAACAATCACGATTGAACATGAAGCCTCAGCCCGGGTTGAAGAAGGAGATCAGCAAGGAGAGTTTGGGTGAACTGGTCGTACGTCCTCTTCTCATGACCGACCAGCATAACTTCATTGTCGGTTTGATAGGAGCCTGGCACGCTATGGATACACACCGTGCCGCCCGAGGTCGTGAACAGCGTCTCAGACACGGAGAAGAAACGACAGGAAGCAATCAACGAGGTGATCTACACAGAACGTGACTTCGTTCGCGATATGGAGTATCTACGTGATGTGGGTCCCGTTCTATTTTTACCACGTTATTACACGTCTGACCAAAGATAATCTCCGCAGCTGTGGGTGAAACCTCTCCTGGAGCTGGACATCATCCCCAGTCCACGTCGTCAGGAGTTCGTTCAAAACGTCTTCTGGAACGTACAGGACATCATCGCCGTCAATACCCGTCTGCGAGATGCACTCAACAAGCGACAGAAGTCCTATGCTGTGGTTGAGCAAATCGCTGATATCCTCCTTGATGCGTTCCCACATTTTGCGCCATTCGTGGCGTATGGTGCACATCAACTTTATGGAAAGTACGAGTTTGAGAAAGAGAAGAGCTCAAATCCCGCGTTTGCCCAGTTTGTTGAGGTATGAGCATGTCGCAATATGGTCTGGATTGCATGGTTTTTGACTTAAACCTCCCTATGTAGGAAATTGAGAGGCGGCCAGAATCACGCAAATTGGAGTTGAACGGTTACTTGACGAAGCCTACGACTCGCCTTGCGCGGTACCCGTTACTATTGGAAGCAGTGCTCAAGCATACATCAGATGACAACCCGGATAAAGTCGCTCTTCCAAAAGCCGTCGAGCTCGTCCGGTCTTTCCTCCGGAGTGTCAACGAAGCAACTGGCAAGGCGGAGAACCGGTTCAACTTACTTCAGTTGGACCAACAGCTGATATTCCGGCCAGAAGTTCATGCGGTACTCGCTATCCGTTTTGTTACACGGTTATCATCGCTGACGTCATCCCTCTTGTCAGGACCTGAGACTCAAGGACGAGGGGCGTGAGCTCGTGTACAAAGGTCCTCTGAAGAAGCGTGGCAATGCCCAGGGAGATAGCGCCGAACTTCAAGTGTTCCTGTTCGATCATGCGTTGCTGATGGTGAAGCAAAAAACGAAGGGGGACCAATATAAAGTATATCGACCGGTAAGTCCGTCCCACGCAATATTCTCTCATGCTGCTGTACTGAATACATGGGCGGTCTTTCTCGCAGCCTATACCCCTCGAGCTTCTCGTGGTCTCTGCACCCGATGAATTCCCGACGGCCAAGAACAACACGCGGCAGAGGCAACTGCTGACGAGGAATTCACCGCACGCGCCGGTCATCCCAGTCAAGGACGCGAAAGGTGGATTCTCCATCACGTTTGTTTATCTCGGCAAGAAGTTCTACACTATCACGCTTTGGGCGAGCACGTATGTGAGCCAGAGAAAGTGGGTGGAGAGCATTCAGAAGCAGCAGGATGTGATACGGGACAGGAACACGGTGTTTGAGACGATGACGCTGAGCGAGGGATTCTTTGTTGGTGCTATCAGGGTCAATTGTGCAGCGCCATTTGGTGCGTAATCGTCTTTGTTTCCATCCTCCATCCACTGCTGAAGACGACTATTTGTTACAGGTGGAGGACGACGCGTTGTATATGGTACCGACGACGGCGTTTATCTCTCAAATCTTTGGGAGAGGAATCGCGAGCCTGTCAAAGTCCTAGCCCTGCAGGATGTCTCGCAGGTTGATGTTTTGGAGGACTATCAACTCCTGATTGTCCTCTCCGGTAAGTTGTTAGTTGCTTTTTATTGAACGCCAAGGACCGACGTCTTCTCGTTTGACAGAACGGCAGGTCATCACTTTCCCGTTGGATGCTCTGGATCCCACCGATCCCATGTCTGGCCTCAAACGCGCGAAACGGATAGCTTCCCATATCTCGTTCTTCAAGACAGGTGTTTGTTTAGGAAAGACACTGGTGTGTGTGGTCAAGACTAGCCCCCTGTCAACGACCATCAAGGCGTTGGAACCCATCGACCAAAATATTCGGGGCAGAACGAAACCGACGTTCCGTAAATTGCTTCAGGGAGGCAATGATACCCTTCGTGTCTTCAAGGTTCGTGCCTTTTGCGCTTTATCACTCTTGATCTTTATCGAATTTGAGTAATTTCTTACAGGAATTCTATATCCCCGTGCAATCGAGTTCACTCCATTTCTTGAAGACAAAACTTTGCGTCGGATGCACCTTCGGATTTGAGATTGTTGATTTGGAAACGCTGATCACACAACGACTATTGGACCCAGTTGACCCCTCACTAGAGTTTGTTCGCAAACGGGAAAACTTGAAACCTCTGGCAATTTATAGGATAGACAACGAATTCCTGCTTTGCTACGATGGTGAGTGCGCTATGACCATAGTCTTTTAGGGTGGCGTTTCCTGAACTCGATGACGATAGAATTCGCGTTCTATGTGAATAAGACTGGTCAGCGATCTCGGAAACAATTCATTGTACATTGGGAAGGCACACCTACTGGATTTGGTACGTTCCCTCAAACATCTGTCCTTTCCTGTCCCGGGATTAACTCTGCATTAGCTATTCATTACCCCTATGTCCTTGCATTCGAGCCAACCTTCGTGGAAATTCGACACATTGAGACCAGTTCAATGTCGCAGATCATCCAAGGCAACAATCTTCGTCTGCTATTCGCCGACACTCCACCTTCAACGACGAATTCCGCAGTCCCACATTTCAACGCCTACCAGCAGCAACCTCCCGCACAATACGGATATGGAGCACCCTATGGCGCATTGCCGCCCTCGCAGTCGTTTGACGGACGGTACTCGATGAACGGATATGGTCCCCCGCCGGTACAGGCACCACCATTCCCTCAACGAATGAACTCTGGACGGGACGAAATTCTCTTGGTGTCGGATGATCGAGTTATGAGGGTGCAGCTTGCAGCGCCGCCAGTTGTGCAGGCACAGTAGTCGCTGTTTGCAATTTTACCCTTCGTCGTTCATATCCGCATTCCGTTCTCGTCAGCCCCAGTCCTTCCATTGCTTCCCCCACCTGTAATGCTGTGATCTTTCTTCCCTTTTCACTCTTCCCCAGCGCAACCGTTTCCACCCTTTTCTTTCACACCACTCACGGCTTGGTTTCCCTCTTCGAATGTGCAGTTCATATATCTCATCTCGATTTTTTCCTTCCCTGTCCCTCTCGAATGTCTCTTGTTCTCGTTCTTACCACTATTGTCACGACCATTCTACCTACTACTCGGCATCTATATCCTATTCCTGCATTTGTATCTGAAAGCATTGTTCTGTTCACCCTCATCAAGCGTCTTTAGATGAGAAATCGGACCCTCAAGCTGCTGCTGGTCAGAGTGCCAACCATCATGGCATCCACGATTGATCCACGAGTCGCCAAAGCCCCGGTCTCCTGCGTCCATGCCAATATGCTTCAGCGGCCTTTCCTTCGTTGATGACATGGTTTCATGGTGCCCCGTCTACAATGAGTCACACCACTTCAAGCATGAGCCAAGACGTTCCTCAAGAGTATATCATGGGTGCGTGCCTTTAGACGACCCATCCGAGTTGAAGAATGTCAGTCAACGTTCTCCAAATCAGTGTCATCTCCATGCTTTCTTTTTCTCTTCGTTGATTCTGCTGTATCGTCTATGTCCTCATGCTCCTTCGGGCTACTAGAATTTGCCGCATAAGGCGCAAATGGGCGCACCAGGACGCAGAATGGCAGAGACGTGGAGGGGGCTCATCAACGTCCTTCTCACTAACTGCGAGCAGGGCCGGAGGTGGTGGACTGAGAAGGGTTGCCATTCGAGCGATGTAGTTGGTGTCTGCGGCATAGCTATCGGCGTCAGGGGTTCTTGTGAAAATTCTCTTGCAAAACAATGCGTGCCACACCTGCCCACAAGGTAAGCAAAGTTCGGTGAGAAGTGAGGGCGAGTAAATGCAGGCCATGGCTTCACTATGTCAACTGGTGGACTCCTTGGGAGATGGAGGAATACTCCTGGCTGGATAAGTTGGGAATACAGATCCTCGTGTCTAGTATCCGTCACTGTGGCGCTGTGATGGGACCGCGCTCTTCCAGTCTGCAAGAACGCTGGGGTCTTGTATGCGGAGGGGGGCATTGGATGGCTAAATATCTAAGAACATGGGTGGGAGTGATTATCTCAGGGATGTCACGATATGAGAAAAAATGGTGCGCATTTTCGTGTATGTACTTATAGCGTTTACGTCTGTGTACAGGTAAGCAAGTCCCAGGAAGAAGTTGACGGATGAGGATCCTAATGAACGGGAAGAGATCGCTCAGAGACAGTCCCAAAGGCTTGATAGGTACGCTTGACGTCTCCTGTGTCTTCATGTTGAAATTGGTGTTCCACCTCGAAGTGGTCGAGTGCATGGGAGACCTGCACTTTTCCTCTGAAACTGGTCACTTGTAAAGCTATGGAAAGCGTATTAAGTGACCGCAGCTCTCGCCCTACTACAGGGTGATGACCCCAGGCCATGGCCTTTCTAGTACAGAAGTACCCATTGTGACTGAGATCATGATGCGACGATCAGTTGACTCCTCCGCCGGCTTAAAAGAGAGTCAAATGCGCTTGTCTGAGATCACGGCACATCCAGACCGTCGCGGTGGTTCCATAGCCGACTTTATACAGAACCTGGTATTTTGAAAGAGGCACTTGATCGATTTGTACGGATAAACCGACTGTGCCAGTGCGATAAGGCCTTCTCAAGCAATTCTCAAGTGTCCGAGACAACGCCAAAGCCGCTGGTACTGGTTGGGAATACACGAGGGCCGTCGGATATTAATATGAGATCGAACATGAAGAAGGGACAATAAGCTGTTGGTGGAATGAGTGAGAGGTTGTTGCGGTTATAGTCTGAGACTCAGTGAGACTCGGCGGATGGCGAAGTGCCAGCGCTCCAGCGCTTCATCGATCAGACGTCGACTCGGACGCCTTGATCTTTCCAGCAGAGCTCAGTAAAGCACTAGTACCTCCAGTAATGAAGGGGTTTTTACTTTCTTTACAAGGCGTATAATATTCACAGTCAACTTGGATGCTGATGTTGGTCTACTAGTCTCGTAACTAACCCGCTCGCAGAACCACACGCTCTCCTTTCTTACCGACTGATGCAGTGCCAGCCTGAGAAGAACCACACTGTGCGTCGGGACCACATTGCAGCAACCTCAGGGATGCGGTTTGCGGCAGGCGTTTCCTGAACGCGTCGTGGATGCACACCCAACCTTCCCCCATCTCTTTCTCAAATCCGGAGACGTCACCGAGTGTCGTGACGTCCAAACCTGGGAGTGTAAGCTGAGGAAAGTCGGAAGCTGCGCCGGTCGCGACCAGTGAATCGTCTAGAGCGTTCCATTGCTTGGCAGCTTCTGGTTCGGGAACTTGATGCATTGTGCGGAGAAGACTCGCTGACGGTAAGACGACAAGGTGCAACGGACACCCGGACGCTGCTATTCCGCGAATCGCACATGCTATGACTGGCAGGTTCGGGGCCGTCGACCTGGAGCCGAATTGAAGTCGGACGACTCGGTCATGGTTGGGCTCAGGCCGGTTGTTTCCTGTCCATGCAGGCACTAATAAGTCGGTGAAAGCTATGAAAGCCAACATGAGTCGCCTTTCACAGTTTGCTAGTGTTGCATAATGATAGAAAAAAATCTCACGCGTGAAAAGCTCCATGACCATTCCCGAAGCGGGATCGTCCGGATCCGTTGGTTCGGCGGGAGGATCACTTCGATCTCGGCGGAGCAATACGCCCACAGGACCTTTCGCACCGTGGCGGTGGAAAATATCCTGGAACAGCGTCCCCATACGCCTCCATATCCGCTCATTCATACCAAACATGTCCTCCTCAGGCTGGGAATCAGACCGCGGGACTAGCACGTACACTATCCGGGCATGCGGGAAAAGCCAATCCCTGGATACGACGACCAGCTGATTCCAAGTCATTGCGATATCGACGTAAGGGGAACGAATGAGAAGGCGACCTAGGTTACTCCCCGGTTTCGGCTGTATCAATAAGGACAGGTCGACTGCTTGTGGGTTCAGCGCGGAGGTCAGTTGCGAGAGCTGGGAGTATCGCGAGTATAAGGTGTCGTACAGTCTCACGTGGATAGTACTACCTAGGGGCGACGTGGCGTCGCGCAGCTGGCGAAAGGCGAGGTAGAAATGAGGGGGGCGGATGGTGAGATCGAGGCCGAAGAAATAGAGATATGATAGGTCACGTAGTGGGGGTAGGCGAAGTGGGGCAAGACACACCCACGACTGACTTCGGCCTGGCTCTGAGTAACAATGAAGCTCGAGGTATCGAACACGGTCTGCGAGTCCCGCGGAGGTGTGCAATCGGTGCACGATCGCGTCGAGGTCGGAAGCAGATTTGAGCACTATCTTCCTGTACAGATGAAAGAGGCATCGTGGCAGCCAGGATCTGCAAACTTGGCTACATGTCGCCAGCTGCTTCCTGGATTCCACCAATGAGATAGCCAAGTTATCCGGCGATGAACTGTTATCGATGACATTCTCCCAGACCTCGACAGGAAGTTGAGGTACTGTTGATTCGGAACTTGCAGACATGTAGGACCAAATTCGACCTGTATAATGTTCCATGGGTCACTCGAAGGGTTACACATGAGGGAGCACAATGATACCTTCCAACGTCTTGAGGTCAACCTAGGGGTCTGAAGGCAAACTGGGAGACTGGACGGGCCAGGATCATGATGGTGTCTTTGCCCTTCACATCTCACCAGTTGATTAGATATCTAGATGAGGAACATCCGAGAACTCTCCGAAGCTTCATCCCCTGCCACTCCGAGTCCCTCCGATTCACCGTGACCGAGGTGTAGCTCTTTCTCTCGACACTGTACCAAGTACTAGCTGTGATGAACTACTCATACAATGCAATGTATGTTACGCATTGCATATCTTATTCTTTTTGAGAAACTAACAAATTCGCCAAGGCACTGCCAGTGAGGGATTTCCCATTGGCATATCTATTGGAGCGTAAGCACGAACTTGGACAATTCTTAAACCACCGCCGAGTTCGGGATCTGAGGGTACGGCTTTTTTGCTACATCTGACAGTTATTGGTCAGAAATGGTACGCCATGTCACGTTTGGTCGCATCGCAACACACTCTGCTCGTGGCAAGCTGCTATTGTTGTGTCCGAGCGGCTTTTTGTATATGGTACTACATCATGTCAACCCTCGATATCTCTATGCAACTAATCACTTTGCTCACCATGACAGCCTCAAGCAACGAGCTATTGTGCGCGCAATGTTGGGCACATTCACATTCTCCCTTCGCGAATCCTGATCATCTTTGGCGTCCCGACGTATCAGTGAATGCGCAATGTCCACAAACGGCGCCATCTCATTGTTACAGCACATCACAGTCTATTCAGAGGGATAAAGTATATGAGTAGGACGGATTTCAGATAGGAAAAGCATCCCTCATCCCTCATGTCCTCCCCTACAGAAGAAGAACTACCAAGCAAGCCCTTGAAGCGTCTCCCTCACATCATCACCGCGATTCCTGACGACGATCCTACTCGAACCTCAGAAGAGGTACGTCTCCCACCTGCCCTGGGATGTTTCCTTTTTATTTGTACACCGGTACCTCTTCAGGGTCAATCTGTCGGTGAAACCCCTCTCAACCCAATAGATGACATCTTCAGCCCACCCAGAATAGCAGATGGAATTCGTGTTCTTGTGTCAAATGACCTCGACATCTTGATTGAAGTAAGTCGTCTTCGTCGATATGCATGGCACGGAGTTCGAGCTGATCAGCTTCGCCATCAGCCTTCAGAACATGAAAGCATAGCCGTGGCACCTGGGCCTAGTCTCCTTCTGTCTGACCGTGAACAGTCTGGTGAAACGAGTTTGTACCAGACATCGCAGATGCACCGTCCCGCTTCCGTGGTTCGTGGGCGTTCGAGGAGCGATGCTGGTGGTCAGGACTCCACCACAAACAGCGCATATCCAGAAACACCCAATAATGACATCCGAAGATTGACTCGAGAAATATCGGCGCCAAGTCCAGGTCGACGCCCAGTTTTTTATACACATAGCCGGAATGTCTCCTTCGACGAATTTCAGTCATACCCGGTCAGTACGGGACAGTATCACCAAATCACTATGTAACCATTAACTTCTACGATTTCCTCAGCGATCAATCAGCGGTGGTACCCCGTTCAGCAATTCCACAGGATATCCCAGCACACCAATTACTTCTGTACGCAGTGAAGACATAGTGAGCCTCAGAGCATTATAATGCAACCTCTTGATCGAACGTCATCTCTAACAATTACGACTGTACTCAGGGACGAAAAGCTTCACGTGCACCTGCTGTTGAAGGGAGCAATCACGGAAAACACAAAGTATCCATATCAAACTGCGATCCTGTCGTTGCTTGGGCCGAGTGCGATCAGAGTCTCAAGGACTACGACAACTATTTGGTTGGCGGATGGAAGGAAAGTATCGATAACCTTATCGTCCTCGTAAGCTTTTTCATCGTCATGCGATCTCAGGCGCTGATTGAGTCTCGTAGGCAGCTTAATCTCAGCAATCCTTACCGCGTTTATCATCGAGTCGTACAAGATGATGATGCTGGATCCCCAAGACGCAGCAAATGTGCTTCTGCGCCAGCAGCTTGCTCAAAGTGCAGGCCGTCCAATCCCTCCTACTCCAGCGTTCGTCGCCTCGGGAGCGGTGGTTCTTATCAATACTCTCTGGTTTTCGAGCCTTGTACTCAGTCTTTCGGCTGCCTTCGTTGGAATTCTGGTAAAACAATGGCTCTTGAGGTACACTAGCTGTGCCGCGAGTTCCCCTCGTGACAGCGCCCGTGTGCGCCAACTTCGATATGATGGCCTCATCCGCTGGTATACCCCCGAGCTGATCGCTCTTCTGCCCATTCTGGTACAACTTTCGCTCAGCCTCTTTTTCTTTGGGCTCGCCGTTTCCAATGATATAATATCGGAGGATGGACATCTCAGTGGTTGGTTGAACTCAATAATAATCCGTACCTACAAATACAGAGAATGAAGATTGCACTGTATTGTCCATATCGGTTTCTTCTCCGTAATCTCCTGCAAATTCAGAGATGCGCTTCGTCCAGTCATCTCCATAAAACATCCCCGTAAGACTGGCCTTCATGTGCTCCCAATACTCAGGGAACCATCCCGAGGCGTCCCAATCGAGGATGGCGGTGATCTTCCCTGATAATCCAGCTACCATGATATTCTTTGGGGTCAAATCTCCGTGTGTGAACTTAGTGGCATAACGGCGGCTATGCAAGGCGACGACGCGGTCGGGTGTGTACTCTGCAGCCAGAAGGGAGAGCTGCTCAAGTGGTTGTGGAATGCATCGATGGTGTTGAAAGGTCCAAAACGTGATGCGCCGAGGCGACCATTGTCGCGAAGGTAGCCTCCATTAGCTGAGCAGATGACTCCTTCACCATAGGGAGAGGAAGTCGCTCTGAGCTCAGTGACATGTTGTCTGAGCTGCGCCACAACGAAGTCCTTGGCTTCGTCGGAGAGGTTTGGCCATATCAAGTCCAGGTCGACGCCATCGACATGCGTCATCGTGATATATGTCACCCCGTCCTCCATCCACTTGTCTATGACATTGGGAACTGGGATGGAGGTGTTAGCTGCGACAAATTGCATAGCATCCGCCTCGTGGATATCGATGCTCTTCCCATACTTAACGACTGTGTTATCGACGGTGGCGACGCCGCGCGAGGTATCCCGCGGTTTAAGTCCGTTCAGCTCGGTGAGCCTATCGTTGAGCGAGTGTCGCATGATACCAGACGAGTTGACTTCAGGTTCAGCTTGTGATCGAAGTTTGCTTCATGGACCTTGTGCGTGACGGCTATCAGCGTGCGCAGTCAAGTTAAAGGGCGGCACAATTACTTACACAAGGTCCCCCGTCACTCACCACCGTAGTAGCACCTAAGCTGAGCATATGAAGGGAGGTTCTGAAGAAATCCCCAGCGGTTGCCACAGTGAGCCAGTGTGACATCAATCGTTACCACTGTACCGCCATCGTGACGGTCCACTGAAACTTGAATATTCGAATCTTGAACGTTTGACCTTGTTTCTTGCAAGGTGCCGTACCGTTGCTCGTATTAGTTCCCCAGGTGAATTACAGGTTTTCTGTGACTGTGGCAGCACTAAACACTGATCTTTTTTTTACTTTACTTGAAGTTTAGTGGCGGAGGAGTCGAACGCCACAGTTGAGTCACGGTGCACGCTATCCGGAGCTCAAAATGTAACATTGCAGCCAGTGACGTGTTTCTACTTTCCCTAATCCGACTCCGAGTCTGAATCAAGCTCCTCAAATAGCAACAACACCGCGACAGCTGCTGCATCCTCCACATCCAACTGCATGTCGTCCATCTCGTGATGCCACCAGTGCGGGGATCGAGAAGCCTCTGGTCCAAGTTGAACTACAACGAGCTCGAGTACCAGAGCTAGAGGGTCTGATCCAGAATCCAAGTCCATGAGACGTAGGCAGCGTTGCCGAATCCATACCGGATGATTTCGAAGCATGGTGATAAAAGGGGTGAACGGGGTGAAGTATCTGTAGAGGAATGCCTTGTCGAACGATCCACTGCTGGCTATCTCAACACGGTGGGCGACGTCGGCATAAAATGGAATGTCTGCTGCCTTCAGAAATATGTCGACCGTCAGCTCGTGGACGAGACCAGATTGGCTGGCCACAGGGGAACTTGAACTTTGGAGTTCAACATAACATCAGTGGAGTGATCAGTGACATGCCTGACAGCTACTCACCCGATATCTCCTCCGTGTTTGATCGTGTTTCTTCGTACTTCCTTCAACGCCTCTACAACCCAATGCGCCAGCGCATACCGAAAGTGGTTGTATAAAACATTGTATCGCGCCTCATCCTCTCGTGCTTGCACAAATTTGTAAGAGTCTTTGAGGGACGGGAGATATTCAGATATAAGAAGCCACCGATGAGCCGCTCGCTTCTCCCGCCATTCGTATGAGCACGTCCAGAGGAACCGAATCATGACGATGATATGGTCAGAGACGCGAGCCTCATAGTCATTGCCGAGCAGGGTGGCGAGGAACGTGTCGACATCGATGGTGTAAGAAGGATGGGTTTGGAGTTCCAATGATGGAGGTGGCAGTGGACCTGAATGAGGCTCGTCGATTGCGACTTGGGTGCTGAGCGAGCGGATGGGCTGCGGGGGCTTTGGGAAAATCATTGAGAGCGTTGAAGAATCGGAAAGGACTGACCTGAGCTATGAGTTGCAATTCTGAGGCCAAAATACTGTGACGTGCGGAGGCAAATGACAGTGTCCACAACAAAAAGCTTGCCAGGACAACCAGCCCGAAGGTCCAGAGTGCAACAACAGACATCGGCGTCCACCCATAACAATTATAACCCTAACAATTGAGCGACAATTCATAGAGTTATAGAGCCATCCTTGCTTGTTGAATATTGAGGCCTTGAAGGAGAGGGAGAAGGAGAGAGTACTTCCGGTCCTGATGCCTAAACAGTAAAGTTCATGGTTGAAATTAAAGCAAGTGGTTGGGCTCGGATGATAGCGGCCAAGACACTCCGGGAAGTTCCGACTAGACAGGCCATCGAAACATCAAGCCGTCGTCGAAGTTCATTAATTCGTAAGGCCGTACATTTATTATAGATCACAGTAAATATGGCATGCAACATCGTGAAGATTCACAACAAAGGTAGGAGTTGGCAGTGCATTCGTGGGGCATAAAACATTCGCCGACTTGCTTTCCGCACCGCAACGATATACCGAAGGATCCCTGCAATGGAATTCTGTGGCGACGACTTGCTTCGTATTTCTGGTTGTCTCAAATTCGATAGACCCATGAGGGGACTTTTAACGTCGCAGGCATCATTGGAATCGGCTGCGGGAGGAGGTGGTGGCGAGTCTGGTAGCGGATCAACCGATTCCACGGTGTGAAGGTCGCAGAATAGTGGCTCCGGAACGACGACGTCCGTATCACTATAGACCGCCTGTTTGGCTGTGAGAAGTTGCCGTATCCAGAAGGAGTCCCAACCGCGTATGCGGAGACGACGGACGGACGTCATGGCACATACGAAGTTCATCAGAGCAGGTTGGAGCCTGCGAACCGTGAAGAGGCCGCCGTACGACTTCTCTTCCTTTGGGATCCCGCCGATGGTCAGTGACTGCACATCGTACAGACGCAGCTCGCTCCAGAGGTGCCTGACGGGGTCCGGTCCTGATTGCGACAGGGAATTGTCCAGCATCCGTATGTGAATAGACCGATTCCCTCGTTGCATGGGGACTCTGTACCTGAGGCGATCGAAGAATACCTCGATGTCTTCTGGCACACCGCCGTCGCTGGGGTTGCAGTTGGTCTTGGAAGCCCAGAGATGCTCGTCCACGTCAACTTGGTTGTCCGACAGCATGAAGTGCATGGAAGATGGATGAGTATCCGAATTACTTTGTGCCCAAAAGCACGCGGCATGGTCCAGTGGGACGACCTCCTGTTCCGGAGCTTGCAGAATAGCACCAAGCCTGCCGCCAAGAGCTTCAAAGTCCAACGGCGTTGCGGGTTGTTCGCCCAATAATGCCATGTCAATGGTGCTTCCCAGAGGCAGATGGAGATGATCAAGGAGCCAAGTAAAGTCGTGGACTTCTCCCGAGAGGCGGAGACACCAGAGAGACGGGATGTGCACAGTAGGATAGCGGTGTTGGCTGGGTGTTACGATGTTGCTGCCGAGATCCAGAGTGGACAGTTCAGGCAGAATGCGAAGGACCTCTAGCAGCTCCGTGCTATCCAGGAGCTCCGGGATACACGGAGCTCGCATCGCCAGATGCTTGAGCGTTTTCTTCGCGCTGGTTGCCAGAGATAAGGCGAAACACGGTGAGAGGCCCCGAACAGTGAGCTCTTGCAACGCGGGCATGTCAGCAAGTATGGGCCTTGAGGGCGTGAGATCCGATGAAGGGAGCTCGGTGATGACCAGAGTCTGCAATCTCGGCGCCGGAAGCTTGAGATACGCAAGGAGTTCCTCGTTGAGCGTTTTCCGCGAGACGGCCAGGCGGAGACTACGAATACGGCGAAGACAGGACGCCAAGATTACATGCATAGCATTTGGCCTGAACACGACAACGTCTTCGTCTGGCGGTGGCAAATGGGGTGTGGGGATGTTCGACGGCGCCTGTATCAGTTGAACATCCAGTTCGGCACCTTTGGACCGCGTCAAGAGTAGCTCGAGCAGGTGAAGATTGGTGCAATAGTCGGTTGCGACAATGTCCGCCCACAGCGTAGGACAGTCAAGAGCAGCGGCCTTCCACCTACGACATACTTGCCCGAGAAAGAGATTGCCCATAGAGCCGCGATCGGAATCTTTGAGAGCCAAATATGTGCTGTAGAACATGATCAGGGATCAAAGACAGCAGGAGGGGGAGGTTGCGACGATGTCTCATCCCGCCGATGCGCTCAGTGCCAAATGAAGTCCATCTTTCAAGGGAGGGAGTGTCGCCTTGCTCGACAGCGTGCGAGGTTATCGCAAGTTTGTGGTAAGGCTGATGCGAGGTGGAACTTTGGATCCGGCTGAAGTTGAGATTACTGTAGATGTTGACAGGAACAATTTCACTGTTACTGACCTTAGAGTATTACAGTCGTTTCTTAACACCATGCTCTGTGAATGGAAAGCAGATGATGATCAGGATGGGAGATACGCATCAGAACTTTGCTGCGAAAGGGAGATCTTATACGGTAGCATGAGATGCTTGGACCATGACAAAATCCCTTGTCTCGCACAAGACAAGACCAGCGACATGATTCGAATACCAGGCTTCCCGGAACTGACATGGGCGTCAGTTCGGTTCGTAGGCTTTGTTTCTGGTTGTCGACAGAGAAATAACGATTCGATAAGATCTCACCAGCAAGAGCGCGACCAACAGACAGCTTCGACGTGCTTGTGCAAGAGACAAGAAGGGGTTGCACTGGCGTGTTGATAATAACAGAGCGCGACGACAATGCATAAAGACGGCCTGTGACCTCCCACTACGATCACACGCCATGGCTTGTGGTAGTTCTCACTGCTGTCTACCCAAAGGATAGGTACAGAATGAGCACATGTTCCGCACCATCAGAAAGTGAGACTCACGGCCATATTTCGCTTTCGAGCTCTCCATTTCGCCCACTGCACAATAGCGCGCCTCCCAAGCTGCTCACACGTACGATCAACATCCCGCAGCTCGCAAAGAAAGTTGCACTCGAGATCCAGCCTGACCTCCACCGCAAACTTTTCCATCCCTCCCATCCCCTCACAAATGAGCTCCCGCATATGACAGATCTTGTCATACAGTGAGCGTAGGTCTCCTATGGGCAGATTGCCATCGATTGCTCTGCCTCGCGACATCGGCTCTATGATATCGAGCAAGAGCGGAAGGACCTCCCAGAGGACCGGGACTCCCCAAGGCTTCGCTATTGGAGGTGGTGGCTTCCTGAACACGATGGAGGATTCCAGTTGGTGGACCAACTCGGGGAAGATCGTTGGGCCCAGAAGGGCGGGCATGGATGAGGGGGGTGCGAAGGATGCTTTAAGAACGGCAGTCATTGGAGCCTGATAGATGCTCGTATAATTGATACCGGAATAGAAATGCTCGAGTGACTCACCTCTTATAACATGCCTGTGCGCGACGTTGGCGAATCCAACAATTAGACTGTCCCTCGGGACCATGTCTGTCCTCAACTAAGTGGAGAATGCATGAAGACCCAGTTGACGGGCAACAATAGGATATCTTGGCGTCGACATAGCGGCACACAGACAATTGTGTTGAGAAGGAAGGGTGAGGCCGGGTTGAGGTTGTGACTGGGTTGTGAACAATTGTGTAGCAGACGCCCAACGTTGTCAAGTGTGGCGAATACTATGAGAAAAACGACGCTCACATTGAATCGATATTATGAACACCATCTTCAATGTGCAACTGCATATAGTACTAGGCTACGGAACCTCCGATGCCAACCGACGAACCTGTCCTTGGTATGTCACCAGCGAAACTTTGGTTACGATCCGCCTCTCCTCGCCTCAAGACTGAAGACTCCATCTTCAACTTACCTCACTTGCGTGGGACGCATTCGACGCATATCTGGCCGAGCTTGAGCTGCTGAGGGTTGTCACTGTATTCATTCACGAAGCAATGCTCGGTCCTGAGGAGAGGATGAAGGTGCATGAAGCGGCGGAGAGCTATCTGCCGATGTTTAGAAAGAGAGGGATCGTGGACTTTCAGTATCGGACGCATGATCTGACGCAGGTGCGTTGCTTCTCATCTCCCTCGCCCGTTTGTGCTCACTATTTGACGCTTTTAGGGCTACGACAAGGTCTGGGCGTAGGAGACAAATCACGACTGTATACTGCCCAATATCATACATTAGGACAGTAGTTTCAACATGAAATGAACCACAGCAAAACATCAGAGCCTGCCTGTCATCACCGCGTTCGAAGTTTACCGTCAATGTAGCATCTCTCCACCACATCTGCCATCTGACAAAAGTCAAAGCGGAACCCCGAATACCCATGGAACACGATCTCCTGCAACGCCCGCGCTCCGTCACGGTGAGACAATCCCGACTCTAACTTGCTCACTCGATGTTGCGGCTGGCACGCATCCGCCCTCCTCTCCAGCACATGTCGCAACGTCCTCGCGTCTTCCGCCGCTGCCCATTTCTCGCTCAGATGACCCCAACTTGACGGCCATTCGTGCAAAGGGAAGTGGGCTCCGACCTTGGTTGATGAAGACGTTTTGCCAGACGGCGTCCGCGACAGCGTCAAGGACTGAAGACTCGGGAAGAGCATCGAGGAGGCGGTTCCGATGACAGCAGGAGGCGGCGACGCGAGGAGCAGCTGTTGCACCCAACACATACTCCAATCACACAGCGTGAGGTATCGGAGTGAAGACATCGGAGCGACGAAGTTCACGAAAGAGGGCAGGAAGTCTCGGTACAACTCGGGGATCCCGACCCCGGGTGTGCCGACGCCCATCGGGGTTTTGTCCAGAAGAAGGGTGTGCACATCGTGAAGTGGGAGGCTGCGCCAGATGAGCTGGGCGGATTCAGCTTGGGAGGGCATCGTAAGGCGGTCTGAAATCCAAATCTTCAGTGTACGATGGGTGTGGGGAGATGGAGGACGGTGGATGCAGTGTTGGGTCCTCCAGGAACGGACACCACCCTGTGCCTGCGTCCCATCTCCGTTGCTGTCAAAACATTCATCTACGACATCCGGCGAGTCCGTCAACACAAGGTATACACCACCATCGTACCCCCGCTGGCTAGTCCCTCCCTTCCGCAAGCACGCCGCATGGTGTAATGGCGCAGTCACATGCTGGCCGTTCGCAGGATTGTATATCTCCGCAATTCGCTCGCCAAGTGAGACATACGTTGCGTCGGATGTGAAGACGCCACCGAGAAGATGCAAATCGAGAGAAATCGCAACGGGAAGACACATGTGTCGGAGTAGCCAGTCAAAGTCCGAGGCCTCTCCTTTGAGGCGGAGTGTACACAGGGACGGGGTGTCCACGATCAGATGGTTCAGGACAGGTAAGGAAGAAACAATGTGAGTACCGAGATCGAGCGCGGTGAGTTTCTCCAAACGCCGCAGGGTATCGAGCAACTCAGTCCTACTAACGGGTTCCGATCGCCAATGTGGATCCAAGGTAAGTTTTTCTAGAGTTTTGTGCGCACGGCCAGCCAGTGCGAGACTGAACTGACCCGGGAAACCCGTCAGGCTTAGCTCTCGGAGAACAGGCAAGTCGGAGAAGATGGAAGGTATGGGGCCGTGCAGATCCTCGCCCCAGAATTGGCCGTCGCATTGAGAGAGGACGAGTGTTTGGAGTCTGGGAGCGGAGATCTGAAGGGAGGCGGCCAGCCCGCTTCGTAGGGCCCTAGCAGCGACAACCAACGAAAGGTCCTTGATCCGGTGAAGTTCAGCCAAGACCCGCGAGGTCAGTCCGCTAGACGATCCAGTTCCCGCGATCTTGAAGCCCAGTGCACTCGGAGGCACGAAGTCGAGCACTTCGCGAATGACCACTGTCAAGTCTGCACTTCCCGACAGTGGCAGCAAGTTGGCGGTGACTGTTCCACCACCGGTCCCTTGATCCTGGGCATGGATGACGATGTGCGTCCACAGGGCCTTGTACGCCACAGCGATTTCCCGCCAGTGGTGGCAGACGTGAAGAAGGAAGATGTTGGCGACGGATCCTTGGCTGGGATCTATCGTCCAGTCGAAGATGAGTTGGAGGAGCTCCGTCGGAAGGCGATTGATTGGAAGACAGCTGTTCCGAAAGCTCGGCAGCGCGCTCATGCGAGACACATGGAACTGATATTCCTGGAAGCGAAACAGCTTTGCGCGAAGAGGTGCCAGGATGTCGAACTGCGGCGTTTTCATGCTGGCCAAATTCTGCGAGATTGGATGAGCCAGACATCGCGAGGCTCTTTCAAGAGATTGCGACCCACTGTTGAACAATGACTGAGAGAATACGTCTGATGAGGGCCCAAGTCAGTAGTGAATGTGAAGTAGTGGGAGGAGAAGGGATGGTGGCGTTGAGTATTCTTATGCACGAATCAGACGCCGGGGCTATTGTTCTCAGACTTTTGTGTTCCACGGCCATGATATTGGTGCTGAGTTTGCCCTGATAACAGACCATTTGAACGCTCGACGCAACACAGAAGGGCCAATGCATCTCACCAAATATGGCCGCGAGCCTTACCCTCTCGCCACACTCCGCGCCTCCCCGTGCCATCTACGCCTCTTGCAAGGCTGATCACGGACCAGCGCATTTCTTGTCAAAATGTGTGCATCCATGACTGGTGTGGAAGTATCTCGTAGATTGCTGGCGATACAGTGGTGTGATACATGTTTTCATCGATATGATAGCTATGATGACAGCGGAACTGTGTACACAATCAGCATCGACCACAAAGAAGAATTCAAGACCTGCACATACCAGGTATAAGGTCATTATGAATACACAGCTATGAGGATGCGACAAGCCCAGCACGCATTGTCTGTCGCACCCGTGGTCCGCGAGGACGAGGTATTGGGCTCGATGACGCCTGCTTCTCAACCCTGCGTCCGCAAATCAGCATTCACCAACACAAAACCAACTAGACCCCACGGGCAAGAGTAAAACACCTACCTTGGCGTAGGAAAGTCCAACCCAAGTCTCCACTCCAACCACGTCAAAATCATCAACTTCCCCATCTCCTCCGCGCCCGCATCCAACCCTCTTATATGCGCCTCATACGTCTCCAACAACCGCTTCTTGTCTTCCAGCCGAAAGAATTGATCCGACGCCTCGACGCCATCGCACATAGCCCGTCGCTGCGTCTCATACACTTTCACGATCTCATCCATCTGGCAGACGGCGTCTTTGCGTTCTGGGTCGTCTCCGACGAGGGAGGTCAGGGCTTTCACGAGGTCTGGGAGGATGATGGCGAGCACGGGGATCTCGGGAGCGTATGTTCGGTCCGGGTCTTGAAATGCGGCGAGGGTTTCGGACGATGAAGACAGGAGACTGTTGATGATGCCGGGGAGGACATGGTCGATGTTGGTGTGGTCGGTTGGAGTGAGGATGGAGGGGAGGTTGGGGACGGGGATGATGTGCATGTCTTCATCCATTGGGATATCGGGTGAGATATGTCTGGGAATAGTAATCAGGAAGTATCTCGTGACGATAACAGTGGACTGCTCACCGCTCAGTCTGAGTTAGCTCTTATACTTGTCCTGCCGACAACGTTCCCGGATGAAAACAAGGTCGACAACGCGCAAGTTTCCATGACGACCAAGAGAGCTCCCAAGTCCGAGCGACAGAAGAGATCTACAATAGTTGCGATGTTGGCTAGAATAATTGTGTTGACAGCAATGCGTTCGCCGGTACGACGGTCAGGGAAAACAATCAGTGGGAGCTGGAAGCTTGGTTTGGTGTTGTTTGGTTACAGCCTTGTACCTGATACCTAATCAGGTACTACCTCGATTCTATCACACAATATCAACTCATGGGTAATGCAAGACGAAGGTTTGTTATACATTCAGCCCCACGGGCACAGAAGACAGCTAATATGATAGTTCATTACCAGTCATCGATAAACAAGCCGGCATCGTCACTGCGCGTTCCTACATCCGCGCCACTCGGCCTGCGACCCCGCTGGCGGAGAGGATTTAGAGGACAAAGGAACGGATCCCGTCGTCCGCCTCCCGCCATTTCCTCCCGAGCGGTCCGCCCTTTCGCCCTTCTGTTTCCGTTTGGTTGCGTCCCGAGCGTCATCAGCTGCTGTTACTCCTCGGTGAAAGGGTGAGCACCCTGCATGAGATTTCGTTTGCCAGCAGGACAAAGTCTCCGACGAAGGGACGGGAGGAACGGAAGGAAATTGATACCCAGGTTTCTTTCCGTCGTCCGCTAAGACGCTCAGAAAGTGGATAAATACGGTTCACTCTGAGCTTTACGACGATCACCAAACTCTCAATCGTACTCCCACAAGCACACTCGACTAAAGCAACCCACCCAATCATTCACTTTACTTGCTGTTGATCAACATGTCTTACCAGTCCCAAGGATTCCTCATCGACACCGATAGTGCCTACTGCACCTTGTGTGATCGCAGCTTCTTCAGTAAGGAAGCCCGTGCGGATCATCTCTACTTTGCCACCAATCATCCCAAGTGCAAGACTTGCGATATCAACTTCGCAAACGGGAATGCTTTAAGAAACGTGAGTGTCTTTCTATCTCTTACCCGATCTGTGTCCTGACAGTCTCTATTCTACCACAGCACTACGTTATATCAAAGCACCATAATTACTGCGCTTCCTGCGAGATACACTTCGGAACTCCTGCTGGCCTTCGATGGGTACATTTATCTGCTTATGTATATGAGGATATTTACTGACCCCAGTTTTATCGTCACAGCACATAGAGCATGCAGTCGTCCATCGCGATGACAGCGACGACGAGTACGACTCTGACGAGGACGAGGACGAGGACGAGAATGAAGATGAAATGTGGGAGGATAGGCAAGGCGCCGAGCTTTACCCAGAGGAGAACGAACGTTACGCTTCCTGGAAAGCCGAAGGGCTGGAAGATGAAAGAATATCTGTCGAGGATGAATACTGGGACGCAGACGACGATGAGCTGGATACAGATGACGAAGAAGACGCACCCTTCGATGTTCAAGCACTACTCCTTAACATCAATGATTCCGACGACGACCATTCCGTCAGCCCTGATCCGGATCCCGTCGCTGGTACGGATACCGATGCGGCTGGCAGTTCCGATTCCGCTGTATCGCTGGGCGTTCTCTTCAACTGCGCCATGTGCTCGAAAGCACCCCAGTCAGCCACTTCGACTCGCTGTGGCCATGTGTTCTGCTCCGGGTTAGTCATACTTCAAAAATTCACTGGAAGTCATGATAATTGATACTTATTTGCTCCTGCAGGTGCATTGTGGACTCGCTCAAACGGAAAAAACAGTGTCCTGCTTGCCAGGAGCCGGCCATAGCCAGGCAGCTCAGGAGGATCTTCCTGTCTGCCAACTAGTTTCTCACATGTTCCCTTCGGTGCTGGAAACCGGAGACCAAAATTGGACTGAACAGACATCTGTTAGCACTATAGCATTTGTCGTACGATGTAGGAACGGAATATTGATGCCTTTGTTCAAGCTGGATATCCCAACTTCAGTCACGGAAGTGGCACGGTTGGCGTTGCCGTCTCTCGCTCCTTCCAGTCTATTTGACATATTGTCAATGAAAGTTCTTTAAGCGTTTGGTAATATGGTTCGAGATAAAATCCTAGTCGTATGATTGTAGCCTTCCTCGCTGAATCCGATTCCGACACTGCGAACAGTGAGGCAACGGCGCCTATTGTAACTGCCAGTGGAGATCGGGTCAGATGGTCTTTGCCACCTGTCGTTAAGCCACAATCATCACTTGAAAAGCTGGTACGCCACCTCTCAGAATCGGACCGCATGATCTCACTTGACATTTTTCAGTTATTCATGCCATTGGTTCGTTCCACATTTTCAAGTTCGCTCATTACTTCGGACCGGCGGAGGACTCGGGGAGCTCGGCGGGAGTGACAAAGTGCTCGACACGATGCTGCCAAAGTGGACCAGGTCATCCCGTCAGTGCGTCAGCCTTTTGGAGTGTTCAGGTACGATGATAGACATGGGTGTGTCACCGTGAGTACAGGAATGCTCCAGTGCTAAAATTACTATCATCTCTGTGAAGTTGTTCAAGCCAGCTGACTCGGAGACAGAGCCTTCTGCTGGAGATATAAAAGCACACTGAATTGCACCATGTCAAGTTGTCAACCTGATCTCTACCTCTTCATACAAACGATGCTATCGATTGCACTCGGGCTGCTCGTTTTCTTCATTGCGGTCTCGAGGTTGAGGCGATCTCGTCCGAGTATTCTCCTACCACCCGGACCAAAACCATGGCCGATAATCGGAAATGCTTTGGACATGCCCACGGTTCGCCCTTGGGAGAAGTATCGTGGATGGTGCAAAAGATACGGTGAGATTGTCTTGTACTTTCGCTGTTGTGTTCAATCACTTAGTATAGCTTATTGTAGACTCGGATATCATATTCCTCCAGCTGCCAACACAGCCAGTCATTGTCCTTGGCTCAGCGAAAGCTGTCTCCGATCTGCTTGATAAAAGGTCAAATCTTTACTCGGACCGGGTCACATCTGTTGTGGTTGAAATGTGCGCCGAAACGCTCCTTTGTTATGTTCATTGTACACAGCAGTCACACTGATTCTCTCTACAGGATGGGTTGGGATTTCAATATTGCAACTATGCCGTATAACGATCGTTGGAGGGCTCATCGCCGGGTCTTTCACCAACACTTTCACCGAGGTACCGTCGACAAATATCAATCTGTACAGCTCCAGCAAGTGCGCGCACTTCTGTCTTGGATCCTTGATGATCCCACGAATACACGCAAGCACGTCCGTCAGTAAGTGTTCTTGGTTCTGTTACTAAGACGGCGAATCCCAGCTGACATCGTGGTTTGCGACACAAAGGTTTGTGACGTCAGTCATATTCTTTGTTGCATATGGCAGGAAGATAGCTTCTATGGACGATGAGTATGTCACTTTGGCTGAGATCGCCGTTGATGGTGTGAGCCAAGCTTTGGTCCCTGGGGCGTGGTGGGTCGAGTTTCTCCCGTTTCTCAAGCACGTTCCAAGCTGGGTTCCTGGTACGACGTCGAAGAAGCTCGCGGAAAAGTATCGTCCACACGTGATCAACATGATCAATAAGCCCTATGAGGAGGTCAAGGTTGCGCTTGTTCGTACTTCTCATGAAGTATTCCCCACGTTACTTCTCCAGTTGACTTGAAACTCTTTGTGATGGATAGAGTCGGGGGCTCGCTCATCCATCGTTGGCAACTGCTCTCATCGAAGAGAACGAGAAGAAATACCAGGGAACCGAAGAAGAGGCTAAATACGAGGAGATCGCCAGAAATGTAACTGGTATTGCATATGCCGGTGAGAGGTCGAGGTGAAGCTTCTAATTTGTTCTTGATAACCTGATTCCGCTTGTAGCCGGCGCGGATACGGTGAGGTTTAAGTCCTCACGGCAAGGGCACGACTAAATTCGTGGCTTTCACTCAATAGACCACCTCGGGTTGTTTGACGTTTTTGTTAGCGATGGCACAATTTCCCAAAGTCCAAAGAAGAGCGCAGGCGGAACTAGATCGGGTTGTTGGACCAACCCGTCTTCCCCAGTTCGCAGACTTTGGGCAGATGCCTTACATACGCGCCATAGTCATGGAGACATTGCGTTGGCTACCTGTGGGCCCATTCGGTGTCCCGCATATGGTCATCTCTGATGATGTCTATAACGGATTCCACATCCCGAAAGGCAGTCTCATCGTTCCGGTGAGTATCTCATGTATCGAATTCGCTATGCGACGTTGCTCACAATTCATTCACGGGCAGGATGTCTGGTCAGTTTATCCATTGTTTGTAGTTGAAAGACAGCGACGGACGCTCACGCGATTGAATTTCGTAATATAGGTCCATTCTTCACAACGAAGAGGATTACCCTGAGCCAGATGAGTTTAAACCCGAGCGGTTCCTCGACGAGCAAGGCAACGTAGATCCGAAAGTTCGAGACCCAGCTACGATAGCATTCGGCTTTGGACGACGGTGAGTGTTCTCGTGGTGTCACGAACCGAGCCCGGGCCCAGCGATGAAAAATATTACCAATCAATAGGATCTGCTTGGGGAGATACTTCAGTAACAACACACTATCCATACTCATCGCCTCCATACTGCACGTCTTTGATATCACTGCTGGCGTCGATGTAACAGGTCAAGCGGTGGAACTCAGCACAGTCATGGAAGGCGGCGCTGTCTTGTATGTATTCTTTTTTTACAAAAAATCTAACGATCTATTCAGTCCATTGATCTCAAAAAAAAACAGAATGCCAAAGGACGTCCCTTGTGGGCTCAAACCTCGGTCTGCGACGGCGGCCCAAATGATTTTAACAGCAAGAATAGCATAGACTTCTATCCCCACCCCGGCCGATGATTCTGTTTCAGAACATGTCGTCTTCTCATAGTAGGGTCTGTCTGTTTCCTTCTCTTCCGACAACGTGTATGTTCATTAATGTTTCTCTTGTTTTGCGCAACACGCCTCTTCAGTGTGTTGTGAAATTGTAAGACATAGTTTGACACAGCTTGGAAGTTACGATCGGATCGAAATCGTCCAAGGTGTACCCAAGTTTGCTTCTTTTTCTGTTCAATTGCAATTTCAGCGGGCGCTGTTCCTACTAGTAGCCACTCTCTTAAGGGCCCGATCGGATGCTCTGTGTCTGTGTGTGTCTGCGTCCATTGTGCTGCCAAATTGGCGTGCGACTCTGTGTTCGATACCGAGCGCCCAATACTGGCTAGGCCAAAATGCGACGCACACAGACACAGACCCACACAGACCGAGCATCCGATCGGGCCCTAAATCAATTCTACACGGCGCCGCTTTCGTACAAGAATGAATAGAACACCCGTACCCGTAAACCTTCTCCCTTTGGTTTGCTATGAAGTGAGCCACGGCGACGAAAGGAAACAAACCCATCATCGACATCACTTCTTCTTCGTTCCTTCCGCTCCCTCGGGCCTCGGGGTTAATGATCTCTGTTGATTCACGCCTTAAAGCCTGAGGTTGGCGGCGTTGACTGAAAGAATTCAGTCAGACAGCGTTAGGGGCAACTTGTTTCTACGCGGTAGATAGATAGACACGAGCTGCACCGTAACCTGTCCGGCCAACACAGCCTACTGATTCTTCTTCATGTCCTCCGCAGTCGCCATATCTCCCGTTCCCCGCCCAACAGGCGGTTGCGGGTCCGAGCTCGCGGGTGGATCGATGATATTAGCCTTGGCCTCCATCTCGGCGGCCCAAAGGGCAGCTCCGACCGTGTTCGTGAAGGAGAACACGAGCCCAACAACCGGAATAAAGGTAAACACGAGTGTGCTCACCGCTCAGTTAGCTCTTATACTTGTCCTACTGACAACATTCTCGGATGAAAATAAGGTCGACAACGCGCAAGTTTCCATGACGACCAAGAGAGCTCTCAAGCCCTAGGCGACAGAAGAGATTGAATAGAATTGCAATCTCAGAACAATGTGTTTCAGAGAACAATCGCTAGCCAGCGCCACGAAGCCTCGTTTGGTCTTGTTTGGCTGCAGCCTTGTACCTGATTCCTCATCAGGTGTTTCAATTGCATCACGTTCGTTCAAGATCATACCGAACAACATATTGTTACAAGCATCTTATACTGTGCTTTTCTCCCGATGCCAAGTATTCACGACGATGATATATCACTCAATTTCAAGGAAAGAATGCATAACGTCGGTCCCAATCAAACGTCTACTATGTACAAGACGAATGAAATAACCAATACGCCAACGAAGGCAGGAAAAGCGAAACTTA
Source organism: Cristinia sonorae (assembly GCA_021029105.1). Lineage (NCBI taxonomy): Eukaryota > Fungi > Basidiomycota > Agaricomycetes > Agaricales > Stephanosporaceae > Cristinia > Cristinia sonorae. Next base: position 25,852 of record JAEVFJ010000029.1, on the reverse strand, counting down.
GAAGGAGGCATAGTAGAGAATAGTGACTAGGAGGAGATACATAAGGCATAATCAGGTCGCATACCGATTCCGCTTTATTCTTAAGAGCTGTCAGGAGTCGAGACGTCCTCGAGAGCGTTGTTGGGTGCGTAGCCGGTCTGGAGGCGAGGGTAGGGCTCGTCGCGGCTGTTTGAAGCGGCAGCGTTGGCGTGTACAGAATTAGGGTAGTAGGACCTGGCGGGACTCGGAGGTGGTGGTTGATGTTGTGGATATTGTGGCGCTACGGGTTGTTGCATGACTTGAGGAAGGATACCCTCTGAGTCTGAAGCCGAAGCTTGGGGTGCATTGTTCACTTGAGCGGCGGCGGGTTCCCTTGGGGCTGATTCTCCTGTTGCGTACCCTGTTGTTGTAACAATGATGAGGCTAAGATACGTATCACAGATGCGGATGGTGTGTGTGAAAAGGAACGTACCGACACTGTGATCTGGGGCCTCGATAACCTGGTGTCGCGGAAGAGCCGGAAGATAGTCGAGGTCGTCGAGTGGTGCATACTGTTCACCTGGAGTCTGAACCTGAGATTGAGCTTCAACCTGAGCCTGAGCCCAAACTTGTTGCCCTTGCGCTGGTCCCGGGGAATTACGACCATCGGCGGCGGCAACGGGGCTAGATCTACCACCCCTGACACCCCAAGCCAACGTCTCTCCATCAATCCCATATTTATATGACATCTCAGCATAACGTTGGTAAGAGTCAGGTTCTGACGGTGCGCCCTGGCTTGAAGTATCCGGAGGGGCGGGGTTGTACTCAGAATTAGGGCGAGAATCCTGGTCGTCCGTGTCAGGGCTAGCAAACATTTCAGATGAGTGTTGACGAAAGATAAAGATGCAACACGTACTAGTTCCCACCGGAGGCAAAGAATGATTGAATGATTCCTTCCATGGTGCACTGCGGTCACAATTTCGTTCTTATGATCAGCTCATAAAATCATAACGAATGGGTTGGGAATGTGCGTACATTGTCCGAGTTCGTAGAAGTATACTTGAGCTTCCTGACTTTCTTTGACCCTTTGTTGACGATAGCAAGTTTGACCTTACATTTGCGCTTTAAATCCAAACTCGAGGGTCTTTCCGTCACGGCTCTCGTCTTTGGCTTTCTAGGTGACTTGACCGTCTTCAGGGGCGTTTGTTTGCGCTCCATCGTATTCGCGGAGAGCAGTAGCAAGATGAGAGGGACGGGTACCCGAGCAAGAGGCTGAAGATGAAGAGGAGAGGATGGGAGTGTAGTGACTTGATTATCCAGCTGGCCTTTTTATGTGACCACAGACAACGGCGTCGAAAGCAACGACAACGCCTCAGAGAGTCATCGTGAACCATAACGGGATACTCGTAGATGCTGCGTATTATGTTGAGAATGCGGTGCAACCCGTAATATGGTGCTGGTGGAAGTGTCCAAGTTTTAGTTACGAATGTGGCGTTAGTTTCGAGAACTTACGCGTCGTACCTTGTATCCGCTGTAGTAGTTTTCCGAGTAGAACAGCATCGATCTGCAAAGTGAAAAGATCGCGAATTGTCAGTTCGTACTTGAGCTGTGCCAACAGTTAGAAGGAATCACTCGGCGCCAGCAGAGGATGGGCGGGAAAACCCGAGCGATTTGGCGCCCAATGTTTTGGCGTGACGGGTGTGGCGAGTCAAACGAATACTACTGCCAAACAGGTCGCACAACACTCTATGTCACTCACTTGTGAACCCCTCCTCGCCGCGCTCAAAGAATGTCTCCTACGCTCAGACTGCGTTGTCAAGCAAGGCCGACTTCCCTCGGAATGCCTGAAGGAACACACGGACGAGTTGCCCGAGGAATGCAAGAGCCTGCGGAAAGCGACGTTCGAATGTAAACGGAATATGGTATGTACAATCTTCCCTGTGCTCTTCAACGTTGTGACTATAACTGGTTATGTGGAATAGTTGGACATGCGGAAGCGGTTCCGAGGTACGAACGCGGGTGCGGTGGCCAGCAAGATCAAGGAGGGACCAGGATCGGGAGAGGGTTCGGTGCCACGAGGGGAGGGGTCATAGGCGGAGTTCAGTGAGTGATTGGCTTCTCTGTAGGACGCTGTGTCGCTGATACGAGGAAGACTATTAGCGGTTCGACCCAAAAGACTGGGCCAGGATTGAGACTTGGCACTCCCTACCACGCCCGTCGTCGTCATCAATTCTCAGATCTCCGATGTGTATTAGATGTTGAATGGAAATTCTGGATTCGGAGTGGTGCAGAGAAATGAGCAGGCGCTGACGTCATGGGACATCCTCCCCTGTATATCTCTCCAAATTCGCTCTTTCCTCAAGACCATCACAATGTCCACCTCAGAAGTTCATCCCATCGTCCACCAGCTGCAGCAGGAGGCAACCCAGGCAGCCAGACTCAGCGGCGATGCCATCTCCTCCTTCGCATGGGTATGGCCCTTCAGGGGAATCCTCTACGCCATCGCCCGTAAGTCACACACGCTTTCACAACAACCCGTCTATCTCCAACTCAATCTCCTCAGACCCCCATGTCATCCTTTCTGTTCGCTCAGCTCTCATCAAATCTCTCGTAACCTCAGCGATATCATTCATCGCCCTCGCAATATTCACATACGTCCCCCAAGCAGCGGTCCTCTCTCTCTTCACAGGCCCTATTCTCGGCCCCATTCTCGCCCTCTTGCTCCTCGGAGCCGAATCCATATTCCTCATGACCTTCTTCGCACGTGCCCTCTTCCTCGAGCCTGCGCTCACCCAAGTCTTCGACACCACCCTGCTCGCGAAGGGCCAGACAGAGTTGGTCAAGACTGGGAAGACGAAGTTCGCAGCAGGTGGAGGCGGGAAGAGAGAAGCCATTGAGGGGGCCGTTGTGAGGCCTTTCCAGGCGTTGAGCGCGAATGGTGTCATCAAGTATCTCGTCAGTTTGCCGTTGAACTTCGTGCCCGTCATCGGAACCGTGGCGTTCTTGTTCCTGAACGGACAACGCGGCGGTCCAGGCTGGCATACACGCTACTTCCAGCTGAAGGGCTGGGACAAGCAGCAGAGACTGAGATTCATCGCCTCGAGAAGGGCAGAGTATACTGCGTGAGCAGAACCCATCATATTATGTTAACGAATATGCTGATCGAGATATGTCGTAGGTTCGGAATGGCGACACTCTTTTTTACCTTTATTCCGGTTGTTGGGCTCGTGTTCTCCTTCACGAACACGGTCGGAGCTGCCCTTTGGGCCGCCGAGATGGAGGCCAAGGCCAATATCATCGATCCACCCGCGAGCTCGGCCCCGCAACCGCCTATTGGGCGAAGAACGGGAGATATGGCGACTGCGGAGGACATGAAGAAGAATCAGTAGGCTGTGTTGGTCGGACAGCTTACGCTGTATCAGCAACCTCAGACCCTTCAGTGTGTCCGTATTTGTATTGTACGTTTGGCCCTATTGAAAGTCCCGTTCAGGATGATCGATATCCGGATCACGAATACTACAGAATTTGTAAGATCTGTCTTCAAGCTTGGATCGTCGGTTATCGAAACGCCACAGTGACTTTTGTGTGCGAAACGCAATGCACATGAAGGTTATGTCCTCGGCGATGAGAAACAACAGCATTTGTAGCGTGAGGTCCTAGCTTTCATCCTCGATCGGAGCTAAAACCTTAGAATGGAACACAGCAATTCCACAGCTTAACTCCCCGACAACTCTTTCCCAACAACCACCTCCAATACACTCTCCCGTGGCATGCCTATAAAACCCCTGATACGGTCCAAGACCATGATGATCCCCGCCACTCAGGCTCCAGGTGACGGGACCGAGTCTTCTGTGCGTCTTCAGCAGAGATATCACCTCAGTCACTGATGTGACGTTATATCATAGCGAGACGCTACTTATCCTTCGCCTTCCCGCTCAACGTCCTCTTATTTCAAACACTAGGATGACGTCGTAACGACAGAACCTGACCTGATGTTGCCAACTGAGGCGTCTGAAACACAAACACAGAGACCGGAGGAAGCGAGTCCAGGCGCAGATCAAGTCAACGGGCCTGTGAAAAGATGGACTGAGTATCAGCCGAAGGTCAAATCGTCTGATGAGGAGGTGATGACGGTCAGTCAAGTAAGTATATGGACTGTGTCAAATTGTGGATATTGGTACTGATTGAGACGGGTAGAAACGAGCGGTCACAATGCCGGCATGCCTTGTCAGTGACCAATAGCCCCTGCGACTTCCACTGTTATTTGATTTTCTAGCGTCTGTGCTCGCGGGGCAAGGGCTCATAACGAGATCGAGGAGGGCACTGCCTGAAATCTCTCGATCTGCCATTTTGACGCCCATATACCTTCCCCGACGAAAGATTCGTGTCCGGTGAAGCTGCCCTCAAGAATCAAGCCAATAGTCAATATTCTATCACATTCCTGCGAACAAGGATTCGCTGCGGTAGTGGCACTTTCGAGTGCTTCCACACAAGAATCCGTTCGCTTGACTCAGCATGCTTGTGCCCGGACAAAGGTGCAATCAAACAAGACCTAATAGCTGTGCCACAGGCCGGTCGGAATACTTTGACAACACCAGATTTCGACCAGCACATTGCACAAGCCTGAGAGTATTGCCAGTGGGGTTTGCCGTTTGGTGTTTTATCCTGATTCAGCTATTGCAGGTATGGAAGCTGAGAAGCCTCTCGAGCCTCCGATTCTCAGACGAAGGCTGTCAGGCCCCTTCTGTACTGCTATCATTCATGACTCGGATATCCCTTGGCTCTCGGTGGGAGTTACTAGTCGGTCTACTCAACCAGTGTCCCAGAGAAGCGCTGATAGTGGTGAGGAGTATATAACCCCCACCGGCAGATCGAACTTCACCCTCAATCTTCATCACCAACCCCACCAGCTCTAGGACCAGCAATGGATGAACAGCAAATACAATTCCTACTCAGCCGAGGCTTCGAGGTTGAAGATGCCTTGCAAGAAGGACCGATTTCTTGGAACTTCGAGTCGGAGGAGACAGAATTTACTCCGAGTCATTACTGTGTTCGGAACGTCGCAGATGGAGATTGGATCGCCGTCGCATATTACCCCAAGGCTAGGGATGATCTCGACACAGTTACTGAAGCCCATCGTCGCAACAGTATCCTCCGTCGGATATGGGTGATGCAACGGGTTGCAGCATTGGAATCTCCATGTGAATCTCTTGCGCCACTCTTGGAAAAGCTTGAAGACAGACGATTTACTTACATACTTATGGTAAGATGGACTATCAGTTATGATCTTTACTTACCGAGTTTAAATTGATTAGCCTTTATATGACATTACTCTCGACGAATGGATGGATACGAAAAGGCAATATAAGGAAAAGGTATCATTTAATCAGGCATTAAGGATTTGTATCCAGCTCGTACGTGTGAGACTAAGTCAATTAGCAACCTAGTACTCACTTCATAAAAAATTAGGCCACGGCCGTTGGGAAGCTACACAAGATGCGTGTGATTCATCGCAATATCATGGCCTTCAATGTTATGCTGGATCAAAAAGAAAACGCAGTCCTTGTTGGCTATGGGCAAGCCTCGATTCCGCATGCAGATTTTCAGGGAGAAAATGAACTTCCAAGGTTGCGCTTCAATGATGTCATTGTGCCACCAGAACAAACCTCGCATACTTATGCCACAGACATTTGGGCTCTTGGGAAACTCTTCCTTAGGCTCTTTTCAGGGAAGTTATTCCCGGGCCCTGGTCCGCATAACATTGAAGATGCCATCTTTAAGTACATGGGTTCCTCACAGCCCAAGCTTTCCGAAGTCATACGGCTTCTCTCTCGGGTATGCGGTTCTTTCACTCTTGTAAAACGCGATCAGTGAGCTGACATTGTGACATTGCTTCAGATGCTTGAGGAGAATCCAAGGCTTCGCTACAATATTGAAAACGTACTAGTGGAGCTGAGCCTTATTTTGGAACCTTCCTACTGTTAGAACAAACTCAGTCATTAGACGTGCAAATCAATGGTGGCAACCGGGGAGGTTGATAAGAGAATCGAGATTGGAGTTGCATGTAGGGTGCTCTGGAAGATGACCAAATAGTGGGCTAGATTCTCCATTCTAATTTTTGCTTGTGAAACTTCAGCTTGTCGAAATAATATCAAGTGTGCGGATAGCTCATAAACAAGGCTAAACAAGTGTCCTCACTGTCACGGTCACGGTGATCTAGTACTAAGTATTGTTCAAATCTTGAGACCGAGAATATACTAGTACACGCCTTGTCGCCATGAATACCAACATATACATGTCGTTGATTGGCTCGGTCCGCACTAAAGCCTAGTCGAACGGCGAGGAATCCATCTTCACGCTCTTCTTTGTTTGCTTGTCACGTCCATAATCACAATGGACAATATCATCTCAATCCCCGGGCCCCTCATCGATCTCACCTCCAACCTCGCATCCACCGACCGCACCAACATCGACCCCGTCATCCCGGGCAACATCAACACTCTCCTGTCCTCATCCTCCGAAACTCTCGCCGCATTCTAAAACCCGGAATGAAAACTTGAATACGCTCCCAAATTCCCTGTGCTCGCCATCATCCTCCTAGACCTCGTCAAAGCGCTGACCTCCCTCATCGGAGACGACCCAGAACGCAAAGACGCCGTATGCCAGATGGACGAGATCGTAAAGGTGTACGAGACGCAACGACGGGCTTTGTGCGAAGGCGTCGAGTCGTTGGATCAATTCTTTCGGCTGGAAGACAAGAATCGGTTGTTGGAGAGGTATGAGGCGCATATAAGAGGGTTGGATGCGGGCGCGGAGGAGATGGGGAAGTTGATGGTTTTGACGTGGTTGGAGTGGAGGCTTGGGTTGGACTTTCCTACGCCAAGGTAGGTGTTTTACTCTTGCCCGTGTGGTTTTGTTAGGTTCGTGCTAATGAATGCCGACGTAGGGTTGAGAAGCAGGCGTCATCGACTCCAATCGCTCGTCCTCGCGGACCACGGGTGCGACAGACAATGCGTGCTGGGCTTGTCGCATCCTCATAGTTGTGTATTCATAATGACCTTATACCTGGTATGTGCAGGTTTTGAATTCTTCTTTGTGGTCGACGCTGATTGTGTAGACAGTTCCGCTGTTATCATAGCTATCATATGGAAACATGTATCACACCACTGTATCGCCAGCAGTCTACGAGATAATTCCACGCCGGTCATACATGCTCACATTTTGACAAGAAATGCGCTGGTCCGTGATCAGCCTTGCAAGAGGCGAAGATGACACGGGGAGGCGCTGGCTGTGGCGAGAGGGTAAGGCTCACGACCATACTTAGTGGTGAGACGCATTGGCCCTTCTGTGTTGCGTCGAGCGTTCAAATGGTCTGTTATCAGGACAAACTTAGCATCAATATCATGGCCGTGGAACACAAAAGTCTGAAAACAATAGCTCCGGCGCCTGATTCGTGCATAAGAATACTCAGCGCCACCATCCCTTCTCCTCCCACTACTTCACATTCACTACTGACTTGGGCCCTCATCAGACGTATCCTCCTAGTCATTATTCAACGGTGGGTTGTGATTTCTCGAAACAGCCTCGCGATGTCTGGCTCATCCAATCTCGCAGAATTTGGCCAGCATGAAAACGCCACAGTCCGACATCCTGGCACCTTTTCGCGCAAAGCTGTTTCGCTTCCAGGAATATCAGTACTATGTATCTCGCATGAACACGCTGCCAAAGTTTCGGAACAGCTGTCTCCCAATCAATCGCCTTCCGACGGAGCTCCTCCAACTCATCTTCGACTGGACGATAGATCCAAGCCAAGGATCCGTCGCCAACATCTTCCTTCTTCACGTCTGCCACCACTGGCGGGAAATTGCTGTGGCGTACAAGGCTCTGTGGACGAATGTCATCATCAATGCCCAGGATCAAGGAACCGGTGGTGGAACAGTCACCGTCAACTTGCTACCGCTGTCGGGAAGTGCAGACTTGACAGTGGACATTCGCGAAGTGCTCGACTTCGTGCCTCCGAGTTCACTGGGCTTCAAGATCGCGGGAACTGGATCGTCTAGCGAACTGGCCTCGCGGGTGTTGGCTGAACTTCACCGGATCAAGGACCTTTCGTTGATCGTCGCTGCTAGGGCCCTACGGAGCGGGCTGGCCGCTCCCCTTCAGGTCTCCGCTCCAAGACTCCAAACACTCGTCCTCTCTCAATACGACGGCCAATTCTGGGGCGAGGATCTGCACGGCCCCATACCTTCCATCTTCTCCGACTTGCCTGTTCTCCGAGAGCTAAGCCTGACGGGATTTCCGGGTCAGTTCAGTCTCGCACTGGCTGGCCGTGCGCACAAGACCCTGGAGAAACTGACGTTGGACCCACGTTGGCGATCGGAGCCCGTTAGCAGGACTGAGTTGCTCGATACCTTGAGGCGTTTGGAGAAACTCACTGCGCTCGATCTCGGTACTCATGTTTTCTCTTCTTCCTCACCTGGCCTGAACCATCCCATCGTTGACACCCCGTTCCTGCGTACACTCCGTCTCAAAGGAGACGCCTTGGACTTTGACTGGCTACTCCGACACATGCGTCTTCCTGTTGCGATTTCTCTTGATCTGCATCTTCTCGGTGGCGTCTTCACATCCGACGCAACGTATCTTTCACTTGGCGAGCGAATTGCGGAGATATACAATCCTGCCAACGGCCCGCATGTGACTGCGCCATTACACCATGCGGCGTGCTTGCGGAAGGGTGGCACGAATCAACGGGGGTACGATGGCGGTGTATACCTTGTGCTGACGAGCTCGCCGGATGTCGTGGATGAATGCTTTGACAGCAACGGAGATGGGACGCAGGCACAGAGTGGTGTCCGTCTCTGGAGGACCCAACACTGCATCGACACCTCCCATGGCCATTTCCAGCGCCGTCCTCCATCTCCCCACACCCATCGTACCCTAAAGATCTGGATTCCAGACCGTCTTACGATACGCTCCCGAGCTGAATCTGTCCAGCTCATCTGGCGCAACCTCCCACTTCACGACGTGCACACCCTTCTTCTCGACAAACCCCCGATGGGCGTCGGCACACCCGGGGTCGGGATCCCAGAGCTGTACCGAGATTTCCTGCCCTCTTTCGTGAACTTCGTCGCTCCGATGTCTTCGCTCCGATACCTCACGCTGTGTGATTGGAGTATGTGTTGGGTGCAACAGCTGCTCCTCGCGTCGCCGCCTCCTGCTGTCATCGGAACCGCCTCTTCGGTGCTCTTCCCGAGTCTTCAGTCGTTGACGTTGTCGCGGACGCCGTCTGGCAAAACGTCTTCATCAACCAAGGTCGGAACCCACTTCCCTTTGCATGAATGGCCGTCAAGTTGGAGTCACCTGAGCGAGAAATGGGCAGCGGCGGAAGACGCGAGGATCTTGCGACATGTGTTGGAGAGGAGAGCGGATGCGTGCCGACCGCAATGTTGGGTGGGCGAGGAGTTGGGAGCAGAGTCGCAAGGAGCTCGGGCACTGCAGAAGATCGCACTCTATGGGTATTCGGGGTTCCGCTTTGACTTTTGCCACATGGCAGATGTGGTGGAGAGATGTTACTTTGACGGTAAACTTCGAACGCGGTGATGACAGGCTCTGATGTTTTGCTGTGGTTCATCTCATGTTGAAACTACTGTCCTAATGTATGATATTGGGCAGTATACAGTCGTCATTCGTCTCCTACGCCCAGACCTTGTCGTAGCCCTAAAAGCGTCAAATAGTGAGCACAAACGGGCGAGGGAGATGAGAACCAACGCACCTGCGACAAATCATGCGTCCGATACTGAAAGTCCACGATCCCTCTCTTCCGAAACATCGGCAGATAGCTCTCCGCCGCTTCATGCACCTTCATCCTCTCCTCAGGACCGAGCATTGCTTCGTGGATGAATACAGTGACATCCCTCAGCAACTCTAGCTCAGCCAGATATGCGTCGAATGCGTCCCACGCAAGTGAGGTAAAAAGATGGACGAAGTTGTGAGGGGTTTGTGGGATGAAGGCAAGTGTGATCTCGAATATAAGGATTGGTAGGCGGATTTTCTGAAGTATCTGCTCGCAGCCTGGGCGAACGTTCAGGGACAATCGGAACGCGAGCATGAATTCTGCGGCTGAGAAGTCCAAGCGTTCTAGGTGTTTGTGGAGTGAAACGGTACTCAGTGCCTCAGACTCGTGTGTGTTGCAGCTACATTGACACGACGCACCTGGAAGCGGGTACGATAGCGAATTAGGAATGTAAAACGTGCCTATCTGAAGCAGTGAACATTTCGCCAATAAATGCTCCATCTATTCTGCGTTTTCAGTCGTATACATGTACTCCAGCTGTTCAATCGAGTCCAAGAACGGCCAGGAGATCACCGTTTTCTGGATGAGCTCCGTTGCTTTCCACAAAAACAGATGCTCGAGATTACTGAGAGGTTTGTAGGGGAATGTCGGTGGAGAGGACGTGGGTATTGCGATATCGACGTCCTCGATGTATAACCGCCGCACGCTGGGGAACAGGGAGACAAGTCGCGAGAGATCCCGGCAAGATGCGAAGGAAGCGAATCGGATGCATAGCAAGTTTTGAACATTTGAGAAATTCTGGAAGAGCGACAGGTACTTCTGAGTGGGTGAGTTGAATTGGGGTAGTTTGGAGAAGAAGACGGTTTGCAACGACGGAAGCCACGGAAGGAGGCGCAGTGGAACCATGCAGATCCAGTTGAACGAGGGTTCTACGTGTGTGCCAGAAGTGTTTCTCGAGGAACTCTTGTCGCCGCTGTTGGCACCACCAGGGCCCGTTAGACTGCGATCTGACTTCCGATCCAAGGTCCCGACGTTCAATTCACGAACAAAGGTGCCAGCCTCGGGATTACTCCGGACAAGAGAGAGAAAATGCTGAAGCTGATCTTCGTTTTGGAGGTGAATTGTCGCGTAGAGATGAAGCCGACTGCGCTGGAGCCACGCCCGACAGGTGAGCGCACATGCGTGAAGCAGACGCATGTTGCTTGCTCTGCGGGCCTCATAGGCGCAGAAATCGATGATGGTTTCCCAAAGTTCCACAGGAAGAAGCTGCCGATCCTCCTTTTGTGATTCGCAGCTGGTAGCAATAGCAATAGGTTTGGCAAGCGTCCCTGCAGGTCTGGAAGACCAACTTACTCTCTGTTATTGGAGTGGAGTTCCTTCATCCTGTTCCAACAATTTGTGAGCTTCAAAATGCGGCCGCAAAGGTTCTCCTACATCGAGTATTCATAGACAGTCAGGACTCATCAGAGCGGCCGAAGTGTAGTACTTGAAAGGACCAAAATTGAGCAAGGCGCAAACTATGACAAATAATGATGTTTCACACGGCAATCCCTTTGCGTTAATTCAAGTTGTCCGACACTCAACATTGACAACAAACTGACCTCCATCCTCCTCCTACCCCTTCTAATTGTCCATGAACCGGTCGGATTGACGCCAAGTTAATTGAAGTTATCCAATTGTCTACCATCAAACTTGCCTCCATGGAACCAGCCCGATGACTGAGAGCAGCGATAGTCTCGAACGGGGGATGGCGCCGGTATTACTGGTCTAATTTGTTGGGTATCACAGAACCATGTTATATGAGGTGAGTAACACGAACACCAATATCTTCACACCAGTGATACTGAGTATCAGAGCTCCATGACCGCCGTTCTCAAACCTGCGCCCTCCCCATCCCTCCCCTCTCTTCTGGGCACAACTCTCTTCCCCGAGTTGGTCCACCAACTGGAATCATTCATCGTATCAAGAAAGCCTCCCCCTCCTATAGCGAAGCCATGGAAAATTCCTCTTCTGTGGGAAGTTCTCCCGCTCGTACTCGACATCATTGAGCCATTGTCGCAAGGCAGAGACCTGGATGTGGACTTGTCTCTGGCAGACCTACGTTTGCTGCATGGCCGGATTTGTCGCATGCGGGAGCTAATTTGTGAGGGGATGGAAGGACTAGAAACGCTAGCGGTGGAGGATAGGTTGGCTCTTGAGCGAGACTTTCTCGGCGATCTGTGGGAGGTGGATTATATGAGTGAACACCTGGGAAGGTGCACAATTGTGCAATGGGCGAAATGGAGAGTTCGCGGGTAACGTTTCACAGTTCGTGAGTCTTACCTTGGGCAGGCAAACTTTGGGCTAATTAACTCACGCATCGATGCAGTGATTCTACAAGACAAAGCTCTGCCAACAGAGGGTCAACATGTTGAGGACGGCTGTCTTCTCCATTAAAAGTTTGCGTCGCTGTGGTGCATTATTTGAATCAAATGACGGTTTTTCACCGAAACCTGCGCGGAAATGCCGTTGAGGCGGCCTGGGAGTCCAGGATGATCGCATTCGTCACATTCGCCTGGCTATCTCACGAAGGACGCTCGACGAGGAACCTCTTGCGTATCCCAAGCTTTCAGCACCGAGGCTGCAAACTTTTGTCATCACCGAACTCCCTACAACGGATCTCACCCCCTTGATGCCCGTCTTGCTAACATGCCTTCGTTGCAAGAGCTCGCTGTTCGGAGCTTTTTACCGCATTTCGCCTTGTCTCTGGCAAACAGCGCAAAGAAACCGTTATTGTCACCACGAAACAAAAACAAGTATGTCCGTGTACGTACCATATTCCATTTACATTCGAACGTCGCTTTCCGCAGGTTCTTGCATTCCGAGGGAAGTTAACCCTGCTTGACAACGTAGTCTGAGCGCAGGAGACTTTTTTCGAGCGCGGCGAGGAGGGGTTCACAAGTGAGTGACTTAGGGTGTTGTGCGACCTGTTTGGCAGTGTTCGTTTGACTCGCCACACCGACAGGCCAAAACACCGGGCGCCAAGTTCCTCGGGTTTTGCTTTCACAGGATCAAACGCGAACCGACCACTCACGATGTTTTCACTTCTCAGATCGATGTTGGTCTACTCGGAAACCTACTACAGCGAATACAAGGCACTACGCGTAAGTTCTCGAAACCAACCCCACATTCGTAACTAAGACTTGGACACTTCCACCAGCATATTACAGGTTGCACCGCATCCTCAATATAATACGCAGCACCTACGAGTATCTTGTCATGGTAATGGATCTAGCCAGAACAACTCCTTGAGGCGTTAGCGTTGGCTTCTGGCACCGTTGTGGCGGTCCGTCGGTCGCATAAAAAGGCCAGCTGGATGATCAACCTACTGCACTCCCATCCTCTCTTCTTCATCTTCAGCCTCTAGCTCAAGTACCCCTCTTATTCACGACTCCCTGATTATACAATGGAACGCACATCAACTCACCGGAAGGTACCGAAGTCTCCTAGAAAGCAAAAGACCCGAACCGTGACGGAACGGCGATTGAGTCTGGATTCGAAGCGCAAATGCAAGATCAAGCTTACTATGGTCGACAGAAACTCAAGGCACATTGTCAGGTCACTCAAGTATTCTTCTACGAACTCGGACAATGTGCGTTCTCAACCCTCCTGTTGTGATATTTGAGCTGATCATGAGGGTGAATTGTGACCGTAGTGCACCATGGAAGGCATCGTCCAACAATTCTTCGCACCCGGTGGGAAGAAGTACGTGTCGCATCTTTCTCTCCCGTTAACCCTCATCTCATCAGTTTGCTAGCCCTGAAATCAATGATTGGGATTCTGGCTCTAACTCTGAGTACCTCCCCGCCCCTTCGGATGCTTCAAGCCAGAGGTCGCCATCAGAATCTGACACCTACCATGATGGTACGACTTCATATGGATATGAGATGGGTGAAGAGGCGTTTTGGGGTCGTTCTAGTACCGCCAATGATCGTAATTCCATGAAACCAGCAGAAGGACATCAAGATCGGGCTCAGGATCAGTCTCCGGGTGGACGATATGCGTTACTGAACAATCATGTCATGCAACAACCCGCAGACTCACAATACCAACCACAACCTCCCGGTATGCCCTACTATCCTAACACCACAGGCCCCAGCGCCGTCGCTTCAACCAGCCATAACTACGCATACCACATACTACAGCCCGGCTTCGCACTCACCAACTTCCCCACCCCAAATAGTCCTCCAGAAGAAAGCATGAGTATGGTGAATGAGGACACAACCGACGCCAACTCGGAACTTTCTTTCCTCAGTGGGCCAGAATGAACGCCTCTCGCCTCGCTCTTCGATGGTGTGGAATTTTCGAGAGTCGACATTGGGTTTTGGTGGGTTCCGTGTCTCTGGGTTGTGCGGTCGTCGATCATTATGCCTTATGCCCCTTCTACTATGCTAAATGCCTCCTTCCGCTGTTCTTCTTTCTTCTTCGTTGAGGATTATTTTCCTCCTGTACATAGTAATTTCTTGGGATCGTCATTATGCAATTTTTTCTCCTTCCAAGAACTCTGAACGATATCGTCTTGAATAGAAGCCTTAAACCTCGGATTTCAACGATACTGTGCTGCAACACCATTAGCATGATTTGCTCTGGATTTTTACGAACAAGCCGAGCAACTCCTTGGGAGCTATCGCTTTACCACTACCGTTCAGTACTAGCTACTCCGAACCTACTTATTGACCTCTTTTCTCATTTGTTGGATGTTGGATGGGACAGCTTCGGGTTGCAAGTCAGTGACGTCACGGAGGTAAATAATTGAGCGTCTGGTCGACAATTGTTCTTACCCATATCCTCCGAGTCCCATCATAATTATCCTCCCAATTGTCTCAGTTGGTCAAAATCTGTCGCTATTTCACCGCCAACGTTCCTATTGTCAATGCTATCACTGTGGGTCGCTAAGGGTGGACTCTAAGGAGAGATGAGACGTTCCGTATCATGGTTATAAAACTGTGAGCAGCACATATTCCCTCAATTGCAAAACCAGTAACCAAATCTACCTACCAGAAATGACCACCGTCCTCACTTCATCCTCCGCACTCTCCCCATCCCTGCCCTCGTTTCTGAGCTCGATGCTCTTCCCCGAGTTGGTCCGCCAGGTGGAATCCTCCATCGTGGTCAGGAAACCCCCGCCCCCTATAGCAAAGCCTTGGAAAGTTTCAGTCCTATGGGAAGTTCTTCCGCTCTTGCTTGACATCATAGAACCGATGTCGCGAGGCAGAGCCATCGATGGCAACTTGCCCATAGGAGACATACGAGCAGAATATGGCAAGATTTGTCGTTTGCGGGAGCTTATTTGCGAGGGGATGGGAGGAATGGAAACGCTTCCAGTGGAGGACAGACTCGAAATGGAGCAATGCTTCCTTTGCGAGCTGTGGGAGGTTGATCGTATGTGTGAGCTGCTTGGGAGACGCGCGATTGTGCATTGGGCGAAGTGGAGAGTTCGAAAGTGAAAATATTCAGTTGTCTCGGGGAAGGCAATATTTTGGACTACCTCGTACCTTGAAGTAGCAAATCTACTGGATGCTAATCGGTCGAAGACGCGAAGACCTTGCGGCATGTGTTGGAGAGGAGGGCCAAGGCGCGTTGGCTGCGACAGTTGGTGGGTTGACTTTTGTCAGTTGTTGGGCGTGGTGGAGAGGTGTCTCCTTGATGGTGAACTTCAAACGCAGTTATTACTCTGAGGGGAGATAAAATGGCGTGTCTCCTTGAGAAGAAACAAGCGGGATGATATACTGAGCTTGGTGGACAATGGAATGAACGAAAACGAGATCTTGAGGCGAGGAGAGACGTATCGTGACCAAAGTTTCGCTGGTGACACAGGTTCGTTGGTTGACATCGGAGGTTCGATAGCCTAGTACTGTATGTAGTTGCACTTTGGAGGTGATGTTCATGATGATCAATGTGGGCGTCAATTCTCTCAACTCTTTCTCTCGCCACACTTGTCAACGCTGGGCGTCTGCTACGCAATTGTTCACAACCTCACCCTGGCCCTACTTTTCCTTCTCAATACAATTGTCTGTGAACGTTGTGAACCACTATGTCGACGCCAAGATATCCTATTGTCGGCCGTCAAATGGCTCCTCATGTATTCTCCACTTAGTTGAGGACAGACATGGTCCCGAGGGAGGGACAGTCTAATTGTTGGATTCGCCAACGTCGCGCACAGGCATGTTATAAGAGGTGAGTAACTCGAGCATATCTATTCCGGTATCAATCATACGAGCATCTATCAGGCTCCAATGACTGCCGTTCTTAAAGCATCCTTCGCACCCCCCTCATCCCTCCCCACCCTTTTGGGTCCAACGATCTTCCCCGAGTTGGTCCACCAACTGGAATCCTCCATCGTGTTCAGGAAGCCACCGCCTCCAATAGCGAAGCCTTGGAGAGTCCCGGTCCTCTGGGAGGTCCTTCCGCTCTTGATAGAGATTATAGAACCACTCTCACAAGGCAGAGACATCGATGGACACATGACTCCGGCAGACCTACGTTCGCTGCATACCAAGTTCAGTCACATACGCGAACTTATCTGTGAAGGGATGCAGGGGATGGAGAAAGTTGCTGTGGAGAAGAGACTGGCTCTGGAGGAATGCTTTCTTGGCGAGCTGTGGATGGTCGACAGAATGAGTGAGGAATTAGGGAGACGCGCGATTGTGCAGTTGGCAGAATGGAGGGCGCGAAAGCAAGCCATCGCATATGGTGAGTTTCATGCTGGAAGACAAAACATGTACTCATGTAGCCCCCGGTAGTTGCTTAGTACGGCGCACAAACTGCTCGTGGATGGGATATACAGAGTCATGGACGGATTTACTCCCTGAAATTTGCCCTGTTATCGACCTCCTACACACATATGGGATCATCCTTTGCATCTTCCGACTTGTGCATCTCCTGCGTTTGTGGAAACAAGAGTCATCGAGCAGCTAAGATGTAAGACCAAGGCGTGCATCCATAAGGGTGTATATGAGGTGTCGTTAACGTCGTTATTTTCCTGTTCAGGCCATCACGACCAGAGACAAAGTGTGAAGTTGGCGCTCAGACAGTGAAATACCAGGGCATAGGTCATATCACATTCTTTGTGCTGACTAACAAGGACAAGACCATTCATTCCGACTGTATAAAAGCTCGAAGGGGGGCGAACACCAGTTCAGTACTCCCTCCCGACCCTTTACTGATATCGTCATGCTAGCTGAGCAAAGCAACTGCAAACCTCGAGGGTCAGTCTCACCTTGACGGTGTCACGCTCACGTCTAAACAACAAATACTTATAGCTGGATTCATTACCCGTCCTCGCAAGTGGCAGGCCTCTCACTTGCAAACTCTCCGCACTCCAGAAATGACCGCTCTGACTCACCTTTCAATCGTTATGCATTCCAGGCGGCCAAGCGCGTCAAGGTATTTCGTCGTCATCGAAACTTGGAGATGTTGGTTTCTTTAGTTCCCATTGATGTTCTGCAGCGTATTTTTGGCTACGTCACCGACAGCAATCACGGCTCGATGGGCAATTTTTTTCTTGGGCAGATATGCCGTAAATGGAGAAGTGCTGCCCTCAATCATCCTGCACTTTGGTCGGACATCGTTGCAACCGACTACTGCACCAATCTTCACCTGCTCGAGCTACTCTTGACGCAGTCCAAAGGTGCCGAACTGGATGTTCAACTGATACAGGCGCCGTCGAACATCCCCACACCCCATTCGCCACCGCCAGACAAAGACGTTGTCGTGTTCAGGCCAAATGCTATGCATGTAATCTTGGCGTCCTGTCTTCGCCGTATTCGTAGTCTCCGCCTGGCTGTCTCGCAGAAAACGCTCAACGAGGAACTCCTTGCGTATCTCAAGCTTCCGGCGCCGAGATTGCAGACTCTGGTCATCACCGAGCTTCCTTCATCGGATCTCACGCCCTCAAGGCCCATACTTGCTGACATGCCTTTGTTGCAAGAGCTCACTGTTCAGGGCCTCTCACCGTGTTTCGCCTTATCTCTGGCAACCAGCGCGAAGAAAACGCTCAAGCATCTGGCGATGCGATCTCCGTGTGTTCCAGAGCTCCTGGATAGCACGGAGCTGCTAGAGGTTCTTCGCATTCTGCCTGAACTGTCCACTCTGGATCTCGGCAGCAACATCGTAACACCCAGCCAACATCGCTATCCTCCTGTGCACATCCCGTCTCTTTGGTGTCTCCGCCTCTCGGGAGAAGTCCACGACTGTACTTGGCTCCTTGATCATCTCCATCTGTCCCCGAGAATCACCATTGACATGGCATTGTTGGGTGAACAGCCCGCAACGCCGTTGGACTTTGAAGCTCTTGGCAGCAGGCTCGGTGCTATTCTCCACACTCCGGAACAGGAACTCGCCCCGCTGGGCAACGCAGCGTGCTTTTGGACGCAAAGGAACGCGGATAATTATACATCCGCCATTTATTTCATGCTGACGGACAGCCCAGTTGGCGTGGACGAGCATCTCCGGGCGTCGAACACAGACCATATTACCAGCGACAGCAGGGTGCCAGAGGATACCGAGGTGTTCTTCGATCGCTTTAGGTACAAGGTTCCCATGCAACGAGGGAATCGGTCTATTCACATTCGGATGCTGGACAATTCCCTGTCGCAATCAGGACCGGACCCTGTCAGGCATCTCTGGAGCGAGCTGCGTCTGTACGATGTGCAGTCACTGACCATCGGCGGGATCCCAAAGGAAGAGAAGTCGTACGGCGGTCTCTTCACAGTTCGCAGGCTCCAACCTGCTCTGATGAACTTCGTATGCACCATGACGTCCGTCCGTCGTCTCCGTATGCGCGGTTGGGACTCCTTCTGGATACGACAACTTCTCACAGCCAAACAGGCGGACTACTCTGATACGGACGTCGTCGTTCCGGAGCCACTGTTCTGCGACCTTCACACCGTGGAATCCGTTGATCCGCTACCAGACTCGCCACCACCTCCTCTCGCAGCCGATTCCAATGATGCGTCGATGGACTGCGAGGTTAAAAGTCCCCCATTGGGTCTACCGAATTTGAAACAACCAGATATACGAAGCAAGCCGTCGCCACAAAATTCCATCGCAGGGATCCTTCGGTATATCGTTGCGGTGCGGAAAGCAAGTCGGCGAATGTTTTATGCCCCACGAATGCGCTGCCAACCTCTACCTTTGTTATGAATATTAACGATCTCGGATGCCATACTTGTTCTCTCCAGTAAACTTTTCAATGTTTAATGAATTAATGAACTTGGATGAGCAATCAAATGAGTACAAATCAACACAATAATCCTGACGTTGCCATGGCCTGAGTGCAATTGTCTACAGCAAGGTCAGTCGGAATTTCTCGGAAAATCCTGTCCTCAAACGTCGATATTGTCGCTATGGGATGCACCTCTATAGATGTTCACTTTTTCATCATCGGCCGCGACAGTACTTCGCCAAGTGTGCCAGTTCCTAGACCGACTGAGTTTCTCGTATTCGAATATTTAGCTACAATGAACAGTATCAGTAGTTTTCCATCTACACCAAGGGTCCCAGCGTCCCAATTCATTGTCTGTTGTTTCCCCGAGGAAAACTCATCAAGCTCGACCCTGTGTGGCCATTGTCCTTCGCAACGCATGTCACATACTATACATATGACTGAACTCAAAACACCTCCATGCGACAGCGTGCTATTGTGTGTGAGGGGCTTGAGCAATGAGAAACATCATTTTCAGGACTAGCACGTACTATGAGCTATTGCAGAATGATGATGAAGGCCGTTGCTATAGAGTGCACAATACGATATGACTGGATGCCTGAGGTTCCATGGAAATGGCGTCAGGATCTGCGCTCACTTGAGCGAGAGGTACTTGGATTGAAGCTTTGACCACAAGGAACAAGGGTATAAGTAACCGTGACATTGCAATTGAACGAAACCAAACGAAGATATACACTCTCCAATTTCGCCCCATACTACCCATACTACATCATGGAACACCTCCTCTGGGCAAACATCCAAGCCCGCGAGAAACCTTCCTACCAAGAACACGCTCCCTCCCCGTTCCCTGTCGATACCTTCATAAACCTCCTCTTCGGGTCTGACGCCTCCACACACCTCTCCGCCTCCCTCCTCGACGGTATCCGCACCGCCTGGCACGGCTCCCTCCAGACCATGGAAAAACGCGCCGAATGCCGCGAGGTGTACATCGAATGTCAACACGCCACAGGTGGTCCCGATTTTGAAGGTTTCCTGGCGAAGATGACGGAGGAGGAGAGGGAGAGGGAGAGGAGGAACCCGGTGCTTGGTATGTTGTTGGAGAAGGCAGAAGAGGCGGAGAAGGCGGAGCTGGAGTTTAACGATGCATATGTGGCATGCAGGCATGGGTTGTGCGGTTGGGTGTTCAAGGCGGCGTTTCGGAGGTTGCAGATATTCATGGGACTGAGCAGGCGAGACACAGCTTGAATCCCTGCGGTTCGACATGCTTATTCTTCTTGCGGACGCTTGACAGCTCCTCCGAGTCCGAAAACAAACAGGCGGCGATCCAAATTGCCGGAGAGGACGTTCCTGTTGACAGCACCACGGAGGACGAGGACTCAGATGAAGACAAAGACGAGGGCTGGTTCCTCGGCTTCGGTGCTGGCGGGGACCTCTTCAAAAATACCGACAAGAAACTCCTCCGTTTCCCGCCTTTCTGGCGAACCTACCTTTCTCCACTGACCGTCGACCCCGCCACGCCGATTAACATCGAGCTCGGGCCCGATCCGGTGGCACCTCTGATTGAACTTGCGCAGGAACGCTTGAATCGGGATGGAGAGCCTAGGGAGGCGACATTGCAGTCGGTGTTGGAGGTGTTTGTGTTGTTGAATAGCCTCGATGAACAGATGAGTGAGCGGCCGTGTTTTGTCGTTTTTGTGGGACCTGGATAGCTGATGATTACATTGTGGTATAGTGAAAGACACGGAGGAGATACTAGAGAATGCCAAGGAGCAAAAAAGCAAGACTCTGGGCCGGGCTGAGAGTGCTGAATCTCAGACTCAGCAACAGATCCCGATTCAGAGTTTGGGGTTGCCAGGGCCCAGAAGACTCGGAGTGAGGAGACAAATGCCAGTCCCGATAGCGCGTTCTATTGGAGGGGGTGTGGTATCAGTATATTGTAAGTTAGAGAGAGACAATGTATAACTACCGTGACGTATCGCGCAATTAATTCCTGCCTTGACAATGACAATTAGTAGCCATCCCAACTTGAAGCTCTTGATATTGTACATGCCATATACTGTTATTTTTCCCCGCCAACATGCCAGCAGTGCTCATCTTAAATTCGATCACTGCGCGTTACATGGGGTGGATCAAGAGAATATAGCGAGATTAATGTTGACAGTTGCACCGTCAACTTTTCGGGACAGGTCGGGACTCGGCGATAGGCGCCATAGTCGCGGCGCTACCCAAACGAACGAGCCTTTGCTGACCCTCTACTTTTGCTATGACCACCTCAGAACACACACAGTAACGGACTCTACGACAAGGCCTTGCCTATCAAATGACAAGGTTTATGCATCAATCATCATCATCGCCATCCCATTACAACTTTCGCGTGAATCCGAGTTGAAATCTCCAACCTGAAGTTCTGCTACAGGCTTGGAAACCTTCTGCGAATCATGGACATTGACAGATACCTCATTGGCAGACACCTCGTAAGCTTGATCCCCCGCAGCCCCGCGTATAGGCCACCTCTCATCTCAACAGACAATTGGGTCGTGTCCTTATTGTTCGGCACGGCGCTACTAACTCTCAACCTCGTACTCCTTGGCACATATCCAGTCGCGCATCGTGGATTATTGTGTCTTGAACTCTCCATGAGGGTTGCATAACACCCGGAATGGAGCACTACTGCTACAGTGGAATCATCCAGCGGTCAACGTTGAACAATATTCCTATTGTCAATGCTACATCTGAGTACATCCCACGCTCTTGTTCATTTACGACGTCCGGGTCAAGACATCTTTGTTATCGCTCTTGATTGTTCACTGAAGATCTTATTCATGCACTGACCTTCGCTCAGCCA
Source organism: Cristinia sonorae (assembly GCA_021029105.1). Classification (NCBI taxonomy): domain Eukaryota; kingdom Fungi; phylum Basidiomycota; class Agaricomycetes; order Agaricales; family Stephanosporaceae; genus Cristinia; species Cristinia sonorae. The sequence goes on along the minus strand of JAEVFJ010000029.1, from coordinate 4,051 downwards.
TGTGCCGTTCACTGTCCTTACAACCTTTTCCCGAGTTATGGAGAATTTACAGGCTCTGCTATGAGATATAAAGAACGGGTGACTGCAACTCTGCACGACATTCTTCCATCGGATCAGCAATCCACCCTCTTTCATCAAACCACCCAAAGTCATGTCTTCAAACACCGATAAGACCTCTAGGGATCCATCATCGCCCGAGGCATTTTGGGACATATTCCCGAGATCAGAGTCAAGCAAGACCGACGTTTGCGACCCAAGACTCCAGTCAATGGGCTTGGAGGAGTGGTACGCCTCTTTAGATTCGTAAGTACCGAGACAGTTTTTCATCAGGTACACGGCATTGATAGTGACAATGACAGGAAACGGAATGTGGCTTCCACGTCTGCGTCGTCATATGCCCCTTTAACTCAAGAAGAAGTTCTCAATGGGCTAAGTAAGTATTCAGCTCATCCCGCCGAAACACCAATTCTGACCACACTCATGTACAGAAGACGTTGTCAGCAATCTATCTGAACATATAGTACAACATTAACCGGCCTGTTTTATTCGATCCCCTTCGTTCTGAACTTCGATCATCATCGCCGCTGGTCGGTCTCTTGTAATAGCCCAACGTGGTGATTTTCATGTACATATTTTGCTTAATGAGCAATCTGATATTTGAATCAGCAAAATCCGGATTGAATACATGCTAACTAAGGAAACTGAGGACAGGGTACATATCATCGACAGCAGAAAATTGGGATCATCAGATTCGAGGCGGCTGGACTGTCCGGACCTAGTTCTTTGACTCCCGCCTCGTGTCAGCCGGGACAAACCGCTCGACTTCTATACAATATGTAGTCAGTCGTAGGCACTCATTCATTGAACAACCGACATACCTGAGCGTGAGACTCCGGCTGCTTGAAACACGGGAACCTTTACGCCATAGTAATCATGGTCCAGATAGCCCTCCCATTCGCCAGGATCGCACTCTTCTCGAAAGAACGCTTCCGAGAAGTCGATCAGAACCACTGATGTGGGATGCTGCGCAGGTGTAACAAGGATGTTGCGAAGGTGGACGTCGTTGTGTTCGACGCCACGTTCCCAACATTCGCGGAAGATCCTCCAGGCAGAGGGCAGGATGCTTGGCATTGCCTGAAGGAGAGCGGCGCGATCTTCGCATAATTGCTTCAGTGTTAGCGCATCGCTGATATGTTCGATCAACAAAACAGCGGGGCGTACGCTGCGCGACTGAAGGGAGAGATGCCCGGAGCCAAAGCACCGAGGGATCCCGTTGCCTTGAAGATGTCGCATCTCGGAGTACGCCTTGCGTTCCCTTCGAGCATCCTCCTCGCAAAAACGTTGATAATACAGCTCGCAAGCGACTGAGTCGCTTCTGTCGGGCATTGCACTGTCGTCGAATTCACCAAGGTCGACGGTGGCGATGGTGTGCTGCGCCACATTCTCAGCCTGGTGAGACCATGGGATGGAACGACGATATCGGCGGCTGATGTAGCGTGGATCATAGATTTTGACAAGAAAGGTTGGAGGAAGGTCGAATGGTGTGTCCCCTTGAGAAGATACGAGCAGGATGCAATATTGGGCTGGACTCAGCATGGAATGAACCACAGCCACCTCAGGACACCCAGTTCTAGTACCTAAGTGGCCCTAATGAACCAATGTTCTATGGGGCCACTTAGGGGGTAGAAACAGAGGGTATGAAACATGAGTTCTAAATAGAAGTGAGATGTGGGTGTGGGATATGAATTGGTGGGGGGTGGGTAGGGGTAGGGGGTAGGTGTAGGGGTGGGCGTAGGGGCACCGGAACTCATGTCTGCAGGCGAGAACTGACTTCTTGGGCCACATTTCTGGGATGAATTGGTAGGTTGCTGGGTGGGTCGGGGGTGGGCGTAGGGGCACTGGAACTCATGTCTGCGGGCGAGAACTGACTTCTCAGGTCATTATTCCAGGCTGGGTCGGTAGGTTGCCGGGTGGGTTGGGGATGGGCGTAGGGGTACTGGAACTCATGTTTGCAGGCGAGAACTGACTTCTCGGGTCACATTTCTGAAATGAAATGGCAGGTTGCTGAGTGGGTATAGGAGCACTGGAACTCATGTTTGCAGGTGAGAACTGACTTCTCGGGCCACAATTCCAGGCTGGATTGGTAGGTTGCCAGGTGGGTCATGGGTGGGCGTAGGGGCACCTGAACTCATGTATGCAGATAGGTTGCAGGGTGGATAGGTGTAACCACTTGTACTTACCACTGCAGTAATGTATATCCATACTTACTACTGCAGTCCCATGTCTGTACTCAAAGACTCAGTAGCCATCTGCAATTGTCATTGCTCTGACATACCTCTGTACATCCTGCTCAGTCTCAGCTACCATAGCTTTCCGCACTTCCTGCTACCCAATCAAAAGGTATCTGCCACTGCAGTCATGCATATTTGCTCTTATATCAGGTCTGCAGTAAACATCAGTTCTGTCTCACAGATGTCATGTCTGTTTCCACAGATGTCATGTCTGTTTCCACAGAACTCATGTCCTTCCCACAGAACTCATGTCTCTCCAACAGAACTCATGTCCCTCCAACAGAACTCATGTTTGTCCCACAGAACTCAGTTTGATATGTGTCTACTAAGATAATCTAGAGGGTAAAATGGATGGGAGAGAGTAAGAGGGGGTGCAGGAGAAGGAGAGAGGCCTGGGTGGAGAGGGAGGGAAGCAGAGAGAGATGGGAGAGTGAAGTTGGTTCTGGATACTCTGAATAATTACTAATGTATAATAAAACATGTAGAATTGGTTAAAACAGCCCAGAGGCTCTGTAAGATGCACAGAACCCATGGTTGGGCAAGAGGTGAATGTACTTATCTGGAATGTCTATATTTATCCAACCCCTGCTCCCTTTATCTCCAGATGCTTCTAGTGTCTTCAAGGGACCCAATAAGGCTGTCTGAGAATGTATCTGACATCCCAGGATGGCCAGCTAAAGAAGGGAATCAGTAGTGAACCAGGGGGTAAAAATGCAAAATAGAAGCTTACCAGAGCAACTCAGGACCTCATGGAAGCTTCAAAATGAGTAGGATTTGTTAGAATAGTGTGTAAATGGTATCTAAGAAGGTAAACTAGTCATTTGGGGGTGTCAAAGTCAGTCTGAAGGAGTGTGCTTATCTGACAAAGCTGCCACCTCATCCTCTACCTCTCCCACCTCACCCGGCTATTCCCAGCTCTCCCAAATGGCCTGAATATGTCTTAAGGTACCTCTGAATTGATTAGAGTGATTGCTGATTAGGGGGGACAGCTGTAGAGAAAGGAAAGAGTGAGGGGATCCAGCTGGGCATGTAGAATGATAAATAGGAGCTGGAAAAAGAGTGTGTGAGCAAAAGCCAAATTTAGTTTGATAAATAGACTCCAATACACATACTTAAGTGTTCACAAAAGGTTCCAGGAGGTTACCAGGTGAGAGAGGAAAGGGAGAGGAAAAAGACTGTTGAGGGGAGGTGAGAGATCAGCTGAGCACTGAAATCAAGAATTGAGCTTCACTTCACCTTAAGCTCATTTGAGCACCCACATGCTCCCCCCACACAACCATCAAACCTGGAAGGACCAAACTTGGCACAATTTATATACCATTAGTATAGACCAGAATACAGCTTACCACACATTTTTAGCATGCCTGTACCCCTTGGTATATGGTAGTCTTGTGCAAAAACGCGATTTTGGGCGTTTTTTGAAAGTGTTTGGTGTGTAGCTCAGTGGAAAGGTGTTCAAACTCTTCACAAAAAATCAGGCATATGTCCCAGGTGTATATCTAAAGGTTGGAGCAAACTGCATGGCCAGAGCTGGTCTGGTACCTCATAGGAGGACTGGGGAATGGTCAAAATGACCGCTTTTGGGGTCATTTTGGGTTTTCAGTATGTAGCTCTATGAGATCTTGTTCAAACCTTTCAAAAAAATCATGGACATGTTCAAGAAGTATATAAAGCAGTTGGTAATCACCGATCTGCCCTGTGCTCCCTGGCTGATTTAATATTCAGCCCGGAGTACTCAAAATGACCGCTTTTAATCAAAA